>ML776946.1:1093331-1195647 GCA_009831015.1 Picea engelmannii
CACGTGTCATTGGATAGTCAATGAAGTGAGGACACGTGGCCCAATTCATTGGCGCCACGTGTCACTCGTTGACTGGTTATTGGGTTCATGTGTAAAATGTAATGGAGGCCGCGGGGTTCGACCCCCGGACCTCTCACACTATACAAAGCCCTCGCCAACCTTCGCTAACCATCATGCCGCCAAATGTTTCTTGTTTTATATGTCAAAACGATTGCATTTAAGTTTGGTCATAAGCTTTGAACAAAAAGGGGGCGGGTCGAGGCTAAGCCCCGACCCATGGTTCCATAGCATAACACATATAACCGTGTGTTAATATTACCCGCGCGCAAACTATATATTATATATGTAATAACCATTGATATGACCACCGTATATGAATGGTGCAGTTGTAATATTTATGCGCACGGATGAATGTTATAAAAAAACCAAAGTTTAAAACTATATATTTGTATGTGTGCGGGGTTGGAATATAACCCGTGAGTTTTGGTTTAAAATGCGCGGTTCCAATGGTTATGGTAGTTTAACCTACTATTTCGCCTAGCCCAAGGTTCTATGCGCCATGTGCCCAAGTGCCGAGGTGGTTAGGGGCTGGCGCGCCCTTAACTGTCCTACGGTTTGTACCGGTGCGCGGTTGCGTACGGGACTGAGTTTTTATGCTTAAATGAGCGTGTGAGCCAGGTTTGCTAAGAAAGGGTGCGATTTGTAGAACCAGAGACAGCAAAGTTGAAGAGGGAGACTTCAAGGAGGCTAACTTCTTCATTTTTTGACCGATTGAGGTGCCGAAAGAGCCCAGACAGGGGTTTTGGGATGCTGGGAAGCCATTGGAGCAGTCCGTTTGTCATTCTAAACATTGTAAGGCATGTTTTTTTAGCACTTTGAGCAATTTAATAATAATGATCCATTGGAAGCTGGACCAGGAGATGTAGCCCGGAGAGGGGTGAACTCCTTTATCAAGTTGTTGTGTTTATGTGTTGATGTTCATTGTTTATGCTGCTGTCTATGTGTATTTTGCATAAGTAACCCTTAATTTATGTGTTGCAAATTGATCCTGTTGCTTTAAACACATAACATTTCACTTGCAATAATTATTCAAGTTTTTCAAGTCTTCATTTTTAGATCAGGGAATGGCATTATTTTTCATCAGATCCTCTGAGTCTTCATTCTTTTTTATTCTTCCTATCCCCAAGATTTTATCCCCTTTTGATTTTCACTACTTTTCCTTAGTCTTCATAGAAAGAAAGAATCTCACCTTGACTCTAAAAGCTTAAAAACATATCCTCAAAACAAGGTTAGGAGAAAATCTTTATGATCCTATGATTTTAACTGAAAGAAAGTATGTCTAGGATAATCCTAATAACTTTAGATCTTCTATCTGGTTTTAAATTGACTAATTATCTCAAGGTTGATCCCTGAAATTCAAAACCCCTATAAAATCTTCCCTTTAGGCGAAGGTGTATTGAAGATTGGAAGAAAATTAGTTTCAGAGTATACTTAAAAATTATGACAGACCTTTTTCTTGAAAATTTTAAAATCATATATCATTTCTTGTATGTTAGATATAGATTGATTGCCCCCACTTCAAATATTAAAATATAAGATAGATGGTGAAAGGAAATTCATAATTTGATTTCCCCCATCTAGTCCAAGGAAAATGGTGAAAGGAAATTCGAAATTCGATTGCCTCCATTTTGTGCAAAAAGAGATACTGAAAGGAAATTCATATAATGATTGCCCTCATCTCAGCAAAATGAAAAAGTGATAATTGAAGTGGTGAAAGGAATTTCAATGGGAGAAGTAGATAACTTCACTGGGGTACTGAACATGCTCGCTAGCAGTGAAGCAATGTCTATGATATCTGTATGGTTGTCATACATACCTACATAACATACTCTGATGTCTAGTTTTCCTTCCGGTAATATTTACATTCTGGACCAACAAGGGATTCCCTAATTAAATTGCTACATTTAGTTAACCTTGATGTGAACAAAATCAGTCGAAGTCTGATATTTCAGTTAAAGTCATTTTGATTATCTTAAGCAAATCCAAACTTAGTTTTAGGAAAGTGAAATTTTAAATAGCTTAACTTGAGATCAATGATTATGTGTGTTTTGAAGGTTTTTTTAGAGTTGTTCAAAGTTCATTTTATCTCTGTATGATTAATCCCTAAAGGTGTTTCCCAGAAATGAAATAATGACTCCATTTACCCAATAAAGGCACTTATTCTACTGTTCTTCCACGTCTCACAGGGAGACGCGATCCCCAGATGGATCCTATGTTGGAACATATATAATCCTGAACTTTTGAGGTTTACATTCTCCACTTCATGAAAATATAATATTTCCGAAAAGGGTAACTTAGAAAATAACTTTCAAATTTTAAATCAAATTCATTCCTGGTTAATTAGTAATGAGGGACGCATGATATCCGCCGTTGATGAAGTTTTTCTGTTTGATCGAATGATCCTAATTTCTCCAGAGTTTTGGAGCCGCCTAATTGTTAAATACGTAAATCACTAAAGGTCACTCTGGAGCTTCGCGCTTTAGGCGTTTCAATAAGTCTTAACGACAAAAGCCTTGAAACCCAAAAGTGTCCATTCATCACTTTTCCTAAACCTTTAAAGGATACGAGTCGTAGTACATGTGTTTCTTTTAAATCTTCCCTGAGTTGACAGGTGGCACCCATTTTTGACATTTTCGTTTGAAGATTCATACGATTCCAAGTAACACGTGCCACCTCTCTTTTTTTGACACGTCATATAGAATGATGTCATATACGACATGTCACTATAGAAAATGACCCTTTGGAAATATAACAAAGAATGAATTTACAAATCGCCGAAGCACCAAAATGTCGAAGCATTAAACTTCAACTACTTAAGTTAATCATGGTAAAGAGATAATTAATGACTTCTCACTTTGGGATTCAAACATTTACCCTTCATTATATCCCAAAATCTCCGAAGTCCGATTTTCCAAAATGCTTAAAGTTAAATATGATTAATTAAGACTTAAAATCGATTACAGGATAATTAATCACTTTGCAGTTTCGGGTTTTAGATATTTCCCCTCAAGCTACATTTAAAGTTCCCGAAGTCCGAAATATCGAAACACTTGAAGTTAATATACCTTTTAAAACATGATTAATTAAGATTTTAAAAGTGATTATCCATGGATTAACCTTCGCAGATTCGAGATTTGGGTAACTCTCACTCTGTCTCATTTAAATTTTCTGAACATGAACTGTCGAATATTAATGGCATTTATGACTAATTAATGATAATGATTCAAATGTGGATTGTGGATTGATAGGTAGAATTTTCCATTAAAGTTAATAAATTTTCCGTCTATAAAGCTATACTAGATTCAATGCGTATGATGTGAATAAAAATAATTCGATTTGAATTCATTTTCACCTTCCGCAAAGTAGCAAGTTTTATCTGATTGAGAAGCTCACACAATTCCTCTACAACATGTAACCTTGTTCTGTTCTCTCAATATCATGGCACCATGGAAAGTGATGAAGAATCCTAATGCGGTTGGCGAGGGTTCAAATCCAAATGCAGATGTTCTGTCAGACACTATGCCGCGAGCCATAGACTTTGTTAAATATTGGACACAGGTGTTCGAGGTTCTGGAACATGAGATCATAAAATGTCCAGAAGATTCC
Organism: Picea engelmannii; assembly: GCA_009831015.1. Taxonomy (NCBI): domain Eukaryota; kingdom Viridiplantae; phylum Streptophyta; class Pinopsida; order Pinales; family Pinaceae; genus Picea; species Picea engelmannii. The sequence goes on from ML776946.1 coordinate 1,096,998, forward strand.
AGTGATGAAGTAGATGATACTCTTGAAGCTAAAATCATATATATATCCTATTCAAAGCTACAAAAAATAGTTGCATGACCAAGACGTGTGTCGTATAATGACATGATAAGTTGGGCCTTGTAAAACATCGACGTCCAAAACAAGAGCCTCGTCAACCATCAAAAGGTTGTTTTTGGTTCTTTCCAACCAAAATACCTCCAAGTAATGTATAATCTATCTCCTACTCCTAAATATAATTACAATGTTGCATTTATGTTGGATTTTGAGCAAAAGGAATGAATACAAGACGACAAGATTTATCCCCATGTAATCAGGTCTTGCTGGGGGCACCCAGAGAAGTTCAAGGCCGACGCTCACGGTATGTATGCCACAACGTCTTTGGATGTTCACATGATTTACCTAGCCATGATTCTCTGTATATTGTTCGGGAAGAAGAGTCTTATTCATTTCCCGATGGAATGGGTATCTTCATGCATGAGGTGGTTGAGGGTTACACTTTTAATTAGGCCAAAATGTTGTCAGATAATTTGGACAAAGAAATTATTGAATACAAAATGGAGAAATCAAAGGGACAACCCACCCCTTTCTATATGTCTGTGTATGTCATGGATGCCATCTATTTCATGAACCCATTCCCATTGATGAATTGGAGATGGACCCCGACCAGTACAGAGCCTATTCACTTCTACCATTCCAAGCTGTGGGAGGAAAAAGCCAAAGATTTCTTTTACAAAATATTTCACAATGTAGTCGTTCCTGTTCATATAGCCCTATATGGTCACCCACCTCCCCAAATTTCAGAGAGGATTATGGGAAATATGGGAAAACTAGCAGATTGGTTCATTGAAGAAAACTTATCTTATATCAAGGTCTTTGGATGCTCAGCTCATCCCCATGATATCCTACGATTTTTACCAGACCGGCTGGTGTGCAGGGAAGTAGCTTACCAGATAATAATGGGAGGCATCAACAAGGAGCTGAAGGCATCTCAGAAAAAGGTATGGATGAATTTTCATATCTAGTTTGGCATGTTTTTACTATTAGATTTTGGTCACTCGAAAGTGGAGTATTGGTACAGGGGCAGACCCAGGGTTCAGCTCCAAGAGCGCACCAACAAGCACTAACTACTGGCGCTTTCGGCTACACCCGCGAAGCAACTGCAGTCTCACCCGAAGAAGCTATGGGGGGTTGCAGGAAAAAAGTGTCTACAACCAAGGGGAATATCAAGTGGATCCAATACCAGAACAATACATCATGCCTATATCACTTATCATCTTAGATCTATTATGCATATCTACTTATTAGATCTAACATAATCAAATCACAATACATAAAGGTCAGAGACAGAATACCAATCACACACAAAACAAAATATACGTGGTTCACCCTCTCCCTAGGGCTACGTCCACAAAACTGTGCTTTATAATATATTAAGATGAGAGCATACAATTCTTGTTTGCACTCTTAGCTAGCCGATCTCTCTCTTTTCTCTATATCTCCTCTCCATGTCCACCTAGCTAGAAGGTTGATCTTCGCACCCAGCTGAAGATATTACAATACCAGAAGGCTCTCACACTTAGCACTTCTCTCTCATACACCAATAATCTCTCAGAACATCTAGATAAAGACTAGTAATAATGACAACAACAACCCAACCCATGTCCTCTTGACCTTTATTTATACACTACAATCAATTACCGACATCCTTAGGTTGAAACCTAGGTGTCCAAAACCCTAGATACCAAAACCCTATGTTTCTAAACCACAGGTCATCTTGACCCACGTTTTCAAAGCTTCGCCAGCCCGACTTTCCTCCCTTCTAGCATGGTGCTCCAAAGAATCTAATGGTGGCCTTTTCCACTTGATGAGTTGTCCACGATCCTTCTTCCTTGTTGATCTGTCATCCTTGATATCCTCATCTGACGACTTTCTTTCTCGGGCTTCGCTCCATATTTTCTTCTCTTTTGCTCACTTCGACCCAGTAACAGTCACTATGTCTTCCACATAGTTCTCATTTCGCCTTTTCTTCCTTGATCTTCGCTTCCTTCCATAACCAAGGGCCAACAGGCCCCCAATACTCACCTTGACTCATCTTGAGGCACTTCAGATCAAAGCTTCCTATTTTACTTTGACTTGGGACTGCCCAGAGCACCCTTTTCTTTCTATGTGATGCCTCCTCTTCCTCCTTATGCAAACTATCTTTTCTGTGTCTAGTACCTAGTTTCAACTACACCTGGCACCTAGACCCTTTTCATTATTCTTCTACTGAGAGTTGTGAGGAAACTGGTTGTGATAGTACAACTTCATCCAACTCCCATTCAATAATCCTTCCTTCCACTCTCCCTTTAAAGTCTTCAACTGTGCATCTCCTCCTTCTGTAACATGAGCGACCTCATATGGTCTGAGCGAGTGCATTCTAAACTTCCTAGGATGCTTCATGAACTTACTGTCGTATACCAATACCAAATCACCTTGTTCAAATGTCTTCTTCTTGACGTGCTTGTCATAGTAGGCCTTCTCTCTTTCCTTTTGTACTTGTTGATGGAATCCTGTAGCAAATGTGTCTTCTTCCAATTCGACCAACTGTGCAAGCCTCTCTTGAACAGTGCCAGTGTCATCCATATCTGTAAAGGAAATAATTCTTAAGCTTGGCACCAAGTATTCCATGGGAACAACAACTTCGAGACCATAAACCAACTTGAAGGGGGTCTGCTTTTTTAACTTCTTGCAAGTGGTTCTATAGGCCCAAGTACTGTTGGTACTCTTAAATCCCAGTCATCCCTATTTACACTGCAAATCTTGGTTAGTGTTGTCTCCAAGATCTTGTTGAATGCTTCCAATATCCCATTTGCTTGCAGATGGTAAGGTGTGCTCTTCTGATGGCAGACTGCAAATTCCTCAGTCAAGGCTTCAACAGTCTTATTAATGAAATGTGTGCCTTGATCACTCATAAGGATCTTAGGGCATCCAAAATTGGTTATGATGTCATCAAATATGAAGCGTGGAACTGTAGTTGGACTATAGTCCTTGACTACTCTTGCTTCAGCCCATCTGGTCAAGTATTTTGTTGTTGCAATTATGTACCTTCCTCCTCTATGGTTTCTTGGTGGGTTTATAGGTCCCACAAAATCAATGGCCCATTTATCAAATGCTTGTAGGGTTAACTGTGGCGCTAATGGAATTTCATCTCTTCTGTATGGTTTCCCAACTCTTTGGCATATGTCGAAGGCTCTATAATAGTCTTTATCATCTCTATGTAAGGTAGGCCACCAAAGGCTATCTCTTAGAATCTTCTGTGTAGTTTCTTTCCCTGTGTAATGTCCTCCTGTGATGCCTTCATGAGCTTCTGCGAGGATCAGTGGCCACTCTGCCTCCATAAGACAACTTCTCAGTATCTCATCAGGTCCCATATTGTATAGATGTCCAACTATAAGTGAGAAGTATACAACGTGCACTACTAGTTGTTTCTTCTGAGGAATTGTGTACTCACTAGGTGCCATTTCTGTTGATAGGAACTGTACTATCTCTGTTGTTATCACTGAAATTTCATCCACACATGGTTACAAGAATTCAGCATCATCAAACAGTTATGAAGTCATCCATGGACTTGAATTAACACCAAATCATTCATAAAGGGTCAAAAACTATACAAAATAGTGAAAAATTGAAGGGCATTGTGAAGACACTAGGCGCACACGCACATGCGCGAAACATGAACGCAGAAATCACGCACATGCACATGATGCGTGACATTTATCGCAAAAAGCCGCACATCTGAGAAATGATGCATTTATGAGAGTGGTCGGCCTCCCACCCACTTCTGGTTCAGCTCCCAAGCTGATTTGACACTCAAATCTGGACTGTATTCGACTGGATGGCTGGTCAAAGACCTAGAAATTCCCTAATTAGCCTCTTTACACACTACAAACTAGTTGAACAATAGCTCAAGGGAATGCTATAAAAAGGCCATGGATACACTTCATTTTTCAAGGAATTCAAAGCAAAGTTATGCTGCCATTATTCTCTTAAGGACTCTATCCTTGTCAAGAGTATATTTGCATCATTTCATTGGGCAATACATCTCACCCCTTGAGTGGATTAGCAACGAGTTCTTTCACCATTTTCATTTTTATTTGTTGTAAGAAGAGCTTACTTGTGGGGGTCCAAGAGCCCTCCCTTGGAGGAAGAAGGGACTCATAGTCCCCTTGCTTCTTGGTGTTTTCTTTCACTAATGTCAGCCTTATCATTGGTGACATGGGTCTCATTGTTCTTTTTGTCTCTATGTCCCTATGCTTATAAATTTAGTTGTTATTTCATTTCTTAGTTTAATTCTCAGTTGTTGTTTTATATTTCTTTTTCTAACCCTTTTCCTTGCAGTTGTCCTGCTCAGCAAACCCATCTGAGCTTGCAAGCACCTCTATTTTGCTCACTAAGGTGAAAAAAGAGGTGCAAAAGATTGGCGACTCCACTGGGGAAAGGTATCAATTTTCTACCCCATTTGGGTTTTTCTTGCTCTTATTTTAGTTTGTTTAACTTGCAGGTGCACTAACCGACCTAGGCCGACTTGCCAATCAACCAATTCCAAGTTGAATTGAGAGAAATCCATCCAAATTTTTCATTCTTGGTCGTGTGTCACATATGTGTGGGTTTTTAGGCCCACAGACGCGCATCGTGCGCACATGCGCTTAAATTAAAACTTTTTTCCGCACACGTGCGCTTATTGACTTTTCTCTGTTCGCGCACATGTGCTTTGTGTGCCTCTGTCTCCACTGAGACTCATGTATCTGTGCAAAAATTCACATTATAAAGTTGTTGAGATGTGGGGAAGGCCATTTGCCTTCTTAAAAATGATTTCAAGCATGTTTTAAAGATGCACCACACTTAGTCCCCTCATCATATAAAGGGGTTAGTCAAAAACACATAGGCACTTAGGAGGTTAAAATCAATTTCCTCTTTTTGATTTCATTTTTCGCCACATGGATAGCTTGTTTTGACTCACAATATAAGTTAGAAATAATTTTTAATCACATTTAACTTGCATTGGGACTAGAAGTTGAATAACAATCGCTTAGTATGCTCTTCTCTCGCACCTCCAAGCGGTCTTGAGAATCAGAAAAAGATTGTGAAATGATTTCATCTCCCTTAAGAACATTAAAACCTTTAGGAGAGGACAACAACCCTTCTTGGGATTCCTCTTAGTTTACTTTTTCAAACACATCTTAATATTGTAACAGGCCCATACATGCCCACATGCTACAAAGATAGGATAGTGTTGAAATTTGCTTTCTTAGATCAAATCACTAGGGAAGTTTAAAGGTTTTGTAACGGGCCCATACATGCCCACATGATCAATCTAGGATAGCTTCAAAGATTTTCTTAGATTACATCACAATAGGGAGTTAAAGGGATAGTAACAGACCCACATGTCCAAATGCTAGCTTCCTAGGGACTTTTGAATTACGCAAGGTTGTACCAAAGGCACTTAGTTAATTAGGTAATCAAACACTTGTAAGGACCAAGCAAAGTCCACATGCAGCAAGGTGACATCTAATTCACTAAAAATAGGCACACTTTTACTCACACGCAAAAGTCACTTATCACTCACATAGCTTCTTATTGAAACGTGGAGGTCAAAGTAAGTTTCCTCCAAAGGGATTCCGAAAACACCCCACCCTTTTCTTGATGAAACTATCCACTCCCATTTTAATTCAACGAGGTTGGTTCACACCCCCAACCTCTCAAAACAACTACATCTAAATTTTTTCTAAAAACTCACTAAGTTTTCCTCCACAGGAGGTGCCAAAAGAATTTTTTTTAGTCTAGGTAGGATTTTGTGGATAAGCATCCAAACAACTCCCCGTTATCTGGTTCTCACATTGTCAAAACCATAGAAGTTGTCAAATAGGGAACTGAAAATCCTCCAAGTCAAGTGTTCTTAACACCATAAGGCAGGGAGATACCCGTGAAGGGTTGAAGGCCAAGGTCTATTTGTTCTGTGCGTCCCCCCTTGAGGCACCCACCTCTTGGATGGGATCCAGCCCGTGGCCCATTTCTTAGGCCGAAAATATAAATGCCGCACTTTGACCGAGGTACCTAGTGACCAAATTTTAGGACATCTACCTAGGTGGCAATTGTGGGCTGCAATTGCACCTTGATTGTATTTTGTGTGGCTATTGGGAAATATCGCCAGCTCTTTCAGGATATGGCCCCCTTACCCCTCATTATAACCAATTTTTTCATCCTTCACTAGTTTCTCTTCCAATGACTTCAGAACCCACTGTTGAGTACTATTGGAAGGTCCAGTGCTATTTGAGAGGAATGATGTTACATATTCTAGGACATGAGCATTTGTTTTCTTTGTTGATTCCCCATGTGGACCAAACCCACTTATCCACATATATGCTTCTTTTTCAAAACATTTTATGTATGATGCACTTCTGACTACATTTTGATTCGGATATATATATTGTTTAAAGTTAAAAATTTGCAACACAAAGGCTCTTGTTTCTTTATTACTCTCACCACCATTTTCACACATTCACGCAACTAGTCGGACATCATAGGGGACCCACAGAACCCCCGTCATTCACGACGCTTTCTAAACCTCCCTCCTATCTTAGGGGGAGTGTCTGGTCTTGCCCACTCATCGACACCTCCTTCACACACTCCTGTGAGTGCTACTATTTTAGGATCAGCTTTGCTTGGTTCTACATTACTTAGGTCCATTTCCCAAGTTCCTTCGTCCACTCGCTCTCCCTTACACAGAAGTGGGGGACTAGCTTCCTCTCAAGGGGGAAGTACAAACCCACCTAGCCCCCCTCAAGGGTCAGGTTCACAACACACTTACACCATGGCTGGAGCTAATCCTCCCCCCCCACTACAGATGCCATATTTGGCCTCTCTCAACATACCGGATCTAATAAAACTCACCAATGATCCTATATTGCATGCTCCCACCTGGCCTGCAATGCCCACCAAACTACCTTCAGACATACCCAAGTTTGAAGGAAAGGCAAGTGACGACCCTGCAAACCATGTCATGACCTTTCACCTATGGTTCTCTTCCAATATCATTATGGATGATTCCATTAGACTACGATTATTTCAATGTACACTCCCTGGCCCATCGACCAAATGGTATGTAGAAGAAAAATCAGGGTCCCATGAGACTTTTGAATCCTTGGCCAAAGAATTCTTGACGTTCTTCCAATTACCAATCCTCCACGACAATGGTATAGAACTACTTTCTAATTTCAAAAAAACCTCATCCACACATATCGCTGATAACATTCACGAGTGGTGTAGGCGACGTAGTTTGTGCAAAGCAGAAACGACCAAGAAAAAGTGTCTCGACTGGTTTCTTAGATCACTTGTCTCTCTCCTCTGTAAGGATGTAGCTTCCACCTTCCCTCAATCTGAAGAGGAAGCCATCAGTAAGGCTCAACAATATGACCTCATCTATGCACAGTCAGGGTACTTATACACTATACTTCCTAATCTTCCAAAACCTATGCCATTTGGCCAAGACAAACCTGGAATGTCTCACTTAGCAGATGGACTGATTGGTACCACCACTCACCACGGTCCACAACCCCAACCACCACCAATGTATGGAACACCTCAATACCCGCCGGCATACAAGGGCATTTCTTATTAACCCCCACCCCCTTATCAACAACCATACCCTGTTGCTATACCTCCACCCATCAGTGGATCACCACCGACACCCCCCATACATCCACCTATTGAAACGAGCCTTGGTACCCCCTCTACCTCAGCTTATAGTACTAGCGAAAGAACTATTCTTTCCTATGTACCTTACGGATAGTTACCACCACAGAATCCATACTTCCCATTTCCTGGTCCCCCACAACCCATGGCTCCCCCACATCCTCATGCTAGGGTGAATTTTGTTCAACCCTCTACCGTTCAACAATACCAAAACTTTGAACAGCTGAATACGGCCAATCTGACCCATCCGTCGAACAATACCAAAAAGAAAGGATGAAACAGGAACAACAACAACCCAGGCCAATGCGGGAATGACCCCCACAACCATCCCATTGGGGGAAACCAATACTAAGACCCCCAAGGGGGAATCAATACCAATATACCACTCCAAGGGAAGAACAAAAATCTTCGAACTAATGCAATATGTAATGAGTATGGACATTATACTCATCATTGCCCCCAAATTCCTGACCTCCAACGGATGAGGGAATCCATGCACTCACAGGGCCCTCCGACACCATCTGCCCCTCAACAGGCCCCACAATAGTATTTGAAACCACTGCATCCAACTATTTTTCAAAACCCCATTCCATACCAATGTGTGATGAACACCCAACAAATGATCAACCCTACCCCACCACAAATGGGGCACTATGCAACCTCGGGTATCACTCAACCTAGGAATTCGGTTGATCGTAGTATCCTCCTCACCAGTGAATAAATTCTTCTTTAAACCCGCAACCGTCCATATGGTATGCCTCCCAGCTCTACCCCAACTACCTCAGAAACACAACCAGCCACTACAGGACAACCATTGGTGATTCCATATCCTAACGTGGAACCCATTCCTCGCATACCACGTATGCCTTTATGACAGAATGTACATAACCCTCATTCTAGGGCTACTCATAATTCTAGTCTGGTTGATGACTTAGCCCAATCTCCTGCAGCCATATCTCTGTTGGAGGTCCTCTAAACCTATCCATCACAGAGAAAATCATTTCTTTCTGCCTTGGGGGCAATTGACACAGCTAACACCCAGCTGATCACATTTGATTCAGATCACAGAGAACCATGTCTTCCCGCCCAAGTAGCCTTCCAGATACCAATTAAGATCTGGAACACCATGATTTATCGGTGTATCATCGATGAAGGTGCATCCACCTACATCGTGTCTAAAGACGTATGGCAGGAAATTGGCTCCCCTAAGCTAGTACCCTCTACCACCACCCTTCAAGCTTACGACGGTCGACCAACATCTTCCATAGAGATTTTTCAAAATGTCCCCATAGAACTTGGGGGAAAAACCATCCTCATTGACATTGAAGTTATCGATGCCCATCTTGATTACAATATCTTGTTTGGACGCAACTAATTGTATGCTATGAAGGAAGTCGCCTCTTCTGTGTTTCGTACAATGATGTTCCCCCATAATGGGAAGATCATCACCATCGACCAACTTACACATTATGAGCCTAACCATTCCACCACCATCGATAACATCCTCCCCCTTGTTCATGTTATCCCAAATGATTTTCCAGTTGCCAACAAAGGCCCTAGATTATTCCAAGACCCATCCATGTTGGGTACTTTTCAGGGCGCACCACCATTCCTAAACCCATCTTTTTCAGCACAAGTATGTGTAGTTTCCTCTAAAGGAAATGACACAGAGGATGCCCTCCCTCCTAGGGAGGCTTCTATCATATCTAACGTCCCACTAGTCGCAGAGCTCCCTCCTCATGAGCCTCCTATGAACTTGTCAACCCCACCAATTCACGATTTCACCTCTCCCTAGGGCCATATCCCAGTTTGGGAGACAATTCCCCAAGCCATTAGTCAAATCCCCTTCTTTTACCCTCCACCAGGAATACAAGCTTTCCAAATAGCTGCAACACTTACTCTCCCCAATATGGTGTTGGAAATTCCAGTTTGCTATTTACATCCACCAGAGATGGTCCCTCAACCATCCCTTCCCCCCCAAATGGAAGGAATCCCAATGACAATTCCCATACTTACTCCCACCATACCCTCTACACCCCCTGCCACAGTTGGGGGCAAGCGAAAGAAGAAGGAGCCCACAACTCCACTTCCCTTGTGCATCCAACCCCTGTGCGCGCTATGTGAGAAAGATGGACACCCAACCCACAAATGCCCATCTCTACCTTAGTTGTGTAACCTAATTCCACTCAATCAAACACCATCACCACTCGCCACTATAGCAAGTACTGCCGCTACCTCCCCTAACTCAAGTAGCAAAGGGATGCGAACCAAATTTGCTTGCACCATATGTTCAGATTATGGCCATTATACACACCATTTCCCATCTATCCCATACGTTCGCCACACATTAGCCGCGACACGCCACACATATCTTCCCGAGTTTCCTTCGACACTCCATACTAATGCTCCTGTGAATGTGATTCATTACACTTCTTCATCAATCCTCGAGCAAAGGGGAGGTCCATGTCCTCCCCCCAAACTATCACCCAATCGTCCATAGTGTCAGTAACACTGGGATGGCATTATGGACCCACCGTCCATATCTAAGCCCTTTTTTCCCACTTTCATTTTTTTTAAAGGAGCCCATAAGCTTTGTCTTCTAAACCACCTTCGGCCTCTTACATAGACATTTCCATTTGGTGATCATTTTCCCTTTTTTCCCGGTGGAGCATCTTCCCATGACACACTCAGGTATGCCTGCTCATGTTTAAAAATGATCAAATAAATGCTCGTATGTTCGATTATCTTCAGATATTGTTCACATCGGGTATTTGGTTTTCATGTGTGTAGGTACTTGGTCATCATACATCAACGCAACCCCTTAAGGTATATACTCAGCACTGGCATGTAGTCATTCCCTCTGAGTCTCACTTTCATCTCCAGTCACACCCTCTGACATTTGCCTCTAGGATCCCCATTTCTGGCTCTGCAGTACCTACACCTCCATTTTCATCTTTGGTACTGTCAACTTGTAGCACTCTTACCCACATGAGTTGTCCCATTCAAGGCACCCTTTTGCACCATTGACACTCATGCTGTTTTTCAAAATCCTTTAGGAATGGGAGTCTCGATAGTCTTACATCATGTCGCGAATCAGCCACATACTCCTTCTCCTCATTTTGCTAGCTTTCCCAACGAACTCCCAGATTATCTCTTCACAGTTCTATTTTGTGACTACACCTCCGCAGTATCATGAACCCTGCATTTCATCCATAATACATTTGTCCATCTGCAAATTTCCCTCCATTTCACTTACCTCATACAGAAACCCACCCATGGGGCCCCCACCCTCCACCAGTTCTCCGAGCAAATTATGCCCTACCCGGGCCAACCATATCACATTGGGGCACTCGTTTCTGTATTTGTACACTTATCCCAACTTATTCTTTATTTATTGTACAAACGAATTTGTTTCCAACAGTTACATTACCTTTTTGTCGTCACCTTTGGCAACCTTCTTCCCTTTTTGGCCAAACGCAACCCATGTCACCCTTGGTTGGAGCAATACTTATCATCCACCTTTGCCGGCATCGTCCATATCTTCAAAGTACCCCACAGGACACTTACCTCTTCCCTCTGAATTTGTTCACCTTGTCTCGCCTCTGGCACAACTTATCCCCGGTCTTGTCGTCCCCTTGACACTTGACCTCATTGAACGGTTGTGGCCACTTTTATCTCACAAATACTCCAAGCAAGGGCAGTATTGAGTCTTACTACATCTTGACTTCGTCGATGTACCTCCTCCACTTCTTAACCTCATCTAGTAGATTTCACGAAGCCATTTTCTTATGGGAGTCACATCCCCTTTTTTGTCGACATCAACACAGTTTTCCAGAAGGGAGACAGTATCTTGATTCTCATTACCCACCCAATGAGAGATCTCAGATGGCACAAGGTGAAACACAATTTCTCTCTGCTGTTGTTGACCCCCATAACATTCGACGTCAACACTTTCTCATGTTACGGTGGGTCTTACTTTGTGACTATTGCAATTAGTTCTGCCACATGCCGAAGACCTCTGAACTTGGCTAGGCTATCAATGCCCCCAGAATTGGTGATACTTATTAACGTGGTCACTGCCTACTATTCAGAGTATGTTCATCCGCAGAATGGTCTTCTACCTTTATCACGACCGCCCCTGAGGGCACTGTAGTTGTCTACACCAACACTTCATTCCTCTTTTTGAGTTACATGACACGAGCATGGGGCATGCCCACGTCGTTTGTACACAGTTTTCTTTTTCACACACCTCATGGAAGGTTGGGTTCTACCGGTTCCTTTTTCCCTCCAACAGATTGCTCTGGACAATCCCACTATTTCTCTCTCTTACAACAATACTCTTAGTATAAGAAACATTGATGGATTTTGGCTATACGTATGCTCCTAACCTCATCCATCAGGGGGCATCTATTATCACTGAAATTTCATCCGTACATGGTTACAAGAATTCAACATCGTCAAACAGTTATGAAGTCATCCATGGACCTGAATTAACACCAAATCATTCATAAAGGGTCAAAAACTATACAAAATAGTGAAAAAATGAAGGGCACTATGAAGACACTGGGCGCGCATGCACATGCATGAAATAGGAACGCAGAAATCACGCACATGCGCATGATGCGCGACTGTTATCGCAAAAATCCGTGCACCTGAAAAACGACGCATTTATGAGAGTGGTCAGCCTCCCACCCATTTCTGGTTCAGCTCCCAAGCCGATTTGACACTCAAATCTGGACTGGATTCGATTGGATGGCTGGTCAAAGACCTAGAAATGCCCTAATTAGCCTCTTTACACACTGCAAACTAGTTGAACAATAGTTCAAAGGAATGTTATAAAAAGGCCATGGATACACTTCATTTTTCAAGGATTTCAAAGAAAAGTTATGCTGCCATTATTCTCTTGATGACTCTATCCTTGTCAAAAGTATATTTGCATCATTGCATTGGGAAATCCATCTCACCCTTTGAGTGGATTAGCAAAGAGTTCTTTCACCATTTTCATTTTTATTTTTTGTAAGAAGAGCTTACTTGTGGGGTTCCAAGAGCCCTCCCTTGGAGGAAGAAGGGAGTCATAGTCCCCTTGCTTCTTGGTGTTTTCTTTCACTAATATCAGCCTTATCATTGGTGACATGGGTCTCATTGTTCTTTTTGTCTCTATGTCCCTATGCTTATAAATTTAGTTGTTATTTCATTTCTTAGTTTAATTCTTAGTTGTTGTTTTATATTTATTTTTCTAATCCTTTTCCTTGTAGCTATCCTGCTCAACAAACCCAACTGAGCTTGGAAGCACCTCTATTTTTCTCACTAAGGTGACGAAAGAGGTGCAACATCTGTGAAGTGATCATCGATATTTCTAATGGCCAATAGTTGTGCATCCGGTAGTGTGTCCTCCAAACTAGTGGGCTCTTCTCCATGTTCCAACCTTGACAAGTGGTTAGGATATTTGTTCATTCTTCCTGGCTTTACTATAATCTCAAAGTCATATTCTTGAAATAGCAAGAGCCATGTGCATATCCTTCCCCTCAACACTGGCTTGTTGACTAGGTATTTCAGCATGAAGTGATCAGTAAAAATTTTAAAGTGCCCTCCCAACAAGTAGTGGTGGAATTTCTGCAGCGCATACACCATGGCTAACCCTTCTCGCTCAGTGGTGGTGTAATTGATCTCAACATTTGATAGCTTCCTACTAGAAAAAGATAATGGGTGGCCAATATCTCATCCTCTAGGTTGTGCTAACACAACTCCTAAAGCAATGGAAGATGCATCGACATGCACATGGAATTCCTTGGTCCAATCTGGGAAAACCAGGATAGGCGCAGTAACCATTTTATGTTTCAGTGTGTCGAAGCTCTACTCGCATTCTTCTGTCCAACTAAAATGACAATCTTTACTCAACAGTTTCTCCATAGGTGTTGTGATATAAGCATATCCTTTAATGAACTTCCTGTAATATCCTGTGTGTCCCAACGCATTGAGAAGCTATTTGAATGATGTAGGAGGTGGCATATAAACTATAATGGCAATTTTATATGGATCAACCAACAATCCCTTCTTGCATACAATATGACCTAACAACACTTCAAATGGTGAGAAGAATATGCACTTCTTCATATTCAAAGCTATTTGAAACTACCTGCATTTATCCAACATTAGCCTTAGACATTCAATATGATTCTTTACTAAACTAAAAACAGTCCAATCATCAAAGTATGCTTCTAGAAATTTATGCAAAAACTCCTTGAATGCTTCGATCATCACCCTAGAAAATATGGCTCGGGCATTCTTTAATCCAAATGGCATTACTGTATACTGGTAAGACCCCCATTCTGTTGCAAATGCGGTCTTGTGGTGATCTTCCTTGGCAACTAGGATCTGATGGTATCCTGAAAATCCATCCGTAAAAGAATATACTTCATGGCTTCCCACATTATCTAACACTTCGTCAGTGAATGGTGTAGGGAAGGGATCATGGAAACAGTCATCATTCATCTTTATAAGATCTACGTAGATCCTGATCTCTTCTGTCTTCTTGTCTTGTACCACCATAGGGCCAATCCACTCTGACTCTTCGACAGGTTCTATGATCCCTGTTTCCAACATTCTATCGAGTTCAATATTCACTTTCTCCTTATATTTAGGGTTCAATCTGTAGGGTCTTTGTTTGACTGGTCTACCATCTGGCTTCAAAGGAATCCTCATCTCTCCCATAGGCCCTTTAATTCCCTTCATATTAGTGAACTTAGCTGGAAACAAGTCTTGATATTCATGCAATAATTCTGTAATCTTGTCAATAGTGGTAGCATCCCAATAATCTCCAACATTTGCAGGCTTTGGTGTTTGTTCTATTCCAATATTGACCTTTTTAATCTTGATTGCGTGTCAAATGAATGGTAACTCAACTCCTGGTCCTTCCACATCTCTCTGGCCTTCTGTTTCTGTAATGTTCATCTTTCTTGGATCATCATCTTCATTAGTATTGATGTTGTAACAACCTTGCAGTTTCTGGAGAGGCACAGTCCATTCATCATCGTCTTACTCTAAAGGGATCCTAGAGGCCTCCTCAAATACTTTCTGTGTGACAATCTGTATTGCTTGATCTACTGAAGGATATTGACTTTCAAATAAGAAGGTGGTTACAAAATTCCAGGTCATACCTTTCCAATCTGTAGTGATGAGGCACATCTCTACTTGAAGGTACCAGTTGATAGGTGTCGTGTCCAGTGTGTTGATGAATTTGTGTACCCATTGTCTTTGAGGAACATTTCTCTAGGCTTCCTCATAGCTTTTCATATGGTCCTTTTGGCAACTTCAACCTGTGTATCGAACTTCGTAGCCTTCTACTTGTGCTGAGAACCATGCTGTCATCAAGGTACGACACTATACCCAATATATAATGTTAATTTTGTGTGCTCCCCACCATCTTGTTGGGGTTTCTTTTAGGGCCTCATCCATATCCAATAGTCTTTGTTGCATTGGTACACTCTCTTCAAAGTCTGAAAAGAAGGTTTCTAAAGGATTTAGACCATCAAAGGTGGGTAAGTTACTTACTGTTGTGTCGATCCAATGAACTTCTCTGGTTGGTCTAGCACATATTCTTGTAGATACCTCATACATATTATTATGTTAGTTCTCCAGTGCTTCTTCTGAGTCTGATGAGAATACGTTGTCACTTCGCCAGCTTAAGTTTCCATCGACTGTAGGATTAATGTAATCCTGTTGTCTGGCTATTAATTTGTATATATTTTCCAGTTGGTATGCATGGTCTTCTTCTCTTATGGGCTCTATTTATCGTTGACCTTCATCTGGGTCTAAGTGTGGAATGACCCTAAGACCATATTTTTCAAAATTCATACGTCTCTTCTTTAAATCAACCACAGTGAAATTATTGAAGGCCCAATCAATTCCTAACAATGCAGGATAAGGGCATATGTCATCAACTATCTCAGTTACCTCAAAATCTGCAAATGTTATGACTCCATCAATGTCCACAGGGACATGTTCCAATATGCCAAATCGACTTACAACTTGCTGATTGGCCATCCTAAGCCTGATAGGGGAATAGATCAACTTTGGTTTTCCCATCAGTGCCCAGGTTTTCTTCGTCATGACATTGACCTCCGCCCTAAGTCGAGGACCACATAATCTATATCATATTCGCCTATTTGAGCATTCAAATGTAATCCCTTATTTTTCCTTCTCTTTTTACCGATTTGGTGTACTTCCCTATTTAGTAAGGGGTCTATATTTCCTAGCTTATATTGTCTGATTAAATTTTGTAGTTCTTGTGCAACGCTCTCATCCTAAATCAACATAACACAAGTATATAGAAATTCCATGAGCTTTCTTACCTCTTTTCCTTCTCTTGGTGAATTAGACTAATAAAATGCCCGAGGAATTCCATAATCTCTTAATTCTTGTCTTGCCTTTGATGAAGAACCTTGGTCTCCTTTGAACTCTTTTCTTTCTTCCTCAAATATTTGTCTTTCTTTCTTTGCATCAAAGGTTTGGGTCTTCTATGCATCTTTCCTAATTCTTGAATCTTCTGTAGCCCTCCCTTGGCTCATTCTGTCGTCTCCTGTAATAGCGCCTCCTCTAGTAGTAACAACGAATCTAGGGTCTTTTCCGCGAGGTTCAACCTTGATCAACTGTATCTGTGGTGTAATGTCCCCCGACCACCCATAGGCCCGGTAATGCCACTCTAGAACAATATTTCATGCTCTCATACTATGATGTAACGTTCCCAACCACCCATGACTGGGCCATGCTACTCGAGGGAACACTTTTGTTTTCTCATAGCGGAACGTACGGTAACATACCCAGTATTCAATTGAGCTATGCCACACACATTTTCTCTTCAAAATGCATTAAACTTAAACATATACATACAACACTCTTGCAAAATATTTACATATAGAAGTAAAAAAACAATTACATTCTATAAATATACGATTTCCTACTGAAATAAAAGAAAACATAGATATGTAGCATATATAGGGAAATACCCATAAAAATACAGACAATTATAATCACATATATGATAAGCCGTAACATAATCGCAATGCAGAATATAATTTTATCATACGATTGGTACTTATCTTGGAAAGATTGTGACCAACTGCTTACAGACCATCCACGAACCTCCTAGCCATAGACTACACTGTTCATCACTCTCAATAGTGAGTGACCGCAGAGCTAGGACTGAACTCCACCCGGGTAAAGGGGTTTCTAACCAGGCTAAGGTTCATAGACAACAAGAAAGACTTCGTCTCAAGTGCTCACTCAACTAACAACCTACAACCTCTCATTCCCCACATGCCTGTCCCACCTAAGGAAGTTTGCCCCATCTCTTCTAACCAGTTCATGCGCGCACTATGACATGGAAGGTGCATTACAAAATGATGTCAAAACAACTCACTATCCTAAGTACAATTACATTACATTTATAGTTGGGTTCGACCGAGGGATATTACAATCCTCTCCCCTTATTTATGCACTATCCTCAGTGCATTATACATCCATATACAAGAGAGTTTTCAAAAATATTCAAAAAGATGTGGGTATTCTATTCGCATTACATCCTCATGCTCCCAAGTAGTGTCCTTAGGACCGTACCAGGTCCATTGGACCTTTACAAGCCCTATGGCTCGATTCTGGAGATGCTTGATTTTCTAGTCCAAAATGTGCACTACATGCACTTAAAAAGTGCCTTCTTGCTCCACCTGAATCACATTCCAATCAATAACATGATTAGCATAAGATATATATTTCTTTATCAATGATACATGGAATATATTATGAACAAACATAGATGCAGGCTATGAAATCATATAAGAAAATGGCCCAATCTTCTCTAGGATTTCAAATGGCCCACAAAATATGGCTGCCAACTTGGTGCAACTTACGAGCTTCAGGGAACTCCTGTTAACTTTCACCTTCAGGAAAAAATGATCACCCAGTTTGAACTCTCTATGGGTTTTGTTCTTATCGGCATAACGTTTCTTCCTGTCTTGTGTAGTTTTTAAATTCTGCTTAATTTTTACCATTTGGTCCTCCATCTCCTTGAGAAACTCTGGCCCAACTACTGTCCTATCAGCTGGGTTATCCCAACTCACTGGAGTATTGCAATTTCTGTCATAAATTGATTCAAATGGGATAATCTTCAATGATTCTTGATACCCATTGTTGTAAGCGAATTCTACCAAGTGTAGGTAGTCTTCCCATTTCGATGGTTTGTCCATCACATACATTCTGAGTATGTCTTCTATCACTCTATTCACCCTCTCTGTCTGTCCATCAGACTCAGTATGATAAGATGTACTAAAGTTCAGATTCATTCCAAATCCTTTGAATAATCCTTTCCAGAAATTCGAGGTGAATTTCGGGTCTCTGTCGGACACAATTGTTTTAGGAATTCCATGCAATCATGCCACTTCCTTCATGAAAATATCAACAACATCTGCTTCCTTTGTTGAATAGTTTTGAGTGGAATAAAATGGGCAGCTTTTGTAAGATTTTCCACCACCACCATGATCGAATCATGCAGCTTGCATGTTCTGGGCAATCCCTTAATAAAACCATTGTCACCACTTCCCACTTCTATTCAAGAATGGGTAAATGGTGCAGCAACCCTGCTGGGTGCCTATGCTCAGATTTAAATTTATGGAATTCCATACATCTAGCGATGTATTCAATGATCTCTCTATTCATACCTGGCCAAAAGTAATGGCTCTTGATCGTTGCCACGATTTTCTGATATCTAGGGTGCCTTGCAAAAGGAACATTATGCATTTCGTGAAAAATCCTACGTTTCAAGTACTGGATATTTGAAACAAAAATTCTATTATTGTACAACAATATTCCATCTATTCCCAAATTACAATTATCCACCTTTTGTGGCATCTTACCCTATTGTAGCATTGCTACCAATTCTCTGTATTGCAAATCTGCATTTTCAGCCTCCATAATTTGTCTTTTAATATCAGTCTAATACATGCTAAAGGCTGTAGCATGTAGTTCATGCACGCTCCTGCTGAGTGCATCAACTACTTTATTCTCTTTCCCCTTGATATGCTTTATATCAAAGTCATATTCGCTTAGAAATTCTAACCATCTGCTTTGCCTAACATTTAGATTCCGTTGATCAAATTAATATTTTAGACCATTGTGGTCTGTTCTTAGCTCAAACCTCTTTCCCATGAGGTAGTGTCTCCATTTACTCAAGGCATGCACTATGGCTGCCAACTCCAAATCATGAGTGGCATAGTTTCTTTCATTCTCCTTCAGCTTCCTTGATTCATAACATATGAAAAAACCCATTTTGATTGAGGACTCCACCAAGTCCTTCATTACATGCATCTGTGCATACAATGAAGTCTTCATTCGGGTCTGCAATCCTTAATATTGGAGCACTTTCAATAATTGTTTCAATTGTTGGAAACTCTTCTCGCAATCTAGTGTCCACTGAAACTTCACTCCCTTTCTTTGCAAGGAAGTGATTGGGTGTGCAATCTTTGAGAATCCTTCAATAAATATTTTGTAGTAGCTTGCAAGACCCATGAATGATCTCACCTCTTTCACATTATTCGGCACTGACCATTCTCTAATGGCTTCTATCTTCTCAGGATCCATTTCTACTCCATCCTTTGAAATGATATGCCCAAATAATGAATTTGTTTCTGATAAAATGAGCACTTGCTCAATTTGGCATACAACTGATGCTCCCTTAATACTTGTAACACCATCCTCAAATGATGTTCATGCTCTTCTTCTAACTTAGAATATATAATAATTTCATCCATAAAGACAATGACAAACTTGTCCAAATATTCTCTGAAAACACCATTCATTAAGCACATGAAAATAGATGGTGCATTTGACAACCCAAATGGAACCACTGTGAACTCATAATGACCATACCTTGTCCTGAAGGTGGTCTTGCTGATATCTTATTTTTTAATCCTTACCTAATGGTATCCTGATATGATATCTATCTTTGAAAATATATTTGCATCGTTCAATTGATCAAAGAGATCATCAATCCTTGGCAGAGGATACTTGTTGTTAACATTCACTTTATTCAACTTTCTGAAGTCAATGCACAATCTTAATGTTCCATATTTATTTTTCAAAAATAAGACTGGGGCACCCCAAGGTGACACACTTGGGCATATATACCCCTTCTTCAGAAGTTCTTCAAGATGCATTTGTAACTCCTTCAACTTTGGTGTACTCATTATGTAAGGAGTCTTTGATACTGGAGCTGCTCCACGCATTATATTTATATAGAAATCAATGTCTCTCCTTGGGGGTAGTCCTGGTACCTCCTTGAACACATCTTCAAAATCTTCCAGGACTACATAATCCTCCAAATTTGGCACCTTATCTTTAGGTGTCTCTTCTATATGAGCTGCAAATATTTGACACCCTTTTCTGTAACATTTCTTCAGCGGCAATGCTGAAATTTCTCTACTGATTACTGCCCTGGGAATTTCCTGTACTTTTTGTAGTTTCCATTCCTCATCCAGGCAAGTAAATTCTTTGTTGTGGAATTCTAGGAGAGTATGATGTTGGTCCAACCAATCCATCCCAATTAGACAGTCATAGGAACCTAAAGGCAAGATGTTCAAATCTGCCTTGGCCTTTGAATCCCTGTGTCAATCGTTTTGGGTTCTTTAGGCGTTTGTTGTCCTTGTGGATTAGTTATGAAGAATGGTGTCTTATCTCCCTTCTTCCTCTGATCCATATTGAATTTCTTATTATCTTCCCAAGCCTTTTGGAAAGTTGGCCTTGCTTTCTGCTGATCATATAGGAATTTACCTCGCCTTATGGTCTCTTCCAGTGTATTTGGATCATCATACTGTATTTTGTCGCTGAAGAATGATGGAAATCCACTCAAATACCTTTGAATTTTGACCGTCTCATCCTTGATGAAAGAGACATACTTCAACAGTTCAAGAAACCTTCTCTCATATTCATCTATGGTCATACTTCCAAGCTTGAGTTCAAAGAACTCTTTCATTTTCTTGTCATAGTATCTCTTAGTCAAGTATTTCTTCTCAAAATGCTTCTTTAATTCCCTCCAAGTAACACTTTTCTCTTTAATGTGATGCACATGCACAAGATGATCCCACCACATGGAGGCCTTTCCTTTGAGGTGATAGATAACAATTCTAACTTCTGCATGAGAAGAATAATTATTCAATTGAAAATACTTTCTCATGCCCAGTAACCATGTTTCTTCATCTTTGTCCTTTTTGTGCCCACCATCGAATGTAGGAGGTTTGATTTTGTTCATTTATCCTCGTAGTTCATCCACTCCAGACCTCTTATACCTTTTGACAGGGGATGAAATTGATCTTTTTCCTACTCTCTTATTGGAATGCCTTGGGGAGTGATGGTGATGTCTGCTAACACTTCTTGCTTTTATTTTCTCATCCGAAGGCTTGTGACTTCTGGATTTGCTTAAGCTACTCTCCTTAACCAATTTATTTTCTAGCTTGTTCAAGCCCTCCAATAACTTCATGTTGAACTCATCCTGCTACTCCTTGGCTTTCATAAGCCTCTCATTATCATATTTATGGCTTTGGACATCCTTCTGCAAATTTTTAATGGTCGCAACCATATTCATGTTTTCATTCCTTTCTTCTCCATGTCCATTGGAGTTTATTCATTCAATTCCCAAATGGACATCCACCCCTCTTCTCTCATCTTGTTGACTGTAATTCCCCTGTGCTTCTTCCATTCCTATGGAATCTTCACTGATCTGATATAATCTAGTTGATGTAAATTCTGCAAAACATGCAACCATCGAAACTTATCAGGCTAACAATTCAACAATTCATGAAAAATATGAACCATTTTAGTTCAATATATACATCAGAATTATCTCTCCTGATTTCCTGGTGTTATCACCATGAAAATTCTAGATAAGATCCAAGTCTTGAAAAAATAGATGGGCAGCGCCTTCAGAGATACATTTGGGCTAAAGGCGGTTTGTCGAAACCACTTTCACCAAGACGTAGTATCACATGTTTCAATATGTCAAATCCACCACTCGTGGAATGGGTGATGGCTAGCCAGATCACCCTGTTTCACTCGTTCGGTACTTCGAAGCCATGTGACGTTATCGGAACGCTGCCATGGAATGAACTCAAAAGATAATCATTTGAAATGGATTAGCCAAGCATTGCAACCCAACTCACTTGTACGTAGTCTGTCTACGCTTCATAATTGGAATTATATAACTCTCAATCCTTAAGTATGAAGGAATCATATTATCCATAAGTAGAGTAATCTCCCAATTGCTCGACTTTCTACTCTCGGTAAAATCATTTCAGTATCCACAAACTGAGATACATGGACAAGGCTAAATCCAATGAGACTGGTTATTTGAGAAACATGCTAGACTTTCCTATGAATAAGGAGGAAAGGGTACTTGTGCACATTCTAGTGATTAAATACCACACAGAGCCAGCTATATACTTGTAGTTGGAATTCAGGTTGAATCCCACTATGAAGGATTTAGTCATCAACATGCCAACTGCTAAGAATAAAAGGAGCAAGCGAGAGAATAAGGAGGAATACACAGTTGAAATGACCGAAAGTGTTGGAGAGAATCAATCGGTCTGGTTAGATTCTTTAAAGGAGGAGATTGCTAAGCTAAAATGAGTCTTCAACCAAAATTAAGTATGTTTCAACGAAGTTTTGGTTAGATGATAACAGAGGTAAGGAGCACCAGAGATGATAGGCCCGTTCTTAAATGGCCCCTTTTACAACATGATACCTATTATCATTCCCTTTTGTAATTTTGGGATTAATACGATTATATAAATACAGAAGTGGATTTTGGACTGTTTATTAAAAAAATTTAACTGGTTGTGTTATGAGTCTTTTTTTCTATTCTTATAAGCTTATATTTCACTTCCATCTGTCTGAATCGGAGAAATATAAAAATCAGAATTATTTTTAATTAATGCTCTGATGCGGTTGTGTTTTTCTTTTTCCTTTAATATCATGAAAATTTTCTATTAAACTTAGACTCATCGCCTTCCAAACAACTTTGCGCGCACAAAAAATTGACATGTACACCCATATTTATCGCGCACAGCAACACCACAAGGTAAATCGTGCTTCTGTGCACCTATATCCACTATGCATTTCTTCTTCGTCGTGCAAATAACTTGTATGCATTACTTTTGCATCATGTGCCAATATCCACTGCGCGCAGTTTTGGTATCGCGCATTGATATTCCACATGCATTTCTCCCTATGCATTGCACCATGCCAAAGTTCAATATGACCCACCACACACAATAATTTGCATGCACCATTGAATACACTGTCGCGAGACAACTTATACTCATACTATGTGCACAACAACAAAACTCCTCGGTGTTATGAAATACTTGTGCACCCCATGTGCACATTACTATGTGTGTACTCACCATGCAAGGCTAAATTCATCTCGTGCATACGCACACAATGTTCTTCTGTGCGGTGCCACAATTTACTGCGCACACTTGCACACCAATGTTTTCCATGCGGTGCCAAAATTTACCACACGCGCCTGCATGCTAATATTTTCCATGGACTCTCCGTGAATTGAAATTTGGTCACTTCAAAATTAATCTTCTATGAATATTCGCTTCAATTGAACCTTTCCGGCCCATCCAAGCTCAGTGTTGAAATTGAAGCTCTGATACCAATTTGTAATGTCCCCCGGCCACCCACAGGCTGGGGAATTCCACTCCAAAACAATCTTTCATGCTTTGATACTATGATGTAACATTCCCAGCCACCCATGATTGCACCACGCTAATCGAGGGAACACTTTCATTCTCTCACAGCAGAACATACAGTAACATACCCAGTATTCAACTGAGTTATGCCACATAAATTTTCTCTTCAATTTGCATGAAACTTAAACATATACATAAATCACTCTTGCGGAAGCTTTACATATAGACGTAAACAAACAATTACATTCTGTAAATATACGATTTCCTACTAAAATAATAGTAAACATAGATATGCAACATATACAGGGAAATACCCATAAACATACAGACAGTTATAATCACATATATGATAAACTGTAACATAAGCACAATGCAACATATAATTTTATCATACAATTGGTACTTATCTTGGAAAGATTGTTAGCAACTGCTTATAGACCATCCATGAAACTCCCAGCCTTAGACTACACTGTTCATCACTCTCAATAGTGAGTCACCCCCGAGATAGGAATGAACTCCACCCAGGTAAAGGGGTTTCTAACCAGGCTAAGTTTCATAGACAATAGGAAAGAATCTGTCTCAGGTGCTCACTCAACTAACAACCTACAGCCTCTCATTCCCCACATGCCTGTCCCACCCAAGGAAGTCTACTCCTTCTCTTATTAATAGTCCCTCGGCTGCCCCACTTCCCTTGGCTTCCCCACTTCCCTTCCAGGGATTCAACAAAAGGCTAGATAGGAAGTATTAGAGAACTGTAGTTGTAGTTTAGCACCTTCAGCAATCAATCCCCAACAATTATCTCGCTCAAAGAATTTCTCACGGTCCTAACAACCCGCCTCTTCAATTTCCCATGGGCCTTACAACCCACTTCTTCAGTCCTACTCCAAGATAACCAGGTACACCGACCGAAAAAGGTTATGGAAACAGACTCAGATACAATGAAAAGGATGTCTGAAGGATAACAGACTGCGTGAGTGAAATGTTCATGGAATCATTGACTGGATAACTGAGTGATGGAAGGAATCCTCCTGAAACTGATCATGAAGTATGATAATAAGAATGATGTTGAAGTTATTGGTAAGAATCCTCGTGAAAAAGTGACCAAATGAGATAAGTCCCCACGATATGAATGCATGCCCCCAACTTAACACTTGTCATGTTGGAAGCTACTTTGGTCCACTTGTCTCCAACTTTAGAACATAGGATAAAATAATTATCCATACTTTATGCTTTAGGAAATATTAATATAATATTCCTTTTTGGATTAAGCTCTCTAGCTTATACATTTCCCTTAAATTTTGGCCCTCCCTTTCCCCAACTGGTGAAGTTCAGTCCCCCTTCTCTTTTATCATGGTCAGTCTGCACACACCGATGTATTTTATATTAATCATGAGACATATAAAAAATAGGCGCACTGGCATTTAAGATTAGGCGCTCTGGCCTAATTCCAAAACATAAGCATCTCAGCTTATAATAACTGGCTCACTAGCCTATAACACATAGAATATACACAAGGCTCACTGACCTCCATACTGAGTGCACTTTAGTTACTATGCATGGTATCTGGGAATGTGCATACTACACCATTTTACTGCATAGTTCATGCACGCACTATGCCATGGAAGGTGCATTACAAAATGATGTCAAAATAGCTCACCGGCTTAAGTACACTTACATTACATTTACAAGTGGGTTCGATCGAGGGATATTACAATACCCTCCCCTTATTTATGCACTGTCCTCAGTGCATCATACACCCATATACAACAGATTTTTCAAAAATCTTCAACAAGATGCGGGTATTTTGTCCGCATTTCATCCTCATGCTCCCAAGTAGAATCCTCAGGACAGTACCAGGTCCATTGGACCTTTACAATCCCTATGGATCGATTCCGGAGCTGCTTGATTTTCCGGTCCAAAATGTGCATCGGATGCACTTGAAAACCGCCTTCTTGCTCCACCTAAATCACATTCCAATCAATAACATGATTAACATCAGGTATATATTTCTTTAGCAATGATACATGGAAGACATTATGAATAGACATAGATGCAGGCAATGAAATCATATAAGCAACTGGACCAATCTTCTCTAGGATTTCAAATGGCCCACAAAATATGGCTGCCAACTTGGCGCAACTTCCCAGCTTCAGGGAACTCCTGTTAGCTTTCACCTTTAGGAAAACATGATCACCCACTTTGAACTCTCTATGGGTTCTGTTCTTATCGACATAACTTTTCTGCCTGTCTTTGGCATATTTTAAATTCTTCTTAATTTTTACCATTTGGTCCTCCATCTCCTTGAGCAACTCTGGCCCAACTATTGTCCTATCAACTGGGTTATCCCAGCTCACTGGAGTATTGCACTTTCTGCCGTAAAGTGCTTCAAATGGGCTCATCTTCAATGATGCCTGATACCCATTGTTGTAAGCAAATTCTACCAAGTGTAGGTTGTCTTCCCATTTCGATGGTTTGTCCATCAAATACATTCTCAGTATGTCTTCTATCACTTTGTTCACCCTCTCTGTCTGTCCATAAGACTTAGGATGATAAGTTGTACTAAAGTTCAGATTCATTCTGAATCCTTTGAACAATCCTTTCCAAAAATTCAAGGTGAATTTCGGGTCTCTGTTGAAAACAATTGTTTTAGGAATTCCATGCAATCGTGCCACTTCCTTCATGAAAATATCAACAACATCTGTTGCCTTGTGAGTAGTTTTCAGTGGAATAAAATGGGCAGCTTTCGTAAGCTTGTGCACCACCACCATGATCGAATCATGTAGCTTTCCTGTTCTGGGCAATCCCATAATAAAATCCATTGTCACCACTTCCCACTTCCATTTAGGAATGGGTAAAGGTTGCAACAACCCTGATGGGTGCCTATGCTTAGCTTTAACTTTATGACATTCCATACATCTAGCGATGTATTCAATGATCTCTCTCTTCATACTTGGCCAAAAGTAATGGCTCTTGATCACTGCCACAATTTTTTGATATCCAAGGTGCCCTGCATAAGGAACATTATGCATTTCATGCAAAATTGTACGTTTCAAGTCCTGGACATTTGGAACAAAAATTATGTTCTTGTACAACAATATTCCATCTATTCCCAAATTATAATTATCCACCTTTTGTGGCATCTTATCATGTTGTAGCATTGCTACCAATTCTCTGTATTGCATATCTGCATTTGCAGCCTCCATAATGTTTATTTTAATATCAGTCTGATACATGCTAATGGTTGTAGCATGTAGTTCATGCACCTTCCTGCTGAGTGCATCAACCACTTTATTCTCTTTCCCCTTGATATTCTTTATATCAAAGTCATATTCGTGTAGAAATTCTAACCATCTGCTTTGCCTAGAATTTACATTTGGTTGATCAAATAAATATTTCAGACCATTGTGGTCTGTTCTTAGCTCAAACCTCTTTCCCATGAGGCAGTGTCTCCATTTCCTCAAGGCATGCACTATGGATGCCAACTCCAAATCATGAGTGGAATAGTTTCTTTCATGCTCCTTCAGCTTCCTTGATTCATAACATATGACAAACCCATTTTGACTGAGGACTCCACGAAGTCCTTCATTACATGCATCTGTGCATACAATGAAGTCTTCATTTGGGTCTACAATCCTTAATATTGGAGCACTTGTCAATAATTGTTTCAAGTGTTGGAAACTCTTCTCGCAATCTAGTGTCCACTAAAACTTCACTCCCTTCCTTTGCAAGGAAATGATTGGGTGTGCAATCTTTGAGAATCCTTCAATAAATCTTATGTAGTAGCTTGCAAGACCCATGAATGATCTCACCTCTATCACATTCTTCGACGCTGACCATTCTCTAATGGCTTGCATCTTCTCAGGATCCACTTCTATCCCATCCTTTAAAATGATATGCCCCAAATAATGAATTTGTTTCTGATAAAATGATCACTTTCTCAATTTGGCATACAACTGATGCTCCCTTAATACTTGAAACACCATCCTAAAATGATGTTCATTCTCTTCTTCTGACTTAGAATATATAAGAATGTCATCCAAAAAGACTATGACAAACTTGTCCAAATATTCTCGGAAAACACCATTCATTAAGCACATGAAAACAGATGGTGCATTTGACAACCCAAATGGCACCACTGTGAACTCATAATGACCATACCTTGTCCTGAAGGCGGTCTTGTTGATATATTCTTCTTTAATCCTTACCTTATGGTATCCTAATCTGAGATCTATCTTTGAAAATATCTCGGAATCCTTCAATTGATCAAAGAGATCATCAATCCTTGGCAGAGGATACTTGTTCTTAACAGTCACTTTATTCAATTGTCTGAAGTCAATGCACAATCTTAATTTTCCATCTTTATTTTTCACAAAAAAGACTGGGACACCCCAAGGTGACACAGTTGGGCGTATATACCCCTTCTTCAGAAGTTCTTCAAGATGCATTTGTAACTCCTTCAACTCTGGTGTACTCATTCTGTAAGGAGTCTTTGATACTGGAGCTGCTCCAATCATTAGATTTATAGAGAAATCAATGTCTCTCCTTGGGGGTAGTCTTGGTACCTCCTTGAAAAAATCTGCAAAATCTTCCAGGACTGCATAATCCTCCAAATTTGGCACCTTATCTTTAGGTGTCTCTTCTATATGAGCTGCAAATATTTGACACCCTTTTCTGTAATATTTCTTCAGCTGCAATGCTGAAATTTCTCTAATGATTACTGCCCTGGTAATTCCCTGTACTTTTCTTAGTTTCCCTTCCTCATATAGGAAAGTAAATGCTTTGTTGTGGTAGTCTAGGAGAGTATGATGTTGTTCCAACCAATCCATCCCAATTAGATAGTCATAGGAACCTAAAGGCAAGATGTTCAAATCTGCCTTGGCCTTTGACTCCCTGTGTCAATCATTTTGGGTTCTTTAGGCGTTTTTTGTCCTTGTGGATTAGTTCTAAAGAATGGTGGCTTAGCTCCCTTCTTCCTCTAATCCATATTGAAATTCTTATTGTATTCCCAAGCCTTATGGAAAGCTATCCTTGCTTTCTATTGATCATATAGGCATTTAGCTCGCCTTATGGTCTCTTCCAATGTCTTGGGATCATCATATTGTATTTTGTCACTGAAGAATGATGGAAATCCACTCAAATACCTTTGAATTTTGACTCTCTCATCCTTGATGAAAGAGACATACTTCAGCAGTTCTAGAAACCTTCTCTCATATTCATCTATGGTCATACTTCCAAAATTGATGTAATGTCCCCAAGGCCGAGCCTTGTTGTAAATCATGTTTATGAAATGAATTGTAATTATTTTTTTATAGGATGGTTAGCCAAGTTAGTATAAGCTGGTGGGCTTATATGATTATTAGGCCACAGAGCCTAAGTGTTGAAGGCCAAGAGCTTGATTTTGTACATGTATCTATGCACATTATTAATAAAAATATAAACACCACCTCGTGCAAACCAACCATGATGAATGAGTGATGGGGGACTAAGCTTCCACAGAGTGGGCAAGGGATTAGGGGCTGGAAGGTGGGAAGATGGGATAAGTGTTGAGCCTAGGGGCTTAAGTCCCTGGGAATAATATTTTAATATTAATCCAAAAAGACCATGTGAAATATATATTTTATCCTAAGTTGTTTTGGAAGGACAAGCAACTTCCAAATGGAAGGAACGTATGCTGAAGGAACACATGCATTTGCATGGGTGACAAGTGTGCATGCAAATAAAATGGCTGAGATGAGCCATGTTGGGGGTTCCTCCTCCATTCTACCCAACCGTCTGAACGTGAACAGTCTGACCTCTGCAAGAATACCCTGGTGCAACCCTAAAAGCCAAAAATCCTATGCTGATTTCTGAGATAGCTAGTACAACCTCTGTTCTGAACCGTCAAGCCTGTGTCAACCCCTGCATGGATTTATGGTCATGCATCCCTGAAAAAACCATAATTGTGAGTCTATTCCATGATTGCTGAGCTGGTTGGGTTGAAGCATGTGACTGTCACCTGTTTGGGAAGCCAACGACTGTATACCCAGTTGGTTGTTGTGGCCACGCAATGTTGGACTGCACGTGGTTTACTAGCTAGTGTAAGTCTGTGTTGATCTTGTGTGTAACCTCTCTCCAGGTGAGGGAGGTGATTGTTGTTGGAAGAGGTAGGTTGTCAGGCCTGTGAGAAACTCTTTCTAGGTGAGAGAGTTTGCTGGGAAGGGGTTTCTTCCAGAGAGTGTCCAACACCAGTTTCGGGCTCTGAGACTTCCTGATCCAGCTTGTTTTCGAGACCCAGAGAGGGAGGTGTAGCATTGATGGATTGTGCTTGTGAAGGTGTATACTCCTGGGCGGAACATACATGTGGGGAATGAGAGTCTAGGAGTAGTGGGCGTAAGATGGCATCCTCAGAAGAATCCTTCCAGTCATTTTGTGTTGTTTTCCTTGTAACCTCGGCCTAGCCTAGGATTCCTTACCTTGGGGTGGAGCTTAGTCCCAGCTCGGGGGTGACCCACTACTGAGCTTGATGAGCAGCATGGTCTAAGGCTGGGAGGTTCATGGAAGGCCTACACCTGGTTGGTGGAATTACCACCGTTTCAAAGATAAGTACCAGATGATGTTTCAATTACATTTCTGCATGTCTGTGTATTTATATTTATCATGTATTCTGCTGTGCATACGAATTAATGTTAAATCCATTGATTATTTATAGTAGAAGTAATTCTTATATTTACTCTAATTTTAAATGTGTTTCATTTGCTTAAATGCATGTGTTATATATAGAATTAAGTATGAGATTGTTATTCCGTGAAGTAGCGCCTGCCCGGCCCAAAATGGGGGCGTTACAATATGAAAGAGTGTTACAGAATGGTATCAGAGCCAAGGTTTTGACGCTGAGCCTAGATGGGCTAGTTGAGTGGTCTTTGGATCGAGGGTTTGAGGAGAAATTATGTTTGGAGGACCAATTTCATACCTTTGAATGCTCCTGAGTGTCAAGGAGTTACTTGACCGTGTTACCAAGCTCAGGAGGTCTAGCGGTGTTATGAAACCGTAGCCGGGGTGGCATCTGGCCACATGGAGAGAGAGAACTCCACACCAGAAGTGTTGGAGCTGTAGGATCTATTCGGGGAAAAGGATAACCCTTGTGATCGTCAGATCTGGAAAACATGCGTAGGGTTTAAAAACCCTCTCAAGTTGCACATGAATGTGGAAATCGCGATACGAGAAATCCCAAATTCTTCAGGACCATCCATCGGGGGGAACACGTAGCTTCATGATGGCATTTCGGCACCCAGGAAACCAAAGGGGAAGAACCTTGTTTTCGCAAGTTGCGAAATAGAAAAACCCAAAATTCCGAAATGATCTACACCATAGATCGTAAGAGAGGAACTTGACCGTTAGATCAAGTGGAGGAGTAGACAGTAATTTTAGAATTTTGGCAAACAAAAGTTCAAGAGGTGTGGATGCACGAACTCCCGATGCCAGAAACCCCGAAACGCCGAAAGGATCCACGCAGTGGATCCAAGAAAAGTCTAAGCATTGGATTTTTTATTGGAATGGACGTGGACACATGGATGTGCACCATGTGCCAGTGATTCAATAAGACAGGGAAGAATGGTGGGACTCGATGACATCACCGAAGGTGACATGGACCCTCCTGAACGTGCCACGTGCCACCATGGTTAAGGGTGACAACTGTACTATGGGCCCAGAGAGTAAAGTAAATTGGAATTTCAAAATTCAGGAGTTGGAGTGACAAGGGGTTGGGAGTCACTACATCATGAACTCCCAGATACCGAAGACCCGTAAACCCGAAGTCCCGAAGTCCCAAAATTTGTAGAGCCATTAGAGCTCAGGAAACTTTGTGAAGTCAAAATGTTTTCTCACTCATGTTGGGTTATGAATATTGTGATTTTGCAAGATACCAGATATATAAAATATGCAGAACAAAAATAAAATGCTAGAAATGGCAGAATAACAGTAAAATATCCAGCATAATCTTCACAATACACATAAATGATATACGAAATAGCAATAGGAAAAGCACTTTGATTCAGAAAGAAATGTTCACAGGCCTCTTCGAGGGGGCAACCTCCAATCGAGCTGCGCTCTGTTACAATAATCTCCAACCTAGGGTTCTCATACCCTCGACCCTTATTTATACTAAATATGTCTATTAAGAGAAGCATCTAGAGGAAGATCCTTCTAGAAGCGGAAGCTTCTATTAGCTCTTCTTACATCCGCTTTATTCTATTTTATTGAAAGGCCTTATTAATATTGACCTTTATTACATCCGAATACATTGATCTACCTATGTGCGGGTTATGACCTTAACATGTCCGCCCCCTTAAAAACAACCTTGTCCTCAAGGCTTGGGATGTGGAAACTGCTGCAAAATGGTAGCTAGTTCCCAAGTGGCATCTGCTGGAGTCATATCTTTCCATTGTACTAGCACTTCCTTGATGGTTCTCTGATGCAGGCGACGCTCACGTTGGTCCAAAACTGCTTCTGGCTGTAGCCAAATGGATCCTTCTTCAGCTAACTCTAGAAGGTTGGTCTGAATTTGGCACTTGGCTCCAATCACCTTCTTCAAGCATGAAACATGAAAAATAGGATGTAGCTTCCACTGACTGGGCAGAGCTAACTGATATGCGACTTGTCCCACACGCTTGAGAACTGTGTAAGGGCCATAGAATTTGGGTGCTAGCTTCTGACAATGCTCGGCCTTGAGGGATGTTTGCCTATATGGTTGCAGTCTCAGAAACACCTGATCCCCATCTGCAAATTGACGTTCAGAGCGCCCTTAATCTGCTTGCTACTTCATTCTATTATGTGCCATGACCAAGTTCTCTTTAAGGGTACGAAGGATATCCTCTTGGACTGTAAGTGTTTGGTCAACCGCTTGGACCTTCAAGGTACCCGGTAAGTATGAGAGAACTGAAGGTGGCTTCTGTCCATATACTGCTTCAAAAGGAGTCATGCGAGTGGCTATATGGTATGTAGTGTTGTACCACCATTCGACGAGGGGTAACCATTGAGCCCACTGGTGTTGTTTTTCAGAAGCAAAGCACCTTAGATATGTTTCCAAACATTTGTTGACAACTTCTGTTTGACCATCCATTTGGGGATGATAAGCTGAGCTGAGATGTAATTGTGTGCCTTGTAGCTTAAACAAATCTTGCCAAAAATTTCTTGTGAAAGTTGGGTCTCTATCGGAAACAATAGAGTGTGGCATGCCATGAAGCTTGAAGACCTGGTCCATGAAAATTTGAGCCACCGTGGATGCAGTAAATGGGTGGGGAAGAGCGCAACAATGAGCATGCTTGGAAAGGCGATCCACCACCACCATTATGACTGATTTATTCCCCGATTTGGGTAAGCCTGTAATAAAGTCCATAGAGATATCCTTCCAAATAGCAGGGGGAATCGAAAGCGGTTGGAGGGTGCCTGGCGATTTGACTATTTCTCCCTTGTTGCATTGACACACCTCACATTCAACGACAAACTTACGGATGTCCTGTTTCATACCATCCCAAAAAAGGGAATGTTTGACTCGGTCATATGTTTTGGTGAACCCTGAGTGCCCCGCTGTGGGTGTAGCATGAAGCTCAAAAAGCATCATGGATTTGAGCTTGGATTGTTTACTTAAATACAAGCGACCTTTGTATCGAAGCTCATCTTGGAGCCAGGAGTACCCTAGGGGAGCTGGAGCCTTGTTTTGTAGTTGCTGGATCAGATGCAAACTTTTGGGATCTTGAAGCCATTCCTGGCACACAACTTGGAGCCAATCGGGTACAATGAAGGAAAGAGAAAAAATGGATCCTTCGTCTTCATATTTCTGAGACAGTGCATCTGCCACGACATTGTCTTTTCCCTTCTTGTAAATGATCTCATAATCATATCCAAAGAGCTTAGTCACCCATTTTTGTTGTTCCTAGGAGGAAATGCGTTGTTCCAGAAAGTACTTGAGGCTTTGATGGTCTGTCTTAATTTGGAAGCGTTGCCCCAAGAGATACGGATGCCACAACTCAACGGCATGCAAAATCGCCAACATTTCTTTTTCATAAATGGGTTTGTCCAGATTCTTTTCAGACAGTTGCTTGCTAATGAAGGCCAAAGGTCAACCCTCTTGCATAAGGACAATGCCGATTCCTTTCCCTGAGGCATCACATTCCAACACAAAGGTCTTTTTGAAGTCGGGAAGGGCCAGAACCGGAGTGGTGCACATGGCCATCTTCAAGGTTTGAAAAGCTTGAGCAGCTGCTGGAGTCCAAGTGAAAGAGTTATTTTTGAGGAGAGTCGTGAGAGGTGCTACAATCTTTCCATAGTTCTTAAGGAACTTGTGATAATACCTTGTGAGGCCCAAAAATCCCGGCAAGCTTTTGAGAGTCCTCGAGTGTGGCCAATCTTGCATAGATTCAATCTTTTTCGAGTCCACCCTGACACCATCCTTTCCCACCAGATGACCCAAGTATTCTACGTCTGAGGCACCAAAAGCACATTTGGATTGTTTCAGGAAAAGCTGGTGCTGAGAGAGTAGGTGGAGAAATTGATCCACATGAGTAAGATGGTCTGTCCAGGCTTTGCTATAGATGAGGATATCATCAAACAAAACTAAGACAAAATGACGGAGAAAAGGGCGGAAGACATGGTTCATGAGGCTTTGGAAGGTGGAGGGGGCGTTACACAAAACAAAGGGCATGACCAAAAACTCATAGTGGCCCTCATGAGTGCGAAAGGATGTCTTGGGAATGTTGGCCTCTTTCATACGTATCTGGTGATAGCCCGAGCGAAGATCAAGTTTGGTAAAGAATTGGGCACCACTCAATTCATCCAGGAGGTCATCAATGACAGGAATGGGAAATTTGTCTTTGATGGTTAGTTTGTTGAGAGCACGGAAGTCATAACACATTCTCCAAGAACCTTCTTTCTTCAGTACCATGATGACTGGAGAGGATTAAGGGCTTGTACTAGGATGGATGACTCCAACAATAAGGAGTTCCTGGACCATTTTTTCAATTTCATTTTTTTGTGCAAAGGGGTGGCGATATGGACGTATATTGGGGGGAAGGCTTCCTAGGACAAGGGGAATGGAATGATCATGGACGCCACGGGAAGGAGGGAGTCCTTGGGGAGTGGAAAATATTGTTTGATGTTTAGAAAGGAGGGCTTGGAGGTCTTGGAGAACTGGTGGGGTCTCTGTGGCTTGTATGGTGTGGAGTTGGGCAATGACACTAGAATGACCTTTTTTGAGCAGTTTTTCCATGCGATGAGAAATGATGACCTCAGGTGACTCAGCAGTGATGACTTGAAATTTATATTGGTGGCCTCCTTGGTTGAATTGCATGGTTAAGTTATGAAAATCCATGAGAATGGGACCCAAAGTCCTTAGCCAATCTGCACCCAACACAATGTCGCAACCGCCCATGTCAATAGAAAACATATGGGATTTGAGGTGGTAGTCACCAATTTGGAGATGCACATTTTCACAACGCTTACCACATTTCATAGAACCACCATTGGAAATCATGATTTGGAAATTGTTGACAGCATGGATGTAGCAATGGGTTTCTTGGGCAATGCGGCGATGAATAAAATTGTGGGTGTTGCCACTATCAACCAGAATGATGACCTTTTGGTGCTTGATGTAACCGATTAACTTGAGGGTTTGGGGGGCAGAGAAGCCAGTGAGAGCATTGAGGGAAATGATCGGTTCCACTTCGGGAGGGTCAGAGGGAGGGTTTATGTCAAATATTTCTGGTGACTCGGGCACAGGGGGAGTGTCAACATATTCTTCCTGAATATGCTCAGAGATGGCCATAAAGAGATTTTGTTCCTTACATTTGTGTCCTGGGAAATATTTGTCATCATAATTATAACAGAGGCCTTTGAGTTGGCGTTCAACCATTTCAGCCCTGGTCAATTTTTGGATTTTTAATGGGGCAGAGGGAGTAGTGAGGTTTACTAGTTTAGGGCGAGGGATAAAGGAAGGCTTACGGTTTTGAGAGGAAAAAATTTGTTGTGCTTCTTTAGCTTTTTTGGTAGCCTCCACCTAAGTCGTAGGTCGATCCATGAGGACATGGGCCCAAATATCCTCCTTCAGGCCACTGATAAAACACTCTCGAAAGAAAGCATCAGTCATGCCCTCTGTTCGAAATGCCAGACGCTCAAATGCAGCTATGAAGTCTTCTACTGTGCATGACTGCTTCAATTTTTTAAAATGGCCCAAATGGTTGGTATCAGTGTCAAAACGTTCATAAAGCTCAGAAGCAAGTTGGGTCCAAGCAATATACCCTTGACGAGAATTTTTTCTCCATTGCCACCATTTCCAGGGTTCTTGATCTAGATGGATAACACCATACCGGAGTTTGGCTAAGTCATATGTAATGTTGTAGAGAGAGAAATAATGTTCCATTTGGGTGACCCAACCAGTGGGGTCCGAGCCATCAAATTTGGTTACATCCACCTGCGGAAGGTGTATGTCCCTTTGAAAGTGATGGGGTTGAAAGGAATGGGAAGAAGTTTCACCTTCAGTATTTTTATGTGCATTAGGAAAAGATTCATCAGTAGGGATCTTGAGTTTGGTGCAGAGTGATGCAAAGACAGATTCAAGCTGGGTGGTCAGTTCGTGTTTGAATTCCGCCATTGCAGACTACACGGCTACATTTACGGATGCATTTATGGAGGCATCATGGGAGGAAATAGTAGCACTGAGTTGTTGCACTTCTTGCTGGGTCTCAAGGAAACCAGATTGCAAAGTGTTGAAGCGAGACTCTAGTTCTTGGCTACGGGTATGGGCCATGAGGATGGGTGAACTGAAAAGGGAGCGGGCGGGTCAGAAATTTTTGCAGAAAAATGATATGGATGAATGTGATAAGGGGGAAGAGATGAATCTAATGGAATAGGTCTCAATTTTTTTTTTAAACAACTGCAGGGTTATACTTTGGTCTGAAGAATGTTGCAGTGCTTAAATCCCCAAATTCTGAACTAGAGAGTATTTACTTAGCAAGCCGAACACAGATGCGCGTCAATAGATCTCACCTGTTTAATTTGTTTATGTTGTTGTTTATGTTCCCAAGGGTAATGTATTCAAGGGTTCTACAGACAAGGGTTTTCCCTGTGCTATAGCTCTCTAATATATGTGCGGGGTCCAACAGTAGTACTCGGCCCAATATCTCAGGGAACTAACTAAGGAGGATAGACTGTACCCTTAGCCGTACTACTCGACTACCCAGGTACTAGAGAGTATCTTCCCGAGTGTTGTTCTCGGTGACACTATAGCAGTCCGGCGGCCAATAGGTTTATCTAAAGAGGGCTTCAGGAAATCTAGGCCGATCCGTACACAGGTGTTGTCTGATGCGCTACCACTCGAAGGGGTACCAACAGGGGTTACAAGGGTGGCCAACAAAGGTGCGCTTAAGAACCACTTGTATTTCCTGCATGTATGAATCCCTGAATCGCGGGTTTATGTGCGTAACGACAGATCTCTGCAGCTTAAAGACGCTGGAATACGTCTCTACCCTGAAAAAAATACCCACAATTTTTGCCAAGGAAAGTGCTCTCATACCACTTGCAAGATACCAGATATATAAAATATGTAGAACATAAATAAAATGCTAGAAATGGCAGAATAACAGTAAAATATCCAGCATAATCTTCACAATACACAAAAATGATATATGAAATAGCAATAGGAAAATCACTTTGATTCAGAAAGCAATGTTCACAGGCCTCTTCGAGGGGGCAACCTCCAGTCGAGCAGTGCTCTGTTACAATAATATCCAAGCTAGGGTTCTCATACCCTTGACCCTTATTTATACTAAATATGTCTATTAAGAGAAGCATCTAGAGGAAGATCCTTCTAGAAGAGGAAGCTTCTATTAGGTCTTCTTACATCCGCCTTATTCTATTTTATTGAAAGGCCTTATTAATATTGACCTTTATTACATTCGAATACATTGATCTACCTATGTGCAGGTTAGGACCTTAACAGATTTTGTTAAGGGTTTAAGGCCTGACAAACCTTGGTTGATTGAATTTATGTGTGCAGAGTTCAATGAGTGTCAGGACAGCCAAAAACCGACGCCGAGTATGGAATTGGAAGAGGTGCAGATTGCCTCTGAAACAGAGGACGAAAGGGTAGGAAGGAATGTCAACCTAGGATTCGAACGATCGAACTCTAATGGGCACAGAAGAGAATTGGATAAGGAAGGTCATATAATGAAACTGATTGAAAGATTGTAGAAAGATGCCCAGGCTCACCGAGCTGATAGCTGAAAGCTCATGAGGGTCAGGGATCAACAGGGTGAATTCAACTTAAAGATGTTGAAGAGCCTGGAAAAAATAGAAAGGAAATTGGAGAAGGGGAGTGACTCAATAAAAAAAGAGAGTCGTAGGACCCCTGAGAGGAAAAGAAGATCAAGAAGTGTCAGGACCCCTGAGAGAAAAAGAAGATCAAGGAGTGGTAGCAGACATCATCGTCGCTCCCCAAAGAATTTCGGTAAGGAAGCACACAATAGTTCAAGCCCATCTCCTACCAGAAAGCACAGGAGATCTGGGATGGATGAATTGAAAGGAGAGATGAATAAGATTAAGCCTCCTACATTTGATGGAGAACATAAGAAGGAGGAGGATGTCGAAACATGGTTGCTTGGCATGAGGAAATATTTCCAACTGCAAAAGTATTCCTCTCATGTAGAAGGAAGAATTGCGATGTATCAATTGAAAGGAAAAGCATCCATGTGGTGGGATCAATTTGTGCAAGTGCAACACATTAGTGAGAAAGATATCACTTGGAATGAGTACAAGAGGTATTTCGAGAAGAAATACCTGACTAAAAGATACCATGATAGAAAGATGAAGGAGTTCTTCAAACTCAAGCTAGGCAGGATGACCATTGATGAATACGAACAACGTTTCTTGGAACTACTAAAGTATGTTCCATTCATCAAAGATGAGGCTGTCAAGATTCAGAGGTATCTGAGTCAACTGCCACCTGCCATTGGTGACAAGATTCAATATGATGATCCTAAGACTATGGAAGAAACAATAAGAAGGGATAAATTCTTATATGAACAACAAAGAGAAAATCCTACCTTTCGGAAGGCTTGGGATGACCAGAGGAAGTTTAAGAAGGAACAGAGGCAGAAGGGAAACAAACCTCCCTTTTTCAGAAATAATCCTCAAGGACATCCATCGTTTAGAGAGCCGAGAATGGTTGAAATGGGGGAACAAAGGCAGAGACAGATTCCCATTCAGTGTTGGGGTTGTAAAGGGAACCCCAAGTACAGGGATTGTCCCCATAAAAATGGCAAAGCAAGGGTTGTCCATATTGTTCAACAAGATGAAACAGTGAAGGACATGGGCAGTAGAAGGCCAATGATCTACGTAGCCCTGGACAACAAACAAGCTGAATTTCAATTGCACATGATTGAAGTGGAAGGTATGATTAACAACTGACCATTTATTATTTTAATTGATTCAGGGGCTAGCCATAGTTATATAGATCCTAGGGTGGTGGAAAGTTTACATTTATCAAGAAGAAAACATGAAAACTCTTGGTTAGTGCAGTTGGCTACAGGAACCAAGAGGAAATTCTCTTAGTTGGTGAAGTCCTGTCCTGTGGACATGAAAGGACTGAGCACAAAGGCTGAATTGAATATTCTGCCTTTAGGATATTATGACTTTTTAATTGGAATGGACTAGTTGGACCAACACCATGCCCTCCTGGACTGTCATAACAAGAGGTTTACATTCCTAGATGAGGAGGGAAATTAGAAAATAGTCCAAGGGATTCCTAAAGCCGTGGCTGTTAGAGAAATCTCATCCATGCAGCTGAAGAATTGCTACAAAAAAGGTTGTCAATTATTTGTAGCTCATGTGGAGGAAGCATATAGAGATGAAGTCTCAAGGATTGGATACCATGAGGTACTCATAGAGTTCAAAGACGTATTTCAGGAGGTGCCTGGACTACCTCCAAAGAGAGACATTGATTTTTCTATAAATTTGATGCCTGGAGCAGCTCCAGTTTCGAAAGCTCCTTATAGAATGAGTACGCCAGAGCTGAAAGAGTTGCAATTGCAAATTGAAGAGCTTCTAAAGAAGGGGTACATTCACCCCATCGTGTCACCTTGGGGTACCCTGGTCCTGTTCTTGAAGAAGAAGGATGGGACGTTGCGGTTGTGCATTGATTTACGACAGTTGAACAAGGTAACTGTCGAGAACAAGTATCCTCTGCCGAGGATCGATGATCTTTTCGATTAGTTGAAGGGTGCAAAAATATTTTCTAAGATAGATCTTAGATCAGGATATCACCAGGTAAGAATAAGGGATGAGGAAATCAGCAAGACCACCTTTAGAACAAGGTACAGTCATTACGAGTTCACAATGGTGCCGTTTGGACTGTCAAACGCACTTGTTGTTTTTATGTGCTTGATGAATGGTGTATTCAGGGACTATTTAGAAAAGTTTATCATAGTCTTCCTAGATGAAATCTTGGTGTATTCCAAGTCATAGGAAGAGCATGAACAACACCTGAGAATGGTGCTGCAAGTGTTAAGAGAACACCAACTGTATGCCAAATTGAGCAAATGCTCATTTTATCAAAGGCAGATCCATTACTTGGGGTACATTATTTTAGAGGAAGGGATCTCCATGGATCCTGAGAAGGTTGAGGCCAACCGAGAATGGTTAGTGCCAAGGAATGTGGCAAAATTTAGATCCTTTATGGGTCTGGCGGGTTACTACAGAAGGTTTATAGTAGGGTTCTCAAAGATAGCTCACCCTATCACTTCCTTGCAAAGGAAGGAGAAAAAGTTTCAGTGGACTGAAGAGTGTGAGAAAAGTTTCCAGCGATTGAAGCAGTAGTTAACCAACACTCCAATGTTGAGGATTGCAGATCCAAATGTGGATTTCATGGTATGCACTGATGCGTGTAAGGAAGGGTTTGGAGGAGTTCTCAACCAAGATGGATTTGTAATATGTTATGAGTCCAGGAAGTTGAAAGAGAATGAAAAGAATTATTCCACTCACGATTTCGAGTTGGCAGCAATAGTCCACGCTTTAAGGAAATGGAGACATTACCTCATGGGAAGGAGGTTTGAACTCAGAACAGACTTTAATGGTCTGAAATATTTGTTTGATCAGCCAACTTTAAACGCTAGACAAATTAGGTGGCTGGAATTTCTGTGTGAATATGACTTTGATATAAAGCATATCAAAGGGAAGGAAAAAAAGGTGGTTGATGCACTCAGCAGGAAGATGCATGAATTACATGCTACAGCCATTAGCATGTACAGGACTGATATTAAAGATAGAATTTTGGAAGCTGCAAATGGAGATTTGTAGTACAGAGACTTGGTAGCAAAGATATAGTAGAGCGAGAGACCACAGAAAGAGGGAAATTACACCTTGGAAGCTAAGGGAATACTTCTGTACAAAAACATAGTGTATATACCCAATGTCCAAGGTTTGAAACTTGAGATTCTAAAAGAAATACATAACGTGACTTATGCTAGACACCCTAGATATCAAAAGACTGTGGCAGCAGTCAAAATCCATTACTTTTGGATAGGTATGAAGAGAGAGACCGTTGAATACATCACCAGATGTATGGAGTGCTAGAAAGTTAAAGCTGAGCATAGGCACCCAGCAGGGTTGTTGCAACCTTTGTCTATTCCTGAATGGAAGTGGGAAGTGGTGACCATGAATTTTATTACAGGATTGCCCAAAATGAGCAAGCAACATGATTCGATCATGGTTGTGGTGGACAAGCTTACAAAATATGCCCATTTTATTCCACTGAAAACCACTCACAAGGCAACAGATGTTGTTGATATCTTCTTAAAATAAGTGGCTCTCTTTCACGAAATTCCTAAAATGATTGTGTCTCATAGGGACCCAAAATTCACCTTGAATTTCTGGAAAGGACTATTCAAAGGATTTAGAATGAATCCGAATTTTAGTACAGCGTATCATCTCGAGTCTGATGGACAGACAGTGAGGGTGAACAGAGTAATAGAGGACATGCTGAGAATGTACGTGATGGACAAACCATCAAGATGGGAAGACTACCTGGATTTGGTAGAATTCACCTAGAATAATGGGTATCATGCATCGTTGAAGATGAGCCCATTTGAAGCACTTTATAGAAGAAAGTGAAACACTCTAGTGAGCTGGGATAATCCATCTGACAGAGAAGTAATTGGGCCATAATTTCTCAAGGAGATGGAGGACCAAATGATAAAAATTAAACAGAATTTGAAAGCTGCCCAAGACAGGAAATTTTTTTATGCTGATAAGAACAGAACCCACCGAGAATTCAAAGTGGGTGATCATGTTTTCCTGAAAGTGAAAACTAACAGGAGTTCCCTGAAGCTGGGAAGTTGCGCCAAGTTGGCAACTATATTTTGTGGGCCATTTGAAATCTTGGAAAGGATTGGGCCAGTTGCATATAAGCTTGCATTACCTGCATCTATGACTGTACATAATGTGTTTCATGTTTCATTGCTTAAGAAATATATAACTGATGCTAATCATGTTATCGATTGGAATGTGATTCAGGTGGAACCAGAAGGTGTCCTGCAAGTGCATCCTGTGCGCATATTGGACAGGAAAAAAAGAAAACTCTGGAATCGAGCTATAGGGATTGTAAGGGTCCAGTGGACCTGGTATGGTCCCGAGGACACAACATGGGAGCATGAAGATGTTATGTGGGTAGAGTACCCACAACTTTTTGAAAATTTTGAAAATCTTGCAGAAGCTATGTAAAGTTGCACTGAGGATAGTGCAGAAATAAGGGGAGGGGGATTGTAATGTCCCCAAGGCCGAGCCCTGTTGTAAATCATGTTTATGAAATGAATTGTAATTATATTTTTATAGGATGGTGAGCCAAGTTAGTATAAGTTGGTGGTCTTATGTGATTATGAGGCCAGAGAGGCTAAGTGTTGAAGGCCAAGAGCTTGATTTTGTACGTGTATATATGCACATTATTAATAAAAATATAAACACCACCGCGTGCAGATTGACCACGATGAATGAGTGATGGGGGACTAAGCTTCCATAAAGTGGGAAAGGGATTAGGTGCTATAAGGTGGGAAGAGGGGATAAGTGTTGAGCCTAGGGGCTAAGCGTAGGGGCTTAAATCCTTGGGAATAATATTTTAATATTATTCCAAAAAGACCATGTGAAATATATGTTTTATCCCAAGTTCTTTTGGAAGGACAAGCAACTTCCAAATGGAAGGAATGCATGCTAAAGGAAAGCATGTAGTTGCATGGATGACAAGTGTCAACCCAGGCGCATGCAAATAAAATGGCTGAGATGAGCCGTGTTGGGGGTTCCTCCTCCATTCTACCCGACCATCTGAACGTGAACGGTCTGACCTCTGCAAGAATACCCTGGTGCAACCCTGAAAGTCAAAAATCCTGTGTTGATTTCTGAGATAGTCGGTACAACCTCTGTTTTGAACCGTCGAGCCTGTGTCGACCCCTACGTGGATTGTTGGTCACACATCCCTGAGAAAACCATAACCGTGAGTCTATTATTTGATTGCTGAGCTAGTTGGGTTGAAGTATGTGACTGCCACCTGTTTGGGAAGCTCGTGACTGTATACCCAGTTGGATGTTGTGGCCATGAAGTGTTGGACTGCACGTGGTTTACTGGCCAATGTAAGTCCATGCTGAGCCTGTGTGTAACCTCTCTCTAGGTGAGGGAGGTGTTTTTTGTTGGAAGAGGCAGGTTGTCAGGCCTGTGAGAAACTCTTTCCAGGTGAGAGAGTTTGTTGGGAAGTGGTTTCTTCCAGAGAGTGTCCATCACCATCTTCGGGCTCTGAGACTTCCTGATTCGGCCTGTTGCCGAGACCCAAAGAGGGAGGTGTAGCACCGATGGACTATTCTTGTGAAGGTGTATACTCTCGGGTGAAACATGCATGTGGGGAATGAGAGTCCGGGAGTAGTGGGCGTAAGATGGCATCCTGGGAAGAATCCTTCCAGTCATTCTATGTTGTTTTCCCTGTAACCTCAACCTAGCCTAGGATTCCTTAGCTTGGGGTGGAGATTAGTCCCAGCTCAGGGCTGACCCACTCCTGAGCTTGATGAGCAGCGTGGTCTAAGGCTGGGAGGTTCGTGGAAGGCATGCACCTGGTTGGTGGAATTACCACCGTTTCAAAGATAAGTACCAGATGATGTTTTAATTACGTTTCTGCATGTCTGTGTATTTATATTTATCATGTATTCTGTTATGCATACGAATTAATGTTAAAGCCATTGATTATTTATAGTAGTAGTAATTCTTATATTTACTTTGAGTTTAAATGTGTTTCATTTGCTTAAATGCATGTGTTATATATAGAATTAAGTATGAGATTGTTATTCCGCGAAGTAGTGCCTTCCCGGCCCGAAATGGGGGTGTTATAGAATGAAAGAGTGTTACAATTGAGCCCAAATAACTCTTT
This sequence comes from Picea engelmannii, assembly GCA_009831015.1. Lineage (NCBI taxonomy): Eukaryota > Viridiplantae > Streptophyta > Pinopsida > Pinales > Pinaceae > Picea > Picea engelmannii. Next base: position 1,140,897 of record ML776946.1, read on the forward strand.
CATTTTCTTGTCATAGTATCTCTTAGTCAAGTATTGCCTGACAACTCGCTTCTTCAATCCCGCTCCAAGATAACCAGGTACACCAACCAAAAAAGGTTATGGAAACATGCTCAGATACAGTGAAAAGGATGTCTGAAGGATAACGGACTGCGTAAGTGAAATGGTCATGTAATCATTGACTGGATAACTAAGTGATGGAAGGAATCCTCCTGAAACTAATCATGAAGTATGATAGTAAGAATGATAGTGAAGCTGTTGGTAAGAATCCTCGTGAAAAGTTGACCAAATGAGCTAAGTCCCCACGATATGATTGCATGTCCCCAACTTGACACTTGTCATGTTGGAAGCTACTTTGGTCCACTTGTCCCGAACTTTAGAAATTAGGATAAAATAATTATCCATACTTTATACTTTAGGAAATATTAATATAATATTCCTTTTTTTCTTAAACTCTCTAGCTTAGCCCTTTCCCTTAACTTTTGGCCCTCCCTTTTCCTAACTAGTGAAGTTTAGTCCCCCATCTCTTTTATTGTGGTCGGTCTGCGCACAGTGATGTATTTTATATTAATCATGAGACATATACAAAATAGGCGCACTGGCCTTTAACATTAGGCGCTCAGGCCTAATTCCAAAACATAAGCATCTCAACTTATAATAACTTGTTCACCAGCCTATAACACATAGCATATACACAAGGCTCATTGACCTCCATGATGCGAGCACTTTAGTTACTGCACATTGTATCCGAGAATGTGCACACTACACCATTTTACTGCACAGTTCAAGCATGCACTATGCCATGGAAGGTGCATTACAAAATGATGTCAAAACAACTCACCACCTTAAGTACACTTACAATACATTTATAGTTGGGTTCGGCTGAGGGATATTACATGTGGGTTCTGCTGAGGTCCTCATTTCTCTTGAAGTTTAGCCAGCAGTTCTGGACATTCCTCAATAACATGCTCGAAGGAGTTGTAGTAGCTGTAAGTAGTGCAAGGTTTTTGACAGTCCCTTTCCAAGTGTCATGGATGTGCACAATTATAATAGATGGTATTTCCTCAGCCTTGACCCATACCTCATCCTCGTCCTCTTCCTCTGAATCCATCATGAGGATTGAATTTTCCTCTCCCAGGGGAGTTGTACTGCGTAGAGTTTCCTTCTTGTTGTACTTCGCCTTGAATCTTGTATATGTCTCTTGAAATTTCATGCATGAGATCATAAGCCCTACAATCCCTATCATCATGTCCCATGGACTTACAGAATGTGAAATACAAATTTGTGGGTATCTGAACATATTTTTTCATGTAATAGCATTCACCAGGGCGATGCCTATTTCTGCATACCTCGCACCAGGGTAAGGTGACTTGCTTCAAAGGGATCGGAGCTCTAGAGGCCAAGTATTCATGGAATAGAGGGAAGTTCTTCTTTTCATGGCTTTCTGGTCTGCATCTGACACACCATATGTCTTCTCTTTTATCTTTTTCCTTGTCTTTCTTCATATCTTCGACCTACAAAGACAAACTAGTCAACTGACTCAAGATCTGACTCATACATAAGATGAATTCTCCCATAGGGTCTGATTCTAACTTCATGCCAATCTCCAACGCCTTGGCCTATGAAGAAATCTTCTGTTGCATCAGAGGGACTCTGATGTGTGGTAAGAGGGCATCAATGAACCATTTCTTGATCTTCTCATCTAGAATCTGAAAATTCAATCAACATGTTAGGGTCTTGAATATTTGATTGAACTCCCAAACTAGCTCAGCTACCATCTTCTTGATCTCTTTTAGCTCTATAATACATTGGGACTCCGACTTAGGTTTCTTAAATTTTACAATTAGCACATTCTTGATCTCATTCAGTTGCTTGGGCTGCGCAAGTCATTGGACAAGCTTCATGTACCAGCTTAGTGCGTGATCTCTTAGGGTAGTGCTAAACTGGGTTCTTTTAACTACTTCGTCGGTGAAATTCTTAATATTCCATACGACTTCGCATAGGAACCAGTGCTGTTCAGGATCTTCAAATCCATCTCCCCCAAAGATAGGGAGTCTCATATCATCTGCCATAGATATTCCTAGGGTCCCTAATTGAGTATGCGGTGTACTACTAGTGACGATGCTCTAGATGCTCTGGTGGCTTGGATTACTCTGATTACTTAATACTACTGAATCAACATGAGGGATAATAGAACTCACTTCAACAGTCTGCGCAGTTCTTGAAGTTTCTAGCTCGTCCCAGTGAAGTCCTTCGACTTCCTCTTCCTCTTCCCTAGTGGGTTTTGAAGGCTCTTCATTGGTTAGATCTGCTTCTTATCCACTGTAGAAACCTTGATCTCCATAGTTCTTCTTGAAGAGTTTCGTAAGATGAAATTCTATGAACACTTTCCCACTACGCATATTTCCAGCCTCTATGTCGCTATCACTGTCCAAATTTTTGAACATTGGCCTTTTTAGGTTCAACCAATCTATTGTATCTTCAATATGTTCTTCTCATGCAACAACATCTTGATTCTCAACTTTAGAAAGTGCAAAAACTTTCCTCTGGGTTCCTTGAAAAAATATCTCTCGTCTTGGCTATACGATTCTACTCTGTCAACAACAAACTCGGTGATGTATCCTCCAATGGTGCTATCAAACCAATGATCCACTATTCTTGACATGATGTTATAAACTCTCTTGACCTTCTTGATTAGCGCCGACATCCAAACTACAGGAGGTCTAGATCTGACCTCAAACTGGGTATCTGCCAACATGGCTAACCACTCGCATAGTTCTTGATGGATTCCTCCAAAGAATATCTCATGTATATCAGTAAAAATATGTCTCTCCAACCAATCCTCTGTACTCAGATTAGGGTTCTTGTTCTGGGCTTTAGCGAAGTCCTTTTCTTGGTCCTCTATCCACTTTTGAATCTATGTCTTTGATGGGAACCACCTTGACATTCGCTTAAGAAGATTCTTGTCCTGGAAACAGAACCATTTGTTGGCACAGGGGCAGACCCAGGGTTCAGCTCCAAGAGTGCACCAACAAGCCCTAACTACTAGCCCTTTCGGCTACACCTACAAATAATATGTAGTCTCACCCGAAGTAGCTTCGGGGGGGTTGCAGGATAAAAGTGTCTAAAACCAAGGGGGATATCAAGTGGATCCAATACCAGAACAATAAAACATGCCTATATCACTTCTCATCTTAGATCTATTCTGCAAATCTACTTGTTAGATCTAACATAATAATGCAATCACAGTACATCAAGGAAAGAGACAGAATACCAATCACACAAAACACCAAATATATGTGGTTCACCCTCTCCCTAGGGCTACTTCCACAAAACTATGCTTTATAATATATTAATATGAAAGCATACAGTTCTTTTCTGTGCTCTTAGCTAGCATATCTCTCTCTTTTCTCTATCTCTCCTCTCCCTGCACACCCAGCTAGAGGGTTGATCTTCGCACCCAACTGAAGATATTACAATACCAGAAGGCTCTCAAACTTAGCACTTCTCTCTCATACAACAATAATCTCTCACAACATCTAGATCAAGACTAGTAATAATGACAACAACAACCCAACGTAGGTCCTCTTCACCTTTATTTATACATTACAATCACTTACTAACATCCTTAGGTTGAAACCTAGGTGTCCAAAACCCTAGATACCAAAACCCTAGGTCAACTTGACCCACATTTTCAGGGCTTCGCCAACCTGACTTTCCTTCCTTCTCGCGCGGTGCTCCAAAGCATCTAATGATGGATTTTTCCACTTGATGAGTTGTCCACGATTCTTATTCCTTGTTGATCTGTCATCCTTGATCTCCTCATCCGATGAATTTCTTTCTTGGGCTTCGCTCCATCTTTTCTGCTCTTTTGCTCACTTCAACCCAGTAACAGTCACTGTGTCTTTTTCATAGTTCGCATTTCACCTTTTCTTCCTTGATATTCACTTCCTTCCATAACCAAGGGCCAACATGGAGGCTGCAACTTTAGAAGATGTCAAGTTGGTTGACATCAAATTCAAAAGGCACAACCCACACAAGATTGTGGAGAACCACCTGGCCCAATTCAACATGAAAAGATATGTACATGAAAACTTCCCATATGATGAAATATTCAAGGGAGTTAGGCCTTATGAGGAGGTCTAGGAAAAATTCCAAAACCTTCCCCTAGATCAACAGGCTAGTTTCCTCAGTTTCCAAAGACACAGGAGAAACAGTTTGCCAAAAGTACTACAAGGAGAGTCAATAGTCGCTCCTCCTGCACAAGAATCTATACCTCCAGGTTTTGAACCAGGGTACTTTGGTAAACAAAATATTGAGAATACCCTAAAGAGCTCTAAGGTTTTGACACAAGAATTAGAAGACTCAGTGTCAGAACAACTAATCCACTAGGCCCTAGCTCATCTCAAAACTTACCTAAATCAAGGACATGATGCATCTCCTTCAAGCCCAGCCACACCTACTTCCAAGATAGTAGGGAAACAACAATCTACATATATCAATACTCCTATTATGTCATTGACACCTCTGCAGTCTAGCTTCATAAATCCTAGTTCTGAAATCATCCTTGTCAGTCATATTACCCCAATCTCGCCCGAAGAAATGCCTCCTTCATATTTCTTCTTTAGCAAGAAATGGAGGGCCATCGTCAAAAGAGAATCACACCAGAAATATGGAGTAATAAACAAGAGGCAGAGGATGTTGTATGAAGGAAATGATCGTGATGATTCAGAATTTCCGAAAGAAGTTTCAGGTTCATTGGGTGCCTTTGCCATTGCAAATCAATGGTCTGTGGAGAATTTAGCAGAGCAACTAATACAACAAAAATTATTGGTGGGGAAGTTGCAAGATCAATTATTATCCATGGAACAAACTGTAAAGAATAAGATGATCCAATACTTTGAGAAAATTAGAGCTCATGACCGGCAACAAATCCAACAACTGTAGGCTAACCTCGAGGAGATCCATTGAAATTCACAGGCCAAACAGGGTAAAATCACTCAACGTGATGAATTTATAAGACAAATGAATGCCAGATTGAAGGTGATTGAAGTTGTCTCGATAAACATTTCGGCCTTCCAAATTCAGGCGTTGGAAATAAATGAAAAGCTGGAAATGGCCCGACATGATATTTTTATGAAGGTTGATGCCATACAAAAATGTTATTAGGCAGTAGACCTTTGTCTGAAGGATGTATATATCAAGGAGAGAGAAGCTTTCTTATCCCGAGCCAAGTTTCAAGAAGCCATCATATTGGCACAAAACGATAATGTCTCTGGTCTTCTTTGGCTTTCCCCTTCTGACCAAATAAGAGGAGATATGGCCTTGAAGTGTGGGAAACAAATTTGGCAGAGAGTAAGATATTAGCCAGGGAAGTAAAGTATGCTTTCCAAGAAGCATTGTCATCATTGGACATGAGACTAATTTATTTTGAGGGAAGCAATATTGTGGAGGCCCTAGGGAAAATCGATATTGAAATGAATTAGCAAAACTCCAGAAAGAGAAAAGAGGAAACTCTAGCAACCATTCAGGAAATGAGCCATATTGACCTTCTCAAAATAAATAAATGGCTAGTGAACCCAAGTTCACAATTCTAGGCCTTAGCTCAAGAATTGAAAAGAACCCAAGAAAGGATAACTCAAGTAGAAAGGAAATTAACACTTTCGATGTGAATGAAACAATTGAGCCATCAAAGTTCGTGTTGGAATTTTTAGATAGATGCAACCAATGCATTGAACATGGAAAAGCAAGAACAATCGGGGGCAGGTAAGAAAATGCCATTGCATTACTGAAGATAGTTGGAGGGGTAGATGGAAACAAAGCTACAATGGCTAAGAGATTATGTCGAATTATTAAGAAGACCAAATGATAGAGTTATACAACCTAAAGGAATGAGGAAAATAAGCGTTTCTGCCAGCAGACAAAGATATAGAAGAGAATGCCAACAAATATCATCTTTTTCTATGCACTGTTGTCTTATTTCAAATATTTTCTATTTTTATTATAACAAGTCCAACTGTTTTGAGTTGTGACAGTTTTGTATAAATACATAGATTCAAGATATATTAATTGCTGCTTCTTACCAAATGTAATAGATAACACTTTCCTTTTTGAGTATTAATACAAGTGCAGACAGAGATTCCAAATTATGTTCAATTTGAGTTATGTGTTTCTCCTGTATTTCCATATCTTTGAATTTCCTTATGTAATTCCTTGATAAGTGATTGATTGCAATTTAATATCACAACTACTATAATCATATTATCTCAGTAATTCGTTAAGTAAGAAATTTTTCCTCTGTAATTGTTGTAAGTAATACAAGACGTGTGAGCTATTTGGATTACTGCATCTCATATCATGTTCAAGGGTGCACTCTTTTCTTTCTTCTATTGCAAACAAGGTGAGATTCCTATGCCATTGATGCCTAGCTTTGTTTAATAGTTTTGTAAGTTTCTCCCACACCATTTGATATCATAATTGTGACTCAGACAACAAAATATGACCTTTGTATTGTCCTATTATTAATTTCATTTAATGATTTTTTTATATAACTAAAGGTAGAAAAAGCACTCTTTTAAAACATTCTTGATGCCTGACATTACTCTTTGAGCCTTCAGTTTAATCTCAGGAACAACACAGAGGATGCTCCTCATCAAATATGAGACAATTTTACAATCTTGATCCTCTACATATAGACTGATAGACAACTCTGATACATTGATGCTTTGGTTCTTACTCATATCTCAAGACTCAGTTATGCTAAAAGTATGGACCATTACAATAGTGACTCTTGTCATAACAACAACACTAACAACAACAAATCCATCCCAACAACCCTTTTTCAATCATATCAATCTCATATATATATATAACCCGATATTTTAGTTTGTTGGTTGAGAACCCAAGAGTTCTCTCTTATTCTTGATCTTGTTGCAACTTCTTTCCTCAAAACTGATTTTGGGTTGTCCTTCCAACCACTTTCTATTTCTTTCCTTAGTCTATTTTCCAGCTCCTCAACAACTTGCACAACTTTTTTTCTTCAAAATGAAGCTGCAATATGACGTGCACAACTTCTATTCATCAAAATGAAGGGCCCAATAGCCTCCAACCACAATCCTTGACTCACCTCGAGTCAATTCTTCGGCTCTTCCGTGGTCTCTGGGTTGCCTTGTTGTTCTTCCTTTCCTTCTGGTTCCAAGTTGCTTGCATTTCCATATTTTATTGTTTCTTCTTTATATTCTTTAAATGAAGGGGCCAACTTAGTTACTAGTTCCAGGGATCTTTTCCTGGCATCTTGGAAGTTTTCCACTTTGTCCTACCACTTCCTGGAAATTAGTGAAGCTTCAACAACAATCTGTTGGGTGGCATCTGTGATGCATTCTTTTTTCTTGGATGCAACTAAAGAGTTACATTCTGAATCAGCTATGGCATCTAATTGATTCATCTATATATACGTTGTCTAGAATATATGTCAAAAATCTTGTAGTTCTTTCTTAGCCGTAGTTTGAGCTTCGTATAGTGCATTGAGATCATTGTCTGCTTGTTGGATCTTGTCAAATTTCTCTTGTTGTTCTAGTAGATCCAGGTGTTGTTTGCTTCTTCATTGAGTGATTAGATATTCATGCGCAAGTCCTCCAATGTTTGTTTGCGCCTTGAAATGATTCCCATCCAATTTCTAACCTCTATGAACATTTTTGTGCATTCTGTGGTCCTTTTATGAAAGGTTTCTCTTGCGTTGTTTCCTTCCAAAACGATTTTCTCCATTTTTTCTTGTAGTTTCTTGGGTTGCAATAATTATTTTTTCTTTGAGAGTGTTGAATGCTTTGTCACATTCTGGTGTCCACCGAAATAATTCAGACTTCTTCAAAAAAAGTTCTAGAGGTGCAGCGATAGTTGCATATCTTCTGATGAACCTACAGTGATATCCTGTATGTCCCAGTGTAGAGCGCAATAGTTTAGCACCTGTAGGTGGAGGAATGTTTAGAATGACCACAACTTTAGATGTGTATACCAAGAATCCTTATTTGCATACAATATGGCCTAACAGGTTGCCATGTGGTACACAAAAAATGTAGTTGCTTAGATTCATAGATATCTTCATTTCACAACATCTATCAAACATTGATCGAAGTAGCCTGACATGGTATTTTAACAGGATGTATATCATCCATTCATCCATGTAGACTTCTAAAAACTTGTGGATGAACTCTCGAAATGTTTTTATCACAATCCAAGAAAAACCCACAGGGGAATTATTTAACCCAAAGGGCATTACATTGTATGAGAATGATCCCCATTTTGTTATGAATGTGGTCTTCTTCTTGTCTTCCTATGTGATTCTGAATTGATGATATCCTAAGAATCCATCTGTAAATGAATATGATTATTTTCCTGCAACCTGATCTAACACTTCGTCACTGAAAGGTGTTGGAAACGAATCATGCACACATGCAAAATTTATACTTCTGTAGTCCACACAGACCTGAATATCTTCAGTACCTTTCTTACTATGGATAACTATGGGGATAATTCAATCTGGTTCTTTGATTTGGAAAATGAGTCTTTCTATAAGCATTTTGTCCACTTCTTTCTTGACCTTCTCTTTTATTCTAGGATTAATTCGGTATGGTCTGTGTTTCACAAGTATTGAGATGGATTTCAACTCAATTTTCATTTCTCCCATGGATCCTTTTATACCTTTCATTTCTAAGAATGTTTTTGGAAACAAGTTCTCATCCTCCCGAAACAAGTTGTGTACTTAATTTATAGTTTTCTCATCCCAGTAATATCTTATAGAAGCTATATTAGGATTCTCTGCACTCCCTATATTAACTTTATGCAACTTCAGTGGATGGTTATAGGAGCTATAGGTGTGACTAGGTATGCTATCATGTATCTCTCTACTTCCTTCTATTTATTTAATGCTTAAGTTCCTAAGTTCTTATAAGTCATCAGGTTTTTCCAGGTCTTTCTCAACTTTAAAGCAAGGTACAACTATCTTATCAATTTCAAGGCTTAGACTAGACTGAAGAAAATGAACATGGTCAACACATACTACTGGACTTGATCTCTTTTTGAAAATGTCAGTAAAAATCATTTCCTTGATTATTTGAAGGACTGTGTTGAGCTTAGGGTGCTTACTTGTAAAGGATAATTCATTGAAAAATTGGTCTTGTAAGGTCTGCCAACAACTTGTTTGTCTTCCAGTGTCCTCGTGTATATACTAGGCCTTTGAGATTGGACCCAACAAGTGGAGAAATAACTGAATCCATAGGTGAGAGGGTTGTTGGGCGCATGCCCAGTTTGGGAGAAAAGCACGATGTGGGAGAAATACAACTGGTAGGAGAAGCAACACGTATAAGGTAGATGTGCATGCAGGAGAAGAAACACATGAAAGACAGATGCACATGCAAGAGAAACAACACATGCAAGACAGATGTGCATGCAGAAGAGGAACACATCCAAGAAGACCTAGCCATGATAGGGTTAGGGTTTTGGTAACATAATGTAATGGATGGTAAGCCAAAAAAAATTATAAGTAGGTACCTAGGAGGTCTAGGTTAGGGTTCGAATGGAGTTCCTTTTTGGTTGGTCATTATTACTATGTAGTTCGAAGAGAGAATGACTGTAAATCTGATCTGTTTTGTAAGATGTTGAGATAAGGAGAGGAAATAAGGGAGATATTGAGGGTTAGATCATAGGATGAGGAGCTTGGTGTGATCTAGGTCACCTCATTGTAGATCTCGACCTGCTGATGGAGAATTGTAATGTGTGAGGCGTTGTTGTTTTGGAAAAACCATAATAAAAGAGAAGAGCAAACAAACATTTGTGGACGTATCCTAGGAGGTGTGAACCACGGTAGACCATGTGTTATGTGATTGAATATTCTGTATTTCCTTTACTATCAATGATTAGATGCTAGACAATTGCGTGAATGAGTAAGAATGATAGGGTATTCAATATAAGTTGAATGTTAAAGTAACTAATGAATATCACATAGTTTAATCCCATATCCCCACTCATTCCCCGACTACAAGAACTTGAGCATTGAAACCACCAATTGAACTATCTTGGGTGAGACTACGCAATGCACTCTGTGTATTGCGTTGCCTTCTCATTTACCATAGGGGATGATAGTTTTAAAGGGGTTTTGTTGGAAACCATAGAAGACCTGAACCCGGGTAAACCCTAGAAAGGTAGAAAGATATCTAAGCCAACAAGGGTACTTTCGCAAGTCTCCACTACTTTAAGAAATGTTCAATATGAACTTTAGGGTCAGATCATCCATTGACCAATTGTGCATATTGAAAATCTATATTCATCTCTTCTTTCAGCTGATCCCTACTTTGGAATCGACATCAGATGGATTTTTTTTCATCTTCCCACTCTATAATTGAGTCTTTATGGGTGTCCCACCATCTAGTGAGGGTATCTTGCAAGGCCACATCAACAACACAGATCCTTTGATCCATCATTATTTTCTCTTGCATGTTTTCAAGAAAATTTTGTACCTTTGAGGTACCATTATATGTCGGGTGTTATCTGACCTCGATTCCAATCCATCTCATTTCCATGACAATTGTGCGTCATCTTGAAAATTTCTCATATGAACCTTGTTTCCAATTGTCAAACGCTACTTCTAAATCCTTGTCAGTAGACTATATGCTTCTCTAACTTATCGATCCTTCTATAGTGGGATTTATGTAATCTGGTCTTGTTCTTGCTGTTATGGTGTATAATTGGTCAAGATCATCTGACTCCATATTGTGGTCCACTGGTTCAAGATATATAGGCCCTAAACCTGGATCTAAGGGATGAGCTACTTTTATTCCATCTGCATTAAACACCATGATGTCCCTCTTTAGATCAATGATAGAATAATTTTCGTATGCCCAATTAATTTTGAGCAGAGAAGGGTATGGATCCTTATCTCCCATTATTTCATTTACCTCAAAATTGATTGTGTTCTTAACTCCCGCAACATATATTTCCACATTTTTCGGCCTTCCTACTGAGAAAATATAGTACTGGTTTTCCATTCTCAACTGGATGGGGGAATATACTGACTAATGTTTTCCCAAAGCTTCCCAAGTATTTTTGGGTAGTATGTTTACATCGAATCCTAAATCTAGCATGAAATATTTGATTTCAAAATCATCTAGCTGGTGTTCTAACCTAAATTCATTTCCTATTCGCACCTTTCTTTCTTTGTATTCTCTGGGTATTCTTCTCAGGGAGTTTAGTTCTTACTACAGCTTCTAGGGTTCCCTCATTTCCCAGTATCAGGTACATAGTGTTGCGCAAATGCTTCGTAAGTTGGTCATCCCCTAGGATATCAAAGAAAAATTGAAACCATAGATTGATTACACTTTGAGACTACTCAGAGCATCTCTTTGGAATTGCAGAGTTTCTAGGTTCCAGTGGTGAGGTAGGGGCTTGCACAAGGTTAGGTTGAGAGGTGAATTTAGGGGGATTCACTAGTATTTATAGAGTGGGGATGCTCTTAAATATTTATATTTAATATTTGAAAAACAACTTTTGTTTCACAGGGTCATATATGTCATCTTTGGGAACAACTTTCTAAATCTTGGGCTGATTTTTTGCATCTGCCCCAAATTTTTCTCCTCCGCAAGTAATTATGTTAATATTAGGTAGATTTCCCTCAATCCCCCCTTTTAATTATTATGTTATGAGATTATATCCTTATTGATGAACCCGATCTTCTCATTTCATGATCAGTTCTAGGAAGTCTTCATTTGCATGCACATTATTCCTGCATTGAGAGCACCATGGTCATCTCTGGTGAGGGAAGTCTCTGGCCAAATGAACTTGTTCATTGTAGTTGTAACATTGATTCGTCCCTCTCCCTCTGTTTCTCCCTCCTGTGAATCCACCTTCAACCCCACCTTCCTGGCCTCTTCTAGGTCCTTGGAGGGTTTCATTTATTCTGAATGTTGTCTGGTCTAGTATGTCAGCAAGCACGTCCAACGCTCTAAATTGATTTTTAGAATGGGTTGTAGATGAGAATAACTCACAATTTATTGTATTGGGTGCATTTTTGTACTTCTTCATAATAGGACACTACCTTGGCACATGCCCATGTGCCTAACAAATCTCACAATACAAAGTTTCCTGAGATGCTTGAGCGTCGGGGAAGGTATTGTATAGCCATGGTGTATGGAATGGTGGAGTCATAGATACTTGCGCAACTCCTCCCGTTGGTCCTGAAGAGGGTCCCATCGGATTGTGAGGAGGTCCCACTCCCCTCATGCGTGAAAATTCATTTTCCAAATTCCATTTTGTGTAGCATCATGTGAACCAAACCTGAGGTCATCCTGGTCCTAGTGTGGTTAATTATTGAATATTTTCTGTTAGGGACAATATTTGTCCCTAGAGTTGTGAAAAAATTTCATCTACTAGAGGCCTGGTCATCCTTAGACTCTCTGGATAACCTTCCATGGCTTCAATCTTCATTGGCTATTCCAAGGCATCTATTAAGGTGGCTATTCGTTGTTGTGTTAAAGAAATTTTCTTCAAAGGTAGTAATCCTTGGATGTAGCATTCCCTATGGTGATATTCGTGAATTGGATGCACTAGCCTCCCAATAACATCTTTAAATTTCTGGATGTACTCCCAGGCAAATTCTCCTACCCTTTGTTGAATCTCCCACAACTCGTAGAGAGTCTGTTTCTTTGACTGAGGTAGTTTGAATTCAGTGATGAAATTCTAATGCACTTGGCCAAGGGTGAAAACTTGTCCTTACACCCTTGGTTCAATATCCTTCATGTACCATTTGAGAGCATGACCCCTCAAGATAGTTTGAAAATATACTAACTTGTTTCCATCAAGAGTCCCTCTGGATCTCTAGATGGCCTCACATAAGAACCAATGTTTCTCTACATCCTCGCCCCCTTTACCCCAAAATTATCAGTATCAAGTGATCAATCCTCCCATATTTCCAGCCATTGTGGGTCTCACTGCTCTTATTAGAATGAAACCTAACGGTCCCAGTTATGATATTCCTAGGTATCCCAATATCATCCTAGCATTTACACTTACAGATTGGCTCTGGCTAACTAAATGTGATGGAATAGAAATAACATACATAGGCGACATAGAATTTACCATGGGTATATATGACACATGGGGGACGGGTGATTCGGGGCTAGTTCCACTGAATTATGGGTGGGTTTGTTTGGTTTGGGGGGTTTCGTTTTCTTCCTTGGGAGCAACCTTCTCTTCCTGATTCCTGATGTTTCTTGATATTGGAGCTGAATATTCTTGATCTCCTGCAAGGTATAGACCTGCATTGTCTTCCCTTGCCTCTCCATACTCTTCTTCTCATCCACCCATCTGGGGACTTCTTCCTTTCTGCACTTCTCTCTACTGTAATCTTATATTGTTTAGTATTTCTTGTCTTCTGTTCTTCAACTCTTCCTTCTTTCTTTCATCTATTCCTCTTGATCTGATTTATTTTCACAACACCTCAGACTGCTTCACTGCTTTCTTTACCTTTCTATGCCACGACTTCTCAACAATGGTGGGTCTCCTTAAGGCTTGCTCATTTCTTGATCTTGCCCCATTTGAAAAAGAACCCTTTCCCCTTCTCATGTCAGGATCCTTACCCAAAAATCACCCTACCCCAAGCGTAGGTGTTTATGTTGCCATCTTAAGCGAGGGAATAGTTATCATTCCCTCCTCCATAGAGAATGCTTTGATCCATAGGATAATTTCCCTCAACAATCTTTTGTGCACACCTTTCTTGAAAATTTCTTCAGTCCATGAAAAATATTGGTGATTCTCAGCTGCGAATTCAACGATGTTTCCCTCCAGAGTTGTATTAACCCAAAAACCAACTTCTCACATGATGTAGTGATCCAGCTAATGAAGTGTTTCGATCTTCTTTGTATCCCAGTTACATGTCTTCTTGATGCATTCTTGGAATTTTGGAGCTTCTTAGAGCCGATCTATCCAATGGAATAGTTCTTTTAGAAATTTTACCCAAAATATCTCATATTGGTTGCTCGATCTTTCTAAATAAAATACAGAATATATTATAGCCATCTCACTTTTACGTCACAACTTCGCTTCCTTCCATATAAAGGCATCACAATTTTTTTCCCACCATTGTCTAATCTTCAATCTATAGATCCGCAAAATAATTCTCCTCATAGTTTCCCTTTTAAAGCACATGGTCCCGGAAATGGAACTATTTTGTTGGCATAAAAGTGTTTAGAGCAGGGTCCTCTTATAGTTACCAACAAAAGGTACCGAAGTAGTCTAGAGGGCTGGCATTTTCCTCTTCCCGAGAGGGAATAAGTCACCCAAAGTGCAACCGAGACAAGAAAGAGAGAGAAGGGTAAGGAGTTTACTTAGACAGATCTTAGAGTGATCAAGCTTCATATTAGTCTTGCGTAAGATAGATTAAACATGTAATCATTTTTGAACATTTCCTAACTAAATAAAGAAAATATAGTTGCGTCACCATTCATAATGAAGTAATTTAGGTATATCAGACATAAAATATAATAGAGAGAAACATTCAATACATTCATAGGACTAAATACACAAGATATATCCAAAATTTGGGCCTCCAATTATATTAGCATATTAGATTCTTCTTACAGCTCGGTTCTCATACAAAAGTAATCAAAGGATGCTCCTCATCAAATATGAGACAATGTTACGGTGTCTTGTTCCTCTATATCTAGAATGATACACAAATCTGATACATTAATGGTTTGGTTCTTACTCATATCTCAAGACTCAACTATGCTAATAATATGGACCATTACAACAATGACTCTTGTCATAAAAGCAACACTAACAACAACAACAACTCTATCCCAACAATGTTTTTTCAATCATATCAGTCTCATATATATAATATGATCTTTTAGTTCATTGGTTGAGAACCAAAGACTTCTCTCTTATTTTTGATCTTGTTGCAACTTCTTTCCTCAAAATTGATGTTGCGTTGTCCTTCCAACCACTTTATGTTTCTTTCCTTAGTATGTTGTCCATCTCCTCAATAGCTTGTGCAACTTTTGTTCTCCAAAATGAAGCTGCAATATGATGTGCACAACTTCTATTCATCAAAACGAAGGGCCTAATAACACTCCATGCACGAATGGAAAGGGAATTTTGGGGTATAACTAAGATATCATGTATGAGCGCAGTGCACATATTTTGTAAGGGATGATTATGGATAATAATATAAGAAGTTGATCATTGTGGATGTAGCCCATATTGGTTGAACCACATTAAATATTCTATCTTTGTCTTATGCTATGATGTGTTTTTTTGTTCTGTGTATTGCACACATATGATTTACTTCTATTATATGTTTCTGCGCACATGGTATAATATATAATGAATGAATGTTATGGATAATAATTATGATGAATTCTTGCCATCCCTTCATGAATACAGGAACCTAGTTCATGTAGTCCCCATAGATACCTCTGGTGAGACTTCACCTTCTTGTGGGTGATGCTGAAAGGGATGGTATCTTAGGGTTTTATTGGTGAATTAATGTTGAACCTTGGGTCCACCCACTATGCGCCAACAAATGGTTTCATTTTCGGGAACGAGATATATGACTGATGGGAATGTGGAGGCCAATTAAGGAAGATATCGGATAGTGGTTAGAGGAAAAGGGGCACGAGTTTTCTAGAGATCATAATAAGAACCCATGGATATGTTCGAAGTAATGGTTACAAAGGTATGTATTTGTAGTTTTAGATGAGATTTTCTTTACTATTTTCCTAAATTTTTTGACTGAGTGGTTATAAAGATTAGCTGAAAAGAATGGAATATTATGCATTGTTGTTCCTAGGAATCGGACCCCTGAGTTGATCTGAGAATTTAATATTATAAGTAACCGGATCTCGCGTGTAGTTGATTTCTGTTTGGATGGTGTATTGGGGGGCTACGTTACTTAGTTTCTTATAGATTATACCCATTCATATAGTGCGGTTGAAAGAGAGGTATTTAAAGGTCTACGCACAAATATTTGAAAGCACAATCTACTTGGATCAATATGTTGTTTTTTTATAAGGGGGTTATGAAGAGGGATGTGGGAAAGAATGAATAAGGAATGGATGGAATAACAATGTTGAGAGAAGAAGAATGTGCAATAGAAGGGATCAAACGCATATGGGTACTGGGGGATGAGCAAGGGATGGTCTAAGTGTATGGGAAGAGGGATGTGGGAAAGAATGAATAGGGAATGGATGGACTAAGAGTGTCGAGAGAAGAAGAATGTGCAATAGAAGAAGAGATTAGATTGTGTAGTGGAAAAATATTTTGATACAGTAGGAAAAGGACTATGGATGAGAGATAAGAGAAACATATTGAGGTTGAGGAAAGATACACTGGTGTATTACTACAGATCGAAGGAATACCACACATAGAGGAAAAAGAAAAATATCGTTAGCTCATTCCAATAGAAGAAGATCCATTACATCCCACTCATGCCAGACTTTGCATCAAACCCATTACCCTATGTGCATCTCCGAGAAGTAAGGTAATATCTGAAGCTTTATCACTTGTAGTTAGTGAAGGAAGCAAAGATAGAAGTAAAGGTGGTCAAAGTAGTAGAATTAGTACGAAAACATAGATTTAGTTAGTGTCACCAAGGAATAATACTATGCAATATACAATGGCAGGAGTAGACCCCATTTTGAGAATTCTCGTCTTTCACAGAGAAGGTTCAAAAGATCAATAACATCACTTTTTTGTATGTGAAGAAATATGGATAGTGAAGAATGTCCAAGATGAAGATGCAACAATTGCACAGTTGGCGATGACATTCATAGACCACACCTTACTATGGTATATGAAGTATCAATCTACTACACATGTGGTACAAGATAGAACATTGGTAGATAGTAGGAAATCTCTATTAAAAGAATTCTAGAAGTTGAAGTCTGAGTTGCAATGTATTATAGAAATGAAAGAGATCGAGCAGCTACCAATTGTATCAGTGTTGTATTTTGATAAGAGATTCAAGATATTTAAGGATCGATTGACCTTCTAGATTCCAGATGAACAACATAGGGAGTGGTTCATTGCGGGATTCTTACCTCATATAGGATTCCCATTAATGCAACATAATATTATGTCATAGTCAGAATCATTAGAAATATCCATGAAATTGGAAGCATCCCCTATAGGAGAGAATGGCTCAGGTTCAGTCGTAGTTAACAACATTGACAATTCAGATACGGGATCTTTCCAAAGGTAAATAAAAGTGTGAATAAGTATGGTGTACTGCATGTATAATGGAAGGTCACCATAAGAATGAGTGTCCAACATTTAGATAATATTTTTCTACAGGAGCCCCAAATCCCTTAGCACCAAGAGGAGGATTATATTGTGAGATATGTAGAACAATGGGCCATCACCCGACTACCTGTCCTTTGATGTAGAAGTATCAGAGCACTCCTAAGAACTTATTTTCTAATTTTTGCAAGTCAATAGTACATGGTGAAAAAGAAATGTCACGCATTCGATCTCATGAGAGAACACACCATGAATGCATACAGAGTTCAAGGGGAATAAGTAACGAAAGGAGGAGTACCACAATATAATACCTTGAGAGGCTACAATCAAGGAGGAAGAGGAGGATTTAGAGGTCAAGAAAGAGGAGGATTCAACAAAGGAAGAGGAATGATTATTTGTTATAACTGTAACCAGCCTAAGAATTTAGCACGATATTGTCAGAACCCTTATACAATGTGAAAATATTGTAGAGAGATTGATCATGTGATTGAAGACTGTCTCAGATCAAATATTTTAATCCCAGATCCCCACTCATTCCCCGACTGCAAGCACTTGAGCGTTGTAGCCACCAATAGAACTATCTCAGGTGATACAACACAAAGCACTCTGTTTAATACGTTTCCTTATGGTTTACCATAGGGGATGATAGTTTTAGAGGTGTTTTGTTGGAAACTATAGTAGACTTGAACCTGGGTCAGCCCCAAAAAGGTAGAAAGAGGGCTAAGACAAAAAATGGTTTTGTTTGTTGTTGGAATAGAATGGGATTGAGTGAATGAGATCTACTGAAGAATCGGGAAAATAATGTCATTTCTAGTGAGGAAACATTAAAAAATAATGAGATTATAAAAGGGTGTGTTTATACCATGGAACCCAATGAAGGAGAAGATCGAGAGCTGGTTGAAAACAAAGGAGATAGAATTTGTGCAAAAAGATAATAGAAATGTGAAGTTAACACCACATAAATATTTGGACAAGTACATATTTAGCGACTTGCATGAATTATTTTTTTGTGATTTCCTACATGTGTTGCATGAGTGGATATTGAGGTTGAAATACAACCACCCTACAAATCGGATTAGACAACTAGATTGGAATTCTGTGGAGATCATGGAGTTACAACAGGTTGGTAGTAAATTTACATGAGTAATAGATTTATGGTTAGACATCATTGTTGCAGGATTTATCATAGAATTTGCAGTAGATACTGCGAAGTCTTACAACGTAGCATAGCGAGAGTTCTTGAAGGGAACTAGAGGTAGGTATATCATATAGTTGTATACTTATATCAAGATTTTAGTGTATAACAAAGGTGTAATGACAATGGCATCAGACAACTAAACTTCCCTACGTGCATGGGGGAAGGGGGGAAGCACTGACAAGAGACAGAGAAATGGAGGAAGAGATGGATAAAGGAAATAAGGAGGAGTCCTTGGATCCAATCATTATGGAGGAATACCAGATCAAGTAGATCATGCCAACAACTAGAAGAACGTGCAGTAGGGAACCATACCAATACAATATGAACAATAAGAAGAGATCCATATCCACGAGGGAAGGCTTGGAAAGTGATGAAGAAGAGGTAGAGGATCTCCAGGCTGTGAAGCAAATTGAGGAAATCTTGCATGCAACATATGAAAGGAAGACAAGAGGTCCAAGGCAAGAAACCAAAGACATAACTCCTATCCATATCAATGTTAGGGTGGAACCCATAAATCCATGTGCAATAAATACACTAGAGAGAACACCACTACTTAGACAACTGAATTTCAGTAGAGGAAATGCAGCAGGAAGTACATATACACAAGGAGAAACAACTAGGGGAGCCAGTTCAGGAAGAATTATTCAAGGATCTACACCGTGTGGAGGTAGTAGTTCATCATTCAAGATGGCAAGACATGATCCCACCATCAAGTTGCCCGAATTGAAGGGAGAAGCATCGGAGGACCCTGAGAAGCACTTGTTCATATGTTAAAACATTTGGGAAGAAAAGAAGATCACAGATGAGGATACAAAACTTTCACACTTATCTATCACACTAAAATACCATGCACCGGATTGGTACATGAGATTAGCTGCAAACAGTCCACCAAGAACAACCAGGACGATTGTGGATATCAATAAGTTGTTGATAAATGAAATCTAGAAGCCTATCTCAGAGGACCAGTACATGAATGAGATGATAGTTATCAGACAAAATCCAAGAGAATTTGTCTAGGAGATTGACTACAGATTCAAATGATTGAAGGGGAAGCTGAAGTATGTCATGATAGATATGCAACATACACACTTATTTGTGAATTCTCTGCTACCACACCTGAAATAGCCTTTGAGAAAGAATTTTTTTTAAAATCGGGCAGAGGCTCTGCAGGAAGCATTACAACTAGAAGAGAACCAATATCAGAAGATAAATCCAGCAATAGAGGAGTTGAAGGAGGATATGTAGAATTTAACATTTCAACTGAACCAGAACAAGGGTAAGGAAAAAATAGAAGTTGTTTGGTGTACCAAATGTAGGACAAAATGACATCACAAGAATGAGTTCCCAACATTTGCACAGTACATGGCAACATGACTGCCAAACCCTTTGTTGATAAGAGGTCTATGGTGTGAGATCTGTAAGACATAGGGGCATGACCCATATCATTGTCCAATGATGTAGAAATAATAGATAGTTCCTAAGAGTTCATATTGCAACTTTTTCAAGTCAGTAGGCCATGATGACAAATATTGCAGGACAATGGAGCTGATGAGGGAAAGAACATCATACACCTACAGGGTGTAGGAAGAAATGATGACAGGGAAATATGCACCACACTTTAACCAAGTAATATCCCCATATAAAACTGTGCCACAACAATATAACATTGTGAAACCACAGTACAATACCGCGCAGCCATAGTATAATCTTGTACAGTACAATTAGGTGCCTTAGTAAAACACACTGTGTGGATATTGAGCTAGCTACAGAGGTGGAGGACGAGGTAGAGGAGGCTTTGGAAGAGGTAGAGGACTAGTGGTATGCCATAACTATCAACAACTAGGACACTATGCAAGAGAATTCCCACTTCCACCTGTGTCATGTATGTATTGTCCCGCATCCGATCATGACACATAAGACTGTCCAACACTATTGGGGAAGATCCAGGACAACATGAATGAGAACAATCAAAACGTTCAATGGATTTCTATAGAAGCAAGGGATGATGGAGGAAATATCAACATAGTTACATGTGGAGGAGCTAAAACATAAGATGATGCAGTAAGATGAGATCCAACACAACACCAGTGGGTGAATAAGAATGTCGAACCACAGAAGCAGTTTGATGCATAGAATGAAAAGGAGATATTCAAGCAAGATAGACAACAATTCTTGAAGCCAGATATTGCATCTACATCAACTGCACAACATACTCAAGACGTACCAATGTACGAGATGCCTTCATCGTTGGATCACACTAATGAAGAACAACCCTTAAGAAAAGTAAATACCATAAAGGATTTTCTACAATCCTGTGTTAAACTACTAAATGATCCATCATCTGTTAAAGTATTACAAAATATTTTAGAAAGATGTAACACATGCGTAGAGGGAAAGCTAGAGAAGAAAAAAGTTAATCACTTGCATACAAGGAAGAGGACAAGTAGAGAGTTCAGAATGAATGCCAACATTGGACATTTCAACATGGGGGATATTATACTAGATTTAGGCTTTGAAGTAAATGTGTTACCCAAGAAGACATGGAAGTGTATGGGAGAGCCCACATTAGGATATTCAGTTGTTCAACTGAAACTAGCAAATCAACACAAGGTTTTGCCAATTGGAAGGCTAAAAGGCGTGACAGTAGATATAGATGGAGTGTACAAGAAATTTGATTTTGAAGTGATAGAAATAGTGGTTGGCATAACACCTTATCTAGAATTTCTTGTCCTAGATTGGGCATTTGATAACCAGTCCATAATCAATTTGAATACAAGGAATATGAAATTTGAGTCAGGAGAGTATAGAGTAGTTGTTCCACTAGACGCATAAGAAGGAGAAGGGTTTGTAGAACCCACATTCTTAGAACTGGAGGAAATCAACCAGTTATACAAAACCACCGCACGAGAAGAAGTTTATGTGAATCCAAATTTAGATGGAGTACTCAGTTGTAGAAGAATTACATAATGCACTTTATACAAATATACAAGGTTGGAGAATTGGTAGCAGATATTACATGAAGTATCCACAATAAGGTGCACAGGAATAGGCCACACATTCAGATGGGTAGGTACAAATATAAGAGAACCTCCCAGTTTTCATGGGGTGAATGACTTAGAAGAATTCCTAATAAGATACGAAGATGAAGTGTTAGAGAATCAAAGGCTCTTAGCTCTAGACATAGCACTCAATGCAACACTTGCAAGATGGTGGGGTGCGCACAAAGAGACAAACAAGGACAAATACCAATGTAAGTAATTACTGTGCATTAGATTCGATGCAGAAATTGGAATCAATGAACTGCAGAGATATGATGGATAGGAGACACCATCCGAACACTTGGAGAAGTGTATAAAACTATGGAAAATGACACCACCATAAGAATAGCCTCATCACTTTATTCACACATTGGAAGGAATTCTAGCAAACTGGTATGTAGACTAGGAACTACAGAGAGGCACTGTAGAATGGACAACATTACTAGAACATTTTATAGTCACTTTCTCATATGAACATGAGAACCCCAACATCGATTCAACACTCAATAAAATCAAAGGAGTTATATTTATTAAGGAGCCAGAGGTTGAACTTATAACAAAGTATCAAGAGTAGAATACATAGACATTGAAAGAATTACTTTCATGCTATCATGTGCAGGAAGAGGCACCAGATGAAGATGACCCACACAACATTCAAATTAAATGAATTGAAGGAGAAAGAGGGGTGGAAGTTCCATCTATGGCATCATAAGTATTTGTTTCACCAATCAAGGTGAAGAAAGTAAATATTGGGACAAAGGATAATCCCAAAATGGCCAGTATTGGATATTATTCGGATAAACAAACAAACAAAAGAATAAAAGAGTTGTTGCACGAGTACAGTGACCTATTCCCAACAACCTTTATAGAGATGAAAGGCATAGTAGGAGAGCTAGGATATATGAATATACCTCTCAACCCAGAGGCTATATCAGTCAGACATCGACCATATAGACTGAACCAAATATATAAGAAGAAAGTAAAAGAATAAATTGACAGAATGTTGAACGTTGGAATCATACAACCAGTAGAAGAATCAGAATGGATAAGACCTATGGTAGTCCAGGAGAAGAATAAATGAGGCATAAGGACATGTGTTGATCTGAGAAAACTCAATGATTCTTTCCTACATGACCCTTTTCCCACCCCCTTCATAGATGAGGTATTAGAGAATGTGGGAGGCCACGAAGCATACTCATTCACAGATGGATTCTCAGGCTACCATCATATCAAGATAGCTCCATAAGACAGGTACAAGACCATTTTTTCTAGAGAATAGGGATCCTACCAGTACACAGTCATGTCTTTTGGGTTGAAGAACGCACCAACAATATTCTCAAGAGTATTCATAGTCCCGTTCAAAGAATTCATCCTTCAATTTTTAGAAGTGTATATAAATGATTGGACTGTATATAGTCTGTTGAAATATCATGTAGAGGTTTTAAGGATAATGTTCGAAGTATGTATGCAGTGTCAGATATCATTAAATATCAAGAAGTGCATCTTTGCGACACCTTTTGGAATACTATTGGGACATATAGTCTGAAAACAAGGGCTATTGGTGGATCCTGCAAAGGTTGTAGTCATTGTTAACTTACCACCACCCAAATAAATACTCCAGTTGAGAGAAACACTGGGACACACAGACTACTACAGGAAATTTATAAAATGGTATGTGCAGATCACTACGCCGATGGAGAAATTGTTTAAGAAGGATAGTAAATTCTGGTGGAATGAGGACTGTCAGTGAGGTTTGGACACTCTAAGAGAAAAAAATGGTCACATCACTTATACTAGTATTCCCAGAATCAGAAAATACATTTCATGTGCATGTAGATGCATCAACCATAGAACTTGGAGCTATTCTAGTGCAACCAAGAGTAGGAGAGTTAGACCATCCTATAGCATTTGCAATCAGAAAACTATTAGAGTCAGAGCATAACTACAATACTGCATAGAGAGAAGGCCTAGTAATGGTGTATGCACTGTAAAAAATAAGACACAATCTACTCATGAAACACTTTAAAATTCTCACATAACACTCTACCCTTAAATACCTAGTTAATAAGTCGGTGTTGGGGTAGAGAATTTGTATATGGTTACTGTTGTTTTAATAATTTGAGTTTGAAGTGATAGTCAAACCAGGGAAGTTGAATACAGGACCCGATCACCTATCGAGGATCACCAATTGTTACAGAGAAATCCCCCTGTGGACAAGTGGATTCTCTCTTGGGCTCTAGAATCCTAAGACCAAGACAAAAAGGGTGCTAACATTGGTTACTCACATCCTTTTAAATCTAGATAAACTAATTTGGAGGCCTTCTTATATAATCTTGGAGAGGCCTAACCACTTAAGAGATTCTTGGGATAGGTTGAGGATCCTTATCCTTCAATTGTGGATCATCCTAAGATCGAGCGTAGACCTCAGATCCAAATTTAACCAACTCCAGAGGTGAGGGGGATTCTTCCTTGATTTTCCTCAACAGTCCAAAATTCTCTCAAAAAGGGCCAACACTCCCTTAGAAGGGGGCACAGAGCGTTGCAAAACTCCCCCAAAAGAGGGTACAGACCACTAGCAGTCCCTGGCAGTGTATAGGGGAGCGTTTCCTTCCAAAATTGATTTTTGAGTGGTTTTTTCCATGGAAAAAGACTTGTACTCTTCGTCAAATGATTTCTCCTCTTCAAAACCAGTCTTTTGAGGTGTCTTTTAAGTGTTCTTGATAATGTCATCCGAGACATGAAATAGGCAAGATGGCAGTATGATATTTGCGACACTTGCGGCCAAAATGAGACACTTGCGACATTGGTAATGACGACACTAGGCCATCATTGTAATGTGAAATTTTGATGTGTAACAGATTTCCCCCCTAAGTATGAAGTTAGAAGATGAGAACTGATGACTAAAGTACTTTGTAGACTTTTTCAAGAAAGGGTATGGACTCAGAGAACTTGGAAGAAGCTGTACACAACCATCAAACAAATATTATGACATGTTTCAAACCCAAGGTGGGCATACCTATGCTTGAGTGATAAAGACTTTCAAGGTATGGACGCCATAAAATACACTGCATATCCATAATTATATTGAAAAAAAGGTATAGCCACTGAAGATACAATGTGGATCTATACTCCTATGACCTGAAATAATCGTAGCCACGAAGAATACATAGTGGATCTATGAGACGACAAGACATAGCCACGACCAATACAAAGTGGATCTATGTGACAGTATATGTGCCAATATTCAAAATAAATTTCATCGCAATTTGGGCAAAGTATATATCAGAGTGATCACTCAAGCCAGGGTCTTATTACCAATCCCGATGCGGTACGAGTCTAACCATGTGAATAGATGTTCTGATGTAGAACATGGAAGAAACCACTTGATTATTGGTCGATGAGGTAAATCGTTAACATGCGCAAGGGAAATCACCATTGATGTAAATGATTCCCAGGGTACCCTAGTACATTCTAGCGAATGTGAATAAATGAGATGAATTCAAAAATCCATGGAATCATCCAATCAGAGGTCAATGGTGTAAACCCACTGTTGGAAGAGAGGAGGAATGCCATTGAGGCATGAAGGTCCCAAGTTACTAACTGGTTTCTAAGTCTAATTCTCGGATAATGCACTGAAGTCGACAGGAACATAATTGTTGTAGAAGGGCATTGATGTATCCCCCATCAAGGACACAAAACTGACACAGAGATGTAAATTGGTAGATAAAATGAACATGGACTGACATAGGTATTGAAACATGAAATTTGTGATGGTTGACTCTCGAGGCATATACTTCCCTTGAAAACTGAGGCACAACAACATAAACATGACATGGACCAAAACATGATGATGCAGTGGATACTGTGACTTTCATCGGGTGACCTAAAGGAGTAAAGAAACTCAGAGGATTGGTTCAGTGCATAGGTTCAATGGATTAAAATGTATGCAAAGACAAAGTTCCTTGTTCAAGGGAGACTGTAAGAGTGATTGGTAAATTTTTCAAAAACTGCGTAGCTTTCTTCCTTCAATTTTTCCCCCATCCAGATAGACGAGTACCTCTTTTTGATTTAAAGAGATTGAGGAGGGTAACACATGTTCGATATAACTTACCCTCAGTAAGTCCCTCTTCCTTTATTTAACGAACTGGAAGAAGTAAGGGTTTGGTCCTGTATGGTCCCTTCAATGTATGATTGTTTAACGAGTCTAGAGAAGGTAAACTCGGTGGTTTTGCATATTTAGAGAGTCTGAAAATGACTTAAAGATGACTCCAATGTTGTCCTTTTTCGTAATTTTAGTCTCACGAGGCCAAAAAAGAGATAAATTATCACTCAAAATAAGCCCTTTCAAACCTTTTAACGAGTGTGAAAGGAAGCAAGATCACTCGAAAATCTTTTCATGTTTAGAGAGTCTGAAAAGAGATTAAAGGAGAATCCAAGGGGTTTATTTTTCATATAACCTTTACGGGTCCAAAAAAGTGATAAAAGTATACTTGGTTGCATTCTCATGTTATTTACGAGCATGAGAAAGAACAAAGACTAAGATCAGTATTGGTTTCATTTTGAAACAATCTTGAAACAAAATTAAACTATGCTCATAAATTTCCAAAGGTTGGGATACCCATGGATGGTTGGTACTTTTCCCCCAGCTTAAAAAGATACTGGAATAACTCCAGAAAGATAATCAAAGGCTGGAGACATACCCCCCAAGCTTCAAATAATTCACTAACTTTGAGGTTGTCACAAATTTCTGTACTAGATGGAGAAAAAGGATACAGGTGGATGAAATGAAGGTTAAAAAATGAGACCTAACGAAAGACTCGACTTGGTATGAGAGGTGATTGTTTCATTTTTTAACGACCTTGACACAGAAAAATAACTATGCTCAAGGCTATGATATCAATCCCCAGATAGTTGTTTCATTTTTTAACGAGCTTGCTATAGAGAGGAAAACTATGCTCAAGACCTCTGTTTGATTTTTTAATGAGCTTTCCACAGAGAAGTACTAAAATTATGCTCGTAACTCTTCTTGATCATGGCTTCCAAGAGGATAATTCTCTGGAAGGACACGATGTCAAGGGATAAAATTCGGTCATGGATTCAAAGAGATCTTCACTGGATGGAAGAACAATGCTCTGGAAGGAACACATGTCGAGGGTCGTGACAGGGTTAAGGTGATCGGGGTCCAATAGGCCTACCGAAGAGATCACCATGTCAACTATCGGATCCAAGTCATCTGAAGTTGAAGTCATGGGAGATAACACCACATAATTGACCTGTAGAAGTGGTATACCGACTGCATATAAGCCCTGTTTAGGGAGGTCATTGGGTTGATGGTCAAGTCAGGGCCAACAAACGAAATTTGGTTAATAGTCAGGAAATATATCACGCAAAAAAGAGTGGACACAATATCTTTCATGGCATAGACATAATCTTTCCCAAGGAGTAAATCAAAATCCAAGGGGTCTTGGACTACCATGACATCAACAAAGATAGGTTTCCCTCCCAAAGTTACAGGAAAGTAAGGAAGGATCCCTAAAGGGTGAATAGTTCTTTTGTTAAAATAAAACAGAGTCTGTGTAACCAGCACAAACTGAGGATAACCCAAATCTTGCCAAGAAATAGAGGACAAAATACTAACAGACAAACCTTCATCTATCAACGCATGAGGAATGTCCCGACCACAAACTTGTACTGTAATCTTGAACAGAATGTGAGAGGGAAGACGAGGTCCAGTTAGCGCACCCCAATCAAAATGGATGGCCTCATTACTTGGAGGGTTTTTTACAAGAGAAGGAGGAATGCCCCCTGACACGGTAGATTTTGTATCGACGAGAAAAACATGGGCAGTATCGCTCTTACTCTCTAGCGGGAGAGTAGGATCGATTGATAATGACATCAAATCGACCACTTGGGTTTCATTCCCCAAGGGGAAAATGGGGTCGATAGGTGGAAACAGATCGACCGCTTGGGTTGCATTCTTTGACGGGAGAGCGAGATCGATCGAATATGGGATCGGATCAACCACTTTATCAACTAGTTCAATTAAGGATGTGACCAGATTGATGACATGATCAACCAGACTAACCTATGAAGGGACCAGAGCAACCACTTTGGCACTCATTAGAGGAGGAGTGGGATTGACCATGTTGAAACTCTTCAGATGAAGGGTGGGACTGACCAATGACAGGACTGGATCAGTCCCTCGGGTTTCACTTTTCAGATGAAAAGTGGGGCTGATCGATGATGGTACTATATCAACTACTTTGGTTAGAGTTTCAACCGAGGATGAAACTAGATTGAACACCTGATCAACCGAACTGACCGAGGATGAACCAGGTTGACCATTCCATCAACTAACGATGGGTTGGGTGAAATCTTATGATAACTAGTTGGGAGTTGAAGCTTTTCCAAAAAAGAAGAAGCCTTGTCCATACAAGGACAAAGGTGAGAGTAATGATCACCTTTGCATAACATGAAAGGAAACTTGACAGTCATCTTATTCTTACCAACCTTAATGTCACTAGTGGACGAGGCATCACCAACATGACTATTAGGGACCAATGATGTGGAGGGCCACATTTCTAAGATGTTGGGAATACCAGGGAAATCCCTCAGAAATTGGTCACCCTTACAAAGACTACAAGGGAATTTGGGTTTCAAATTCTTCATTTTAATCTTGTCGACCTCATCAACACTCCCAATATGATTAATAGTAGTTGGTTTCTTAGATCCAACATCTGATATGGCTGGAGGATTGGTCCCTTTATGGTTCTTCTTCTTCTCTTTCCGTTTCTTATTCTTCTTATCAATCTGGTTACTCGCTTGAGAGATTTCACTAGGTAAAGAAGGAGAAATGGAAGGAGACCTGATGGATGAAGAAGGAGAAATTTTGACATGAGGTTGATGTGCTTACATCTGAAGAACCTGCATTCACGATTACTAGAGTGGAAAACAACCATACCGGTAACCCAATTGTAAGACCTGGAAGGCTCAAAGTAGCAATGTATGGAGGACCAATGTTTCCATAAGAAGGAAAAACAAAGGATTCCCCTAGCAAAGGGGTTCCTTCATTGGTCATTCCGGGAACTGACGCCATAAAAAAAAAATCCAACTTAGATTCTTCTAGGAAGAACAAACAACACAAGCTAAAAATCTTGTAAGCAAGCAAGCAAACAAAACCTTCTCACAATGAGTAAACTAGTTGGTGATGAAATCCAACATCACGAGAACAAAGTAAGAAGGGGCTGAGATAGAGCGGGTGGAAAAGTTACGTTGATGACCTGCTTAATGGGATTTTGCCTTGGTGTTGGCTCCCACACATAATTGTGGGTATACCTTCCAAGGAGCCCGAGTGAGTTTGGCCAACTTCGATTCCAGGTACCATGAATACTTTCCCCTCCACAGTCACCTTGTGTAAAGACCCTAAATAAATATGCCACTAAGGTTACCAACTACAACAGTAATGCGTAGGGAAACAATCGACAGTCCAATCCATGCGCAAGGGCAGGGTATTTGGCCCGAAATCAACTCTAAAGGATTACACTCATCATTGTGGATATACTTTCAAGCGACCCCCATAATACACACAATATCTACACCAAGACCAACAAAGCAGGGTGAGTAACTCTGCCAGTCTTAGTGCAACCTCAGGTTTGACCCTTGTGTGAGAAGGGCTTCCCAGGACAAAATGTAGCAATTGGATTTCATCGCTCCCTAACACAAGATTCTATGTTTGTTTGCAGCTTTGGAAAGTTATCTTTCACACCTATTCCAAAGCCCTACAACTAATTTGATGTAGGTTTGCTACCAGAAAATATAAAAATGTCTAATCAATTTTTGGTTTAGCACTTTATTTTTAAGGTTGTTGTTACTCAAAAGGAAAATGGCATGGACAATATGGTGTTTTGAATGACTTGAAAGTTATGCAAAGATATGAATATGCAATTTTTTCATTTCTAAAATCTATGCTACGAGAAGGAGAAAACATTCATCATTACAGATGCACAATGTCCCAAAAAAGCCAAAAACCATGCAATTCTGCTACTTCAAATGCAAGCTAGTTTCACTACCCAGAAGAAAAAATGAATTTATCTTTCTTTTTTTATTATGATGTATACAAAAATTAAATACAAAACCTTCAATTCTCCACTACTTTCAATAAGGAGAAAGAGTCCTATGCAGATGCAAAAGACACAAAGAAAAAGGGCTACAAACAAAGCATGCACTCAAGGAAGTGAAGTATGAAAGAAAAGAAGAAGAAAATTGTTCTAAAAAGCAAGAACACAATGAAGGATTATACAACCAATCAAGCATTCAAGGAATGCAATAAAATGCATATAAGAATCCAAGAAATGATAGGGAGAAAGAGAAATCACTCAAAACTGTCCTGTCAAAAAAGCAGTTAAAAAAGGCAATGTCACATTTTTGAAAAAGGTTTCTAGATCCAATCAATACAATAGGGAGTGATAAGAATAAAAAAACATCAAAACCCAATCCAAACAACTTCACAAACCAACCATAGACTCTGGGAAAAGATCTCTACAAAAGAGGTTGCAAAAGACTGAGCAAAAGAAGGCAAAAACTCTCAAAAAAGAGACTAGTGCTCCCCCAGAAAGGTGAAAAGAGTGTTTCAATGCTCCCAAAGACACTGTAGGGGAGCGCTAGTGCTCTGGTATGGCCTACAAGGGGGCGTTGGTCCTCCCAGAAACTCAGAAAAAGAGCCAAAAACCATGCAAAAACTCACCCATAATGCATGAAAATTGGTGAAATTGCTAGTGAAGGTAGGAGAATGTTAATGGATGATGAACCAAGAATTTATTGGGAAAAAGAAAACAAAGATCAAATGGAATAGTGCATATATATTTGAGTTTCCTTACACAACTTTCATACCATCAGATAAAGGAGAAAGCAGTAAATCAACTCTAAATCTCGAAAGAAGAAGAGTGACTCAAAGTAAAGAAGAAAGAGATGTTACAAACCCAAACAAAGAATCATGAATTCTCAGAAATCAAAAGGTTGGAGGCTAAAAAAAATGAACACTGAGATGATGATAACCCTAAGAAGAAGAATCAACAAAAAATAGACTCTGAGATCAACTCCTAAAAGAGTTTTGAGCAGAAAAACACTAGCGCTCTCGTGTCAAGGGCACGAGAGCATTACAATTCTCCCTGGGAGCCTGCAAGGGAGTGCTAGCACTATGGTATTAGAGGCAGGGGAGCAGTGGCCTCTCAGAGCTCAAAACATTACCCAAAAATCAATAAAAACTCAATAAAATCCAAAAATTTAGTGTATGGGATGAATCAAAATCCAACAACACATATAAGAATAAGAAACACAGTATGAAGAATATCTAAATATTAATCAAAAGGTCAGGACCAAGACCAAGGAAGGAAACAAAAACTGAAAGTTCACTTCCCCAATGGAGTCACCAATTTCTGTTATAGAGAAATCCCCTTGCGGACAAGTGGATTCCCTCTTGGGCTCTAGACTCCTAAGACCAAGACAGAAAGGGTGCTAACATTGGTCAATGACATCCTTTTAAATCTAGCTAAACTAATGTATAGAGAAGAGGAAGAAAGATGTACCTTTTTAACGAAGTTCTTCCTCGCATAGTCTGAGTTGAGCTTTGATCCCCAAGCTCCTCAATAAGTCCTACAAACAAAACAAAGACAGAACAAGCTTCCTATTCTACTAAGATTAGCTTGAAACCAAATCTATCTAATAGAGATAAGTTCATGTAGAATAAACACAACCTTGAAAGAAACAGGCCAAGCACATATGTATATTAATGAAAAAAAATCAAAGTTCTTACAACCATGATGTAGATGCAACATATTTTCCAAGCTCTCCTTGTCCAACCCTTTGCTCAAATAATCCACACAAAATGATGATGCTTCAATATTAAATCTCCCTTATGAGATCATAAGTTTGATGCCTTCAATGTCTCCTCCTTTCACCATGAGGAGGCCTCCTTATATAAGCTTGGAGAGGCCTAACCACTTAAGATATTCTTGGGATAGGTTGAGGATCCTTCTCCTTCAGTTGTGGATCTTCCCTAATATCAAGCCTGGACCTCAGATCCGAATCCAACCAACTCCAGAGATGAGGGGGATTCTTCCCTGATTTTCCTCAACAGTCCAAAATTCACTCAAAGAGGGCCAGTGCTCCCTCAGAAAGGGGCATAGAGCATTGCAACACTCCCCCAAAGAGGGTACAGAGCGTTGGCACTCCCTGACAGTGTATAGGGGAGCGTTGCCTTCTAAAATTGATTTTTGAGTGGTTTTTTCCATGGCAAAAGACTTGTACTCTTTGTCAAATGGTTTCTCCTCTTCAAACCCAGTCTTTTGAGGTTTCTTTTAAGTGTTCTTGATAGTTTCATCCGATACACGACATAGGAAAGATGACAATATGATATTTCTGACACTTGCGGCCAAAATGCAACACTTGCAACATTGTTAATGATGACAGTAGGCCATCATCGTAATGAGTAATTTTGATCTGTAACACCAATGGAGAGGAACCTACAAATTTAGAGGACAATTTCCATGATGCACATTTATTTTCTGTCCAAGTAGCTGATGAATATTTTGTCAACATCATTGAATACTTGCTTACAAGGACTACGCCACAAGAATTCAACACTACACAGAAGAAAAATTTGGTAGTCAGTGTTGCAGACTATCAATTGATTTTCGGACAATATGGGCATAGACAACATCTTGAGAAGATGCATACTAGAACATGAAAGGCCTAGGATTTTAGAAGAGGCTCACGAGGGAATAGCTGGAGAATATTATGCAGGAAAATATACTACGCAAAAGGTATTGAGTGCATGACTATGGCGGTCGACCATTCACAGAGATGAAAAGGGCTGCTGCTAGAGATGTGATGTATGTCAGATGGTTGGAAAACCTAATAAACAGGATGAGATACCCCTAAGACCACAAGTAACCTTGAAAGTATTTGAAAAATGGGAAATAGTCTTTTTTGGGACCAATGAACCCACCAACAAAGAGGCCAGGATCAAGGTATATCATTACTATGATAGAGTACTTAATGAGATGGGTAGAAGAAACACCAGTAAAAGAATGTAGTGCAGAGACAACAACACATTTTCTGTTTGAGCAAGTGATCACTAGATTTGGATGCCCAATGATGTTCATGAGTGACCAAGGCACTCACTTCATCAATAATACTATCAAGGCTATGAATGAGGAGTTTGAAGTCTATCATCAAAAGAGTACACCATATCACACTCAAGAAAATGGAATAGTGGAATCCTTTAATAAAATCCTAGAGAATTCTTTGACAAAGATCTGCAATGTCAATAGAGATGATTTGGATTTGAAGATACCAATAGTATTATGGGCATACAGGACTAGATGCACAAAGTTGACATGACATACACCATTCAGGTTGGCATATGGACAAGAGGCAGTGGTGCCATTAGAATTTTTGGTACCTAGTAAAATCACCAACATGACAGAATGAGGCACATTACAAGAAAGGATAAGTCGGCTGATGGAGATGGAACAAGATATGATTCTAGCAGGATTTCACCAAGAAGTACAAAAATCAAGGGACAAATCCTGGCATGATAGACACATTAAAAGGAAGATTTTCAAGGAGAGAGACATAATCTTGGTGTATCACAGTAAATTTCTCTAGCATCCAATAAAATTCAGAATGCACTGGTTGGGACCATATGAAGTGAATACTGTCACAGAAGGGTGAGATGTACAATTGAAATATTTAGGAGGTACAAAACTCAGAGGAATGATAAATGGGAGTTGACTGAAACTGTATAGGTACTATCGACCTCCTAGTACCTAGAAAGTTACCATGTAGTAAGAAGATATGTATATAATGTATTATAGTATAAATAAGGAAGATAAAATGAGAAAAACAAATAAAAAGAAGAAAAGCCATAAAAAGTAAAAGAGGATAAAAATAAAAAAAGATCGGTGCACATGGAGAGTATTGATAGAATAGAACTAGTAGAATAGAACAATGCGTTGCAAGAAAACCAAGGTTTGAAGACACCATGCACAAAAGAGAAGTTAATGGGTAGAAAGGTACAACAAATGACAAACACCGCACAAAGTGAAAAAGTGACAATTGTCAGTGCGACACAATTGGAAAAAAGGGGGGGAAGCGACCCATTGTCTTATTTAATGAGGAGAATAACCCAGAGCAGAGTGGAAGAGAGATAGAGAGTGAATTTATGCTAGCCTCTGTCGATTTGGAAGTCTATAAGTTGTATTTTCTCTCCATGTCACCACCGAGGGTTGGAACACCGAGCAGAACCAGATGAGACACATGGAGTAGCACTCGGGTGCCACAAACTGGAATAAACAAGATGCCCACAGTGGTGGATGTGGATGAAATCCACACATCGAAGTACGAGTAGACCACAATTCATGTGGAAGAGAAGAAGGAGCCCGCAGAAGAACCCAAGAAGTTGTAAGAGGACGTCGAACGAACAAAATCTGATGCATCCAGGGGAAAAGGGCCACAACAAGAAGAACATGCCACATATTTCATGCAGCAAGGCCTAGAGATAGAACCATAGCATGAATCAAAACAAGAGGATGTGCCAGAGGGTGGGTTATCATCCCCACAAGGTAAAATAAATTGAGAGAAGAAAGCAATGTGTAGGGAATACAATGCACACAGGAAGAACTAGGTATTCTGATGCTGAAAATTCCTAAGGGAGTGAAGATCAAGGACAACATGGTAGGAGGAGTCAGTAGCCTTAAATACTTCAACCATGATGTATTTGATGCCATAAAGTTCCCATATTTGGCATCACAGAGCTACCTAGAGATTAGGGGAGAGGGTCGGCCATTAGATGCACCACTGTTGGAGCCTGCACAGTGGATCCTGGGACTGTACAACACCGACATCATGAACTTACTAGACATATCGCACTTCGAGCACGGGAAACACAAAAACAGATGTGTCAAAAAACTGTTAGAAAGGGTGCATGGATTCATATTATGGATGGATAGGCCAGTGCCTATCAATTCTAACCTCATCAAAACAATTTGAGGGCTACCCACAGATGGGGAGAAGTAAAAAAAATACCTAGAAGACAAGACTAAGGAGAAATACATCTCAAATGAGATCAAAGAAAAGTATGGCATAGAGAGGGGTAATAGAGGTATCAATATCAACAACATCAATGATCTTGTGACACGATTTGCTACAAGATTGCTCAGTTGTAAATTAATGCACAAGTGCTGAAAATAATAAGTCCTCGCATGAGTAGTATCATTCATGACAGAGTATGCAAAGGGGAGATCGATGAGTTGGCCCCCCTACCTATTGAGCTCATTCCTTGAATACTACAAGGATGCACAAGCTTGGGGCTCTAAGTTCCAATACTCATGGTTATTCATCCTCATTTCACTTATGGGGTGGCACGAACCTACATACACTATGTTCCTGCCAAGGATAGTATAATGTGGCGCATCGCACTACATGTCGTTGCAAAGAACAATAGATCCCAAGGTAAAGAAATTCAACAACGACATGTTCTCTTGGTACTTAAAATATATCCAAAACATCTTGGTGGATACATGGAGGATCTCCCTAGAAACTGTCCAGGATTTTGGACAGATAGCGAATTTCTAGGCATCATGCCATAGCATGTGGCTGCAGGTAAAGAAGGATCCATCCAAGGAGTGGTTGCAACTAAAGTACTACGTGACAATGCATGATATCCACATGGAGGTCCAGAGTGTCATGAGGAGTGGAAATTTCCAAATATTCCAAGAGCAATGCCAATAGTACAAATGCATATGCAGGGTAGCACAGTCCCCACGCAACAGATAGGCAGGAATGGCGCTAGCTAGAAAAAGAAGACAACAATAGGTATAGTGGGGGAAAGTGGAACAATTCAAAAGAAAATAAGAAAACAAAACAATTTACGGCGTGGTCCTACACAGGGTCCACCGGGCACAGAGCAGGCACCAAGAGGACTGACAGGACATCTGAGCACATAAGAAGTGCAGACGGAGGCACAAGAGGTATCCATGGAGGAAGGATTTGGGAAGGACACAAGCATGGATAGAGATATTCTATAGGTATCTAAGCCATCATATGCCCAAAGAAAAAGGCCAGGGGAGAAATCAAGTAGCGCTAGGGAGAAGTCAAAGGCCCACAAAAAACCAATGGAAAAATCATTGACGTGGGATGATGTGGACCTGATAGAAATGACAGTGGAAGATAGATTGCCTGAGGTATGGGAAAACATGGAGAATCACCGAGCTTCAATTTTGTAGCAAGTACATGAGGTAAAAAATACATTGGAGCAGTTGAGGATCAGGGCGGAGCAGAAAAAGAAGAAGAAACCAATGGTCATTGGAGCAGAAACACCTATTGGAGATACAGTTCCCTTGAAAGACATTGAGATATTGGACTTGGCACTACCCAATATTCCAACTAAAGAACTATATAAAATATAAGTGAACATCGTGTAGGAGATTCAGTCCTGAGCAAGGTCGAATGCGACAAACTTATAGTTGGCGTGGGAAGACAACACCTCACTAAAGGAGGAACTTAGATAGGAAGGGTAGGAGAGAAATATAGCACAACACAAAGTGGAGGAGATGGAGAAACAGATAAGTGGAGTATTTCAATCCATCCCCGACAACATAGAATCGAAAGAAGCATCTTCTGAAAAGAAGAAGAGGAAAATACCACAGGCCCTGGCGCAACATAAAAAGAAGATCAAGGAACTGGGGGAGCACAAAATACCTATGACTCCTTCAACAGTATGAGTGCAAAGAGATAAAGAAGTGACAACAACTACATAAAACATTACACAGAACATACATAGATTGGCAGATCTGTTGGAAAAGAGCGACTAGCTATGGACACAACTATCAGAGGATGGGAGCCTACATGATCAAAATTTGGACCAAGGAGTCAAATTTTAGCTCACAAATCAACATTCTCGGAATCGCTTCAAAACGAACGAGAGCGTCGCCCTCGTTATCACGAACCCAATGCAACTTGTTTTGTCTCAAACAGACGTCGGGAGTGAGAGATATCACGATCTGTTCGGATCGCCAAACAGGTAAAAAAAGGACGCTGACTGTGCAGTCTGTACAGTCTGTACGGATGCTGATGTGGCATGATCATACGCTGACATGGCAGAGGTGACATGGCAGAGATGATGTGGCCATTTCGGAT
Organism: Picea engelmannii; assembly: GCA_009831015.1. Taxonomy (NCBI): domain Eukaryota; kingdom Viridiplantae; phylum Streptophyta; class Pinopsida; order Pinales; family Pinaceae; genus Picea; species Picea engelmannii. Next base: position 1,177,614 of record ML776946.1, read on the forward strand.
TGGCTGACAGTTGGACGAATCATGTTGTGACACATGGCATGGTTTTGGCAAATTATGAGGTGCCACGTGGCCCAGTCGTGGGCTGCCACGTGGCACCATGGCAATGGTTTATTGGTTCAAAATTTATGGAGTCCGTGGGAATAAAACCCCAGACCTCCCCCTTTGGCTCCGCGCTTTGGTAGAGTGTGGGCTACCACTAGCCCACACGGTGTTTCTTATTAACAATATGTATTTAAATTTATTTAAATTAAATTTTTTGCATATTGGTGTGGGGGTCGGGCTAGGGCTTAGCCCCAGCCCGTGGTTGCATTATACACCATATGACCATTGTATACACGGAGTGCGGGTTTTGGTATTACAACGGAATTTATCCCCGGATGTATGTATTTGATATATGACCATAACATATGTTGTATGCGCGGGAATTTGGTTAGAATTTCGGTTAAGCCCCGGTCATATAACATTACCATATGAGCTTTTGTAAGTGCGCGTGGGATTTTTAAATTGGTTCAAATGGTTAACACATCCTCCTGCCACTTGTCACGCCCAGGTTCAATCTTGGAATCTATCCCTTTTTGTTTGAAAAAGCGGTCGTATGGAGGACCCATATGCCCAACGGTTTGGCGGTTGGGGGTTTTACTTCCGTTAACGGTTCGACAGTTTGACCGTTTTTGTGGTTATGTGCATGTGCTGGGTTTAAACACGTGTTTTGGAGCGTGTTCTTGGTTCAAGCACACAGAGGTGCATTTTGGCAAACCAGAGCCAGCAAAGCTTGAAGGAAGAGGATGACAGGAGGCCTATCTTTCTCATTTTTTGGCCGATTGAGGTGTCGTAAAAGCCTAGCTAGGGGTTTTTGGATGTCCTGAATCCATTGGCACTATTATCAAGGCCATTTGAAGACTTATTTTTCAGTTTTTTATCCATTGAAGTTTCAGCAAGCTCCAGGGAGCTTGAAGCCGTCATTGATTGAGGTCATGTTTTGGTGAGTCCAAGTTTGTTTTCTGTGACTGAATAGTCATTTTTGGCTAATTGTTATGCTCTGAACACATTGGGACAGGTTTCAAAGGCTTTTGAGGACTGTTACAGGTGTTTTTTCCAAAGATAATCTCAAGGAAGCTTATGGCCACATGTAGAAGAGGTCATGCCCGGATGAGCCATGATCCGTTTTCAGAGTTCTATTAGTCATTTTTGGGGTTTTTATGTGTTCTGATCCCAATGGTACAGTCTGTTTTTCCATTGGAGTTGAGCAGCAGCTTGTAAAATAACTTTTGAAAAATTAATCCCAGAGAGCCAAGTCCATTAATGGAGGCTCAAGGAGATGTAGCCCGGAGGGGGGTGAACTCCTTTATCATGTTGTGATTGTTCTGAGTTTGATGGTTTATTTGCTGCAAGTTATGTTGCTGTGTATTTATTGAAAGTACATATTTAACCATTTAAAAAGAACATATCCTCACACATAAGCATTTACAAGAAGATACATAAATTTGACATATAAACTATCTTGCATATTTTAACACATGAAGCAAGGTCCTGTAAAGTTTATTTTTTAATGAAGTAGAGGATGCTTGCATAGCATAACAAGTCAGCCTTCTATTTTCAGATCAGGTGGTATCAGAGCATAGTTTGTTTTGCTCATGTGTTTTCCATTGATAGCTTGAGATTTAGCTATTGGTTTTTGTGCAAGTTTTGTGTTGAAGTTTGATATCTTGCAAGGATGGAGGAAGCTTCAAGCATTGATAGTTCTCATACATCTACATTATCTAAATTCTTTGACAAAGAAGAGATTCTAACCATGAGAGATTTGATGAAAGAGATGTGTGAAGACAGAAATGTGAGCATTTCTCTTGAAGAGAAGTTGATGGCCATGAAGCAGGAGAAAGATCAGCTTCTTGAAAAATTGCATGAGATGGAGATTCAACTCCATGAGGCAAAGGAAACCCTTACCAAGTATATGCATGAACATGAGGTATGAAATGCTAGTTTATCTTCTAATTCCTCTCAAGATGAATGTTTTGGTGTTTTTGAAAATCACACAAGAGGAATAGGGTCCAAGTTATTGTTAAAAATGGGCTATGAAGGTAGAGGTTTGGGTAAGCATGTACAAGGCATTGTTGAGCCTATTGTTGTTTAAGAGAGACCCAAGTGTTGTGGTCTTGGATATGAATGAAGAGATGGAGAAAATTCCAAAGTCGAGGAGACAAGAGAAAAGGTTCCAAGGATAAACTTTGTTTCAAGTTCACCTCCTCAAGAAGGCTATAAAGGTGAAAGTTCTTTTGTTGAAAGTTCAATCCCTCTAGCATACAAGGCTTGTGTTCAAGATGAATGCAAATGTGTGAAACGAAAGAGTTGTGACAGCCATGAAGACAAGAACACTATTGATGCTCTTCAAAGGAGAGCTTGTAACTCTTCAGATTCACCTCCTCAAAGAGGCGATAAAGGTGAATGTTCAAGGTATAATTCTTCTTATCATTCAGTTGCTTTTGATTATGTTAAGCATAATAAATTGGTATGTAAAAATGGAAGAAAGAATGCATGTACATATTGTGGTTTATATAACCATCATGTTTCAAAATGCTGGAAAAGATTGTCCAATTTCAGGAAACTTTATAAGCAAAGACAACGTGAAAAGAGGATGCAAAAGATTTGCACTCATTGTCAGAAGAGGGGTCATCTCATTGACCAATGTTGGACATTGCATCCAACCACTCATCCACAGCACAAGAAGCAGTTGGATAAAGAGATTGGAAAGAATGGAAGAGGAGATTCCATCATTGATGTGAGTCAAGATGATTCACAAGAGGACAATTTTCAGCAGAAAAAGTCACCGTTGAGTTGGCTTGGTAAGAAATGGTTGGATTTCTTGAGAAAGTAAGGCTTGCATTTTTCTGTTGTAAATGCACTTTTCAGCGTTATGTGTGCATTTATGGGAAGCATGATAAGTTGCAGCAATTTATCACAACTTGCATGATGCAAGTTGCATGTGAATGCAATTCATTTTGAAGGTATTTTTGTTGTTGCATAAATTCGCCAGGAGGATGTAAAAGTGGGGTATGATGTTCACTTGTTACAGCCATATATCTTTTTCATGTTCAGCTCTTATGTACCCACATGTTTTGGGTTTATGTACTTATGTTTGTACTGGAAGGAGAGTTGAAGAGTCATGCACATGCATTTGTTTTTATGTATGTGTAAGCAGTGAACCTGGTGATAGTTCATCATGAATGATTCATGATTGTAACATGATTGTGTATCATGTATGTCGACTTGTCAGTTTGGGAAGGTTGATATGTTTCAAATGAGTTTCGACTTGTGTCGATGTTGTCTTGACGACTATGTTGTGTTGATCATGTTTTTCGACTTATGTTTAGTCGATGGTGTTTGTTGTCTTGTAAGTTGATTTCGAGTACACCAAGATGTAGGAAAACACCATGTACTTTGATGAAGTACAAGATGCGACAGTTTGCTTGAAGAGAAAAAAGATTTTGTTGGCATCATTTTTCAATCTTGTATAATTTGTTTTCAAGATTGATGGTTTTCTTGGCTTGTGACAAGATGTCGCAGGAAAGTTTTTTTGCAGCCATTGGAGAGCTCATTGTGTTGACGTCGAAGAGTTCTAAAGAGGGACTTGATTCTCAGTGGGAAGGTTGGCAGTCTTCCAAGCACAAAGAGAACAGTGGGTCAGCAGTAGCCAGAGAACAGTGGTTGAGGGACATAGCCAGTTGCAGTGCAAGGCATGTCAAGGTATCCAGGTGATTGTCAGAAAAACTTTTCAAGTAGAATCAATTGATAGAACTTGAAAGTAGACAGATAATCATAAGCTTTTGTGGGTCCAAAAGCCTTTCAGTGGGAATGTGTGATCAAAATCTGGACCAAGGGGTCAAATTTTAGCTCAAAAATAAACATTCTCGGAATCTCTTCAAAATGAACAAGAGCGTAGCCCTCGTCATCACGAACCCAACGCAACTTGTTTCGCTTCAAACGGACGTCAGGAGAGAGAGATATCACGATTTGTTCGAATCGCCAAACAGGTAAAAAAAGGACACTGACTGTGCAGTCCGTACAGTCCGTACGGATTCTGATGTGGCATGACTGTATGCTGACATGGCAGAGGTGATGTGGCATAGATGACATGGCCATTTCGGATTGGCTGATTGTTGGACGAATCGTGTTGTGACACGTGGCATGGTTTAGGCAAATTATGAGGTGCCACGTGGCCCAGTCGTGGGCTGCCACGTGGCACCATGGCAATGGTTTATTGGTTCAAAATTTATGGAGTCCATGGGAATTGAACCCCGGACCTGCCCCTTTGGCTCTGCGCTTTGGTAGAGTGTGGGCTACCACTAGCCCACACGGTGTTTCTTATTAACAATATGTATTTAAATTTATTTAAATTAAAGTTTTTGTATATTGGCGTGGGGGTCGGGCTAGGGCTTAGCCCCAGCCCATGGTTGCATTATACACCATACGACCATTGTATACACGGAGTGCGGGTTTTGGTATTACAATGGACTTTAGCCTCGGACGTATGTATTTGATATATGACCATAACATATGTTGTATGCGCGGGAATTTGGTTAGAATTTCAGTTAAGCCCCAGTCATATAACATTACCATATGACCTTTTGTAAGTGTGCGCAGGATTTTTAAATTGGTTCAAATGGTTAACACATCCACCCGCCACTTGTCACGTCGAGGTTCAATCTTGGAATCTAGCCCTTTATGTTTGAAAAAGCGGTCGTATGGAGGACCCATATGCCCAACGGTTTGGTGGTTGGGAGTTTTAGTTCCATTAACGGTTCGACAGTTTGACCATTTTTGCGGTTATGCACATGTGTTGGGTTTAAACACGTGTTTTGGAGCGTGTTCTTGGTTCAAGCACACAGAGGTGTGTTTTGGCAAACCAGAGCCAACAAAGCTTGAAGGAAGAGGATGGCAGGAGGCCTATCTTTCTCATTTTTTGGCCGATTGAGGTGCCGTAAAAGCCCAGCTAGGGGTTTTTGGACGTCCTAAATCCATTGGCACTGTTATCAAGGCCATTTGAAGACTTATTTTGTAGGTTTTTATCCATTGAAGTTTCAGAAAGCTCCAGGGAGCTTGAAGCCCTCATTGATTGAGGTCATGTTTTGGTGAGTCCAAGTTTGTTTTCTGTGACTGAATAGTCATTTTTGGCTAATTGTTATGCTCTGAAAACATTGGGACAGGTTTCAGAGGATTTTGAGGACTTTTACAGGTGTTTTTTCCAAAGAGAAGCTCAGGGAAGCTTAGGGCCACATGTAGAAGAGGTCATGCCCGTATGAGCCATGATCCGTTTTCAGAGTTCTATTAGTCATTTTTGGGGTTTTTATGTGTTCTGATCCCAATGGTATAGTCTATTTTTCCATTGGAGTTGAGCAGCATCTTGTAAAAGAAATTTTGAAAAATTAATCCCAGAGAGCCAAGTCCATTAATGGAGGCTCAAGGAGATGTAGCCCGGAGGGGGGTGAACTCCTTTATCATGTTGTGATTGTTCTGAGTTTGATGGTTTATTTGCTGCAATTTATGTTGCTGTGTATTTATTGAAAGTAAATATTTAACCATTTAAAAAGAACATATCCTCACACATAAGCATTTACAAGAAGATACATAAATTTGGCATATAAACTATCTTGCATATTTTAACACATGAAGCAAGGTCCTGTAAAGTTTATTTTTTAATGAAGTAGAGGGTGCTTGCATAGCATAACAAGTCAGCCTTCTATTTTCAGATCACTACAAGAGTTGCAAGGAAAGGAAGATAGATTTCATGCAGCAATGGAAGATGTCAGGTAGCGACATAGGACAATTTCACTGCTAGAAAAAATCAATACTATTGCATAAATGAGGAAACTTCAGGCAGAAGAAAAAGCTGTGCATGCACAAAATATCGCACGACAGGCTCAGTTGGAACCCCTACAAGAAAAGGAAGAACAATTGGTCATGGAAATCGACCTAGCGAAAGTGCACCTCAAATAGATAGACTTGGAGGGGGGTGAGATCTTACGACCACTGGTCACCGCGCAGGTGGTCGAAGCCATGTCAGTAAAGAGAATCCAGGATTAGGAGCAGTTGTAATGGATAGCATATATGTATGAGGCACTGACACAAGCAGTGATAGACGTTGGATTTTGGAAGTGATTTAGGACGATTCAGGATATCAATGTTGGGGGCATGTTGGGCGCATTCCCATTTTGGGAGAAAATCATGACGTGGGAGAAATACTACTAGCAGGAGAAGCAACATGTGTAAGTCATATGCACATGCAAGATAAACACCATGTGAAAGATATATGTGCATGTAGAAGAAGCATCACATGAAAGATAGACATGCACGCATAAGAGGAAATCATGTCAGGAACATTTGCAAGAATACCTAGCCATTATAGGGTTAGGGTTTTTGTAAATGAATGTAATTATTGGTAAGCCAAAAACATTTATAAGTAGGTACCTAGGAGGTATAGGTAGGGGTTCGAATGGAGTTCCTTTTTGGTTGGTCATTGTTACTATGTACTTCGAAGAGAGAACGGATATAAATCTGATCTGTTTTGTAAGTTGTTGAGCCGAGGATAGGAAATAAGGGACAGGTTGAGGAAAGCCTAGTGTGACTTAGTCCACATCATTGTAGATCTTGAACCGATGATGGAGAATTATAATGTGTGAGGCACTGTAGTTTTGGAAACACCATAATAAAAGAGCAGAGTAGTCAAATATTTGTGGACATATCCCAAGAGGGGTGAACCATGGTAGACCATGTGTTATGTGATTGAATATTGTGTATTTACTTTACTATCAATGATTAGATGTTAGACAATTGTGTGAATGACTAGTTAGATTTTCTATTTTACATGCATGAATAAGAATGACAAGTTATTCAATATAAGTTGAATGTTAAAGTAACTAATGAAGATAACAAATTTTAATCGCAGATCCCTACTCATTCCCCGACTGCAATAACTTGCGCATTGTAGCCACCAATTGAACTATCTTGGGTGAGACTATGCAGTGCATTCTGTGTATTTTTTTTCCTTCTAGTTTACTAGAGGGGACGATAGTTTTAGAGGGGTTTTGTTGGAAACCATAGTATAACTAAACACGGGTCATCCCTAGAAAGGTAGAAAGAGAGATAATCCAACAAGGTTACTTCCACAACTCTCCACTTCTTTAAGAAATTTTCAATATGCACTTTAGGATCAGATCATCCATTGAACAATTGCACATCTTGAAAATCTATATTCATCTCTTCTTTTAGTTGATACCTACTTTGGAATCGACATCAGATGGCTTGTTTTGCATCTTCCCACTCCATTATCGAGTCTTTATGGGTGTCCCACCATCTAGTAGGGGTATCTCTTAAGCCTACATCAAGAACGAAGATCCTTTGATCTGTCGTTATTTTCTCTTCCATGCTGGCAAGAAAATTGTGTACCTATGAGGTACCATTATATGTCAAGTGTTCTCTGACCTCGGTTCCAATCCATCTCATTTCCCTGAAATTTGTGCATCATCTTGAAAATCGATCATATGAACCTTTCTTCCAACTATCAAACACTACTTTTGAATCCTCGTTAGCATACTATATGCTTCTCCAACTTATCGATCCATGTGCAATGGGATTTATGTAATCTGGTGTCATTCCTGTTGTTATGGTGTATAATTGGTCAAACGCATATGACTCCATATTGTGGTCTAGTGGTTCAATATATCTAGGACCTAAACATGGATCTAAGGGATGAATTACTTTTATCCCATCTGCTTCAAACATCATGGTGTCCCTCTTTAGATCAATGATAGCATAATTTTTGTATGCCCAATTAATTCGAAGTAGAGAAGGGTAGGGATCCTTATATCCCATAAGTTCATTTACCGCAAAATTGGTTGTGGTCTTAACTCTCGCAACATCTATTTCCACATTTTCCAGCCTTCCTACTGGGAAAATGCAATATTGGTTCATCATTCTCAACTAGATGGGGGAATACAATATTTGAGGATTTCCCAAAAGCTTCCCAAGTCTTTTTGGGTAGGATGCTGACATCAGATCCCAAATCTAGCTTGACATATTTGATTTCAAAATCATCTAGTATTCTCTGGGTATTCTTCTTTGCATTCTTTGGCTATTCTTCTCAGGGAGGTTGGTCCTTATTGCGACTTCTATGGTTCCATAATTTCTTAGTATCATGTACATATCATTACACAACTTCTCCATAAGTTAGTCATCCCCAAGGATATCAAATAACAATTGAAACCAAACATTGGTTACACTTTGAGACTGCTCAGAGCGTCTCCTTGGAATTGCAGAGCTTCTAGGTGTCGATGGTGAGGTAGGGGCATGCGCAAGGTTAGGTTGAGATGTGAATTTAGGGGGATTCTCTATTATTTATAGAGTGGGGATGCTCTTAAATATTTATATTTCATTTCTGAAAAAACAACTTTTGTTTCATAGGGTCATACATGTCATCTTTGGGAACCAATTTCTAAATCTTGGGCTGACTGTCTACATCTTCCCCAGTTTTTGCTCCCCTGTGAGTAATGTTGTTAATATTAGTTATATGTCCCTCAATTCCCCCTTTTAATTCTGATATTATGATATTATCTCCTCATTGACAAACCCGCTCTTCCCATTTCAAGATCAGTTCTGGGCAGTCTTCAACTGCATGCCTATTATTCCTACAGTGAGAGCACCATGTTCGTCTCAGGTGAGGGAAATATCTAGACAAATGAACTTGTTTGTTGCATTTGTAACATAAAATCATCCCTCTGCCTCTATTTCTCCCTCCTCTAAATCCACCTCCAGCCCCACTTCCCTATCCTCTTCCAGGTCCTTGGGGGGTTTCATTTATTCTGAATGTTGCCCAGTCTAGTCTATCAGCAATCACGCCCAACACTCTAAATTAATTTGTAGAATGGGTCGTAGATGAACATAAATCACAATGTATTGTATTGGGTGCATTCTTGTACTTCTGCATAATAGGAAACTGCCTCGGTGAATTCCCATGTGCCCGAAAAATCTCACAATACTTAGCTGTCTAAGATGCTTGAGTGTTGGGGAAGGTATTTTATAGCCATGGTGTATGGAATGGTGGAGTCGCAGATACTTTTGCAACTCCTCCCATTTCTTCTGAAGAGGGTCCCATTAGATTGTGAGGAGGTACCATTCCCCTCATGCGCAGACATTCATTTTCCAAATGACTTTCTATGTAGCATCTTGTGAACCAAATCCAAGGTTGTCCTGGTCTTGGTGTGGTTAATTATTGAATCTTTTCCGTTAGCACCTATATTTTTCCCTGGAGTTGTGATAAATTTGCATCTACTAGAGGCTTGGTCATCCTCAGAATCCCTGAATAACCTTCCATGGCTTTGATCTTCATTGACTATTCCAAGGTGTCTATTAAGGTGGTTATCTGTTGTTGTGTTAAAGGAATTTTCTTCATAGGTAGTAATCCTTGGATGTACCATTCCCTTTGTTGATCTTCGTGAATTGGATGCACTATCCTCCCAATAACATATTTAAATTTTTGTCTGTACTCCTAGGAAGATTCTCCTACCCTTTCTTGAATCTCCCGCAAATTAGAGAGAGCTTGTTGCTCTGACTGAGGTAGTTTGAATTCGATGATGAACTCTAAATGCACTTTGCCAAGGGTGAACGCTTGTCTTTGCACCCTTGGATCAATACCCTTCATGTACCATTTAAGAGCACAACCCCTCAAGGTAGTATGCAAATATACTAACATGTTTTCATCAATATTCCCTATGGATATCTAGATGGCCTCACATAAGAACCAATGGTGCTCTACATCCTCATCCCCTTTATCGCAGAATTCTGGGTATCGGGTGATTGATCCTGCCATAATTACAACCATTGTGGGTCTCACTGCTCCTATTAGAATGAAACCTAATATTCCTAGTTGTGATATAATTGGGGATCCCAATATAATCCTAATGTTTACACTTACAGAATAGATCTGGCTAAATGGATGTGATGGAATAGAAATAACATACATAGCCAGCATAGAATTTACCATGGGTATAGATGACACCTGGGGGACGGTTGATTCGGGGATGGTTCCAATGACTTCTAGGTGGGTTTCTTTGATTTGGGGGTTTTTGTTTTCTTTCTCTGGATCAGCCTTATCTACCTAATTCTCGATGTTTCCTGATATTGGGGTTGAATCTTCTTGATCTCCTGCAAGGTCCATACCTGCTTCATCTTCCCCTCCTAAATATTCTCCATTTCTAGAATGTTCTTATTTTAGGGATCATATTATTCCTTATTGATAGGGCCTCTAATGATTTCCACATAACTCTTAGCCTTCTCTTTATTCTTCCTTTCTAGCAACATGTAGCATTTCTCTTCCACTTTCTTTACTGGCGGTGTGGAGCTTTCTCTCTCTTCAATGTTCTTGTTGAGATTGAAAGATTCAACCCTTAATGTGATGAATTCTTATTCAAGATTATCACAATATTATTCCTTATTCATCATCTAGATCTTCATTACTTCTTCCATCTCTTTTTCTCTTCAATTTGAGTATTCAAGGAGATAATTTATTTTTCAAGTCTTCTTTCTTGTTGACTAAATTATGCTTCAAGTTTGTTTAAGTCCTTAGATATTTCATGAAGATGACATGTTAAAATTTATTCTCTCCTCTTTGCTTCCTTTCTTAGTGATACTATTTCGGATTCCAAATATTGCTTTTCTTCCAACTTATTTTTTACTGTTTCTTCAATCCTTATGCCTTCTTCTACTTGGACCTTTATATTTATAATCGCATGTTGGACTTATTCTAATTTTATGTTCATATTATGATAACACTCCTTTATCTTGATAAATTCTTGTTTGTGAGAATTGTTTTTCTTCCTTTCTCTTTTTATCTCACTCAAAGTATCGATTACTTCTGCCTCAAGCTCTACTAGACCTTCTTCATATTATTCTTTTGGATATGTCTGATCTTATGAGATTCCTTCTGTTAGCACCATCATTTTTTCAGTTAGAGTCAGTCTTAGATGAGTCTTGGTCAATGTGTCAAAGCGTGTGAGGCTAGGTACTGAACAACGAATGGATCGAAGTCAGAAAGTGGTTGGCCTAGCCATTGGAGTCAGGAAAGGGTGTCATAATTGAAGATGTGTAGATTGTAAAGGTATTTTTCCCCAACGGGTCGAGTCCTGTCAGACAGAGGGAATTTACATGCCAGAGGTCAAGGAAAGTTATTAGTGTAAAGTTCACATCCACAGGTATAACGACCATCATCACCTAATTATGAAGTCATAAAGGTCAAAAATTTGCAGTACTCATATCACGTATACTCTGCAGCTCTTATCAATTGTACTTTGCACACTTCGAAGTGTACTCGTTGCGTGAGTGTTCTGTGCAAATCTCCAGCCTGCTTCAAAACTTCTTGTCACCATGGATTCAATGTCCTCTCTCATGATTCCATCCCTTTCCCATTCAATTATAACTACCAGTCACCCTATGTTTTTTCCTTTTTCCATTAAAGTTTGTGCATTGTCTGTGATTTCTCCCACAAGTCCTAGGTCTTTTCGCTATGATAAGGTCGATTTCCATAAGCTATGTTGTGAACATTTTCAGTTGATGTTTCCATGTATCCCTTTTTTTTAGACATGGTTTGAAGCATGTTGGAATTTTTTGCGAGATAGTCGTCGGGCGATAGTGCCCCTCACATTCAAACTTTCTTTCCTTAGAGTATTTTTTTGTCGTGCCAAATTGTTCTCCACGTCCAATTTATCTGGCTCTCCACTAGTGTTGCAACACCTTACCACCACGCCATAAATTTCCTGTCACGCTCCCCTACTATGACGAGCCTACTGGGACTTCCTTTCAACAATTTGAATCTTTAACTCGCGAGACTGTGAGGGCCGACTTGGATTCAAATTAATAGTAATCATGATTGGAGAGTCATTTATTGTATAATTAATCTATTCGCCATATCGCGACTCGGAAGTTCGAAGACAGATTTTTGGGGGAATGGTATGACGAGTCGCGATACCGCGATGCGGCGATAATTAAGGCTCAAGATACATGAATAAAATCTTAGATTAAGTTACTAATTAATATTTCCTTAATCATATTGCAACTTCGTCAGTCGGGATTTTAGACACCTTAACTTTATGAAAGAAAGTGACGAGTGGCGAAATGTCGAACACCAAATTTAACCATGGTTAGTTTTTTGACCTTTAATCCTTGACTAGGGTTATCGCAAGAATTATCGCGTTCTCGGCTCTCGGGTTTGTAAGAACAAAAACTTGGGTTTGACGAATGCCGAGACGCGAACTCCCGACAACGTCCACTCTCGAGTTAAAAAATTTACCCTAGTTAAAGTCTTGGGTGAAAATTAAAGGCGAGTTCACAGCATTCACGACTCGGGACTTGTGAATTCAAAGATTTAAAGTATCCCACTTGCGATATCCCGCAATAAAAAAAAAGAGCAAACATAATTTCGAAAATGGATTTGTTTTTTCTTTAAAGTAGGAAAAGCACTTCTGTTTAGGCGACAAGATTTCAGAGTTCTAAGATCTCGGAAGGAGCGAGAAAATTAATCTTAGATTTCAAGTTTCAAAAATTGAAAATTTTTCGGAAGGTAAAAAAAACAAGGGCGGCTCCAACATAGGCTCCAACTAGGGATCTCGCTTCCCTGTGAGGCGGGAATAATAGTAGACCAGGTGCCAATATTGGGTAAATGGAGTCACAGGCTAAAATCAACATTCAAGAAAAAAGATAGAAAGGAGGGGGGGAAAACTTCGTTTTGTACCTCAGAAAAAACATTTTTAAACTCAGATACTTTTTCTAAAAACAGCCGAAGTCGCTTTCACAACCTTCCCTTTCTCAATACTAACTTTGGGGACGCTTTAAGACAGTCAAAACGATCCTAGAGTATTCAACAGATCTTACGATTCTCAACTTTCATTAAAAGAGCATTTTTATGCAATTTAAAATAGGAAAGTCCCATCGGAATTTGGGGAAATGATTAGGCTTTCAGAAAGTGTTGGTTACCGGAGTAGATTGATATTTATGTGCAACAGCCTTATAGATCTCTCAGACATTGCTTCACTGCCAGCGAGCCTATTCAGTACCCCGGTGAAGTTGTCTGACCCCTTTTTAACTGAATTTCTTTTCACCACTTTGGAAGATATCTATGCGTTTAAACACTAAGACGAGGGCAATCATTTCTGAATTTCCTTTCATCGTCTTAATGGACTAGGTGGGGGCAATCATTTCTAAATTTCCTTTCACCACCTGTCTTAGTATTTATTTTTAAAACACGAAGATGGGAGCAATCATTTTTTATTAGGGCTGAGATCTGTGTAATATTTTTTATCAGAGGTCTGTCCACTTATTTTGATTACTCGGTATCAACCTTCCTTTGACCCTCACAAGACCTTTAGTTCTTAGGGAGATAGGGGAGAACAATAAAATTTTAAGGAACATCTTGTTCAAGCAAGCTTTGATGTTTCCGACGCTGTTGAAAAACCTAGGAAAGTTAGGATCGCTATAAACGTCCCTTAGCTTATCAGAGGATCAAGTAGTTGTGAAGACCAGCTTTCTTATTAAGATCTGCTTCGGAATCCCTGGGGTTTAAAACGAAAAACCTTTACCCCTTCACAAAGACTCGGGAAGACAGTGACTCGCTAAAAGTTAGGTCCAAATATAGACATAAAACAAGGCAGAAATTCAATGGGTTAATATACAAAGGGTCACACAGTTCGGGACTGGTTTTTGAATATATTTAGGAACAAAAAATTATGACTGGCTGTTTTTAGGTTTAATGTATTCATTTTATTTTGAAGATTTGAAACCCAAAATATTCCTGTTATCTAACCTTTGTATTGAAAATTTGAAAAATGTTACCTTAGTTTGCTTAAACAACCTTTCATGAACTGTATATTGAGAAAACTCACCTCTGTCTCTTCTTTTCAATTTCTTTGTGGATTATGAATTTTTCTTATGTATCACCCGTTTTATGTTGTTCTGTTCCCAACCTCGACCTGCATATTTTTTATTTTTTTTTAGCTAGTTTCGTTTGCAACTGGAATCCTGCAACAACCGATACAAATTTTATTGAAAATGTGTTGGGAGTTTAGGAACGAAAACCAAAAAATTAAAAGTAAATGTTTGAACGAAAACATAAATATGTACAAAAACTCATAATAAAATTTATTTATTTACAAATATATATATATATATATATATATATATATATATAATTTCCTATTTCATTTTATTTCTTTTTTATCCAACGACTGTCACGTCATGTAGTGATTTAAGTACCGCCCGTTGATCGGGGTGCTGAGAACTTCTCCATCAATATTTTCCAGAAGAAAGGAATTCTTTCCTTCTGGAGCCGAGACCCTGAATGGCCCATACCAAAGGTGATCAAATTTGCCATGCTTAGAGGCTTCTTCCCTTCTTGTATCCCATATTAACACTAAATCACTTGGGAGGAATTCTCTGTTTTTTGCCTTGATGTCGAACAATGCTTTCATATCGTCTTGGTATTTCTTCATTTTCTCATCAACCTCTACTCTGTGTTGTTGAACCTCAATCAACTGATTAATTCTCCTGGTTACATGATTGGGTTCTTCATTCTGATCCTACCATAATTTCATCACTGGCAACGCTAAGTTTATAGGCAGAACCGCATCAGTGCCATAGACCAACTGGAAAGGCGAAATGCCGATAGACCTTTTAGTGCTGATGCGATTTTCCCACAACGCGTACTTCAAATGCACATGCCAGGACCTTTTGTTTTTATCCAGTATTTTTTTATTACGTTTACTAGGCTCTTGTTAGATGATTCGGCCAATCCGTTTCCCTGAGGGTAATAAGCAGTGGAATGGCCGAGAACGATACTGCAATTTTGGCAGAAATTGATCATAGCCATGGATTTGAAGGCCTGGGCATTGTCGGTAACAATATTTCGGGGACACCCGAATCTCGACAAGATGTTATCTTCCAAGAAGTCGATCACTACCGAGTCTGTTGCCCTTTTGGTTGGAATCGCTTCCACCCATTTTGTAAAATAATCTGTGGCTGTTAAGATCCACTTATGCTGGGCACTGGAATGGGGATTAATTTCCCCTATGAAGTCTAATCCCCATTGTTGAAATGGGGCTTCAGTTTTGACTGGGATGAGTGGTAGTGCAGGAAGTTTCTGTTTACCAGCGAATATTTGACATGAGTAACAGGCGCGTACTTTGGCATTGACGTCTGAAAATAGTTTTGGCCAATAATATCTGGCCCTCAGGATCTTGTAGGCTGTGGCTCTCCATGCATGGTGTCCTCCACAGATTCCTTCATGAAATTATTCCACAACCCGTGGAATTTCCGACTCAACCAAACAGAAAGAACCCGAGTGGATCCTTCCAATATAGTTGATTTTCGGAGATGCAATATTTTGCAGCATGGAGTTTTAGAGTTTTGCATTTGGCTGGTGTTAGTCCATCTGGACATTTCAGGTTTAATAAATAGAAAACTATCTCTTTATACCATCCTGACGACATGAATTTTTCTTCAACCTTGCTTGGATGTGTCTGGTCATCCAGCTCTTGCAAATGTGTGTCTCCGTTTTCCCCTTGTAGGCAATTGATGTCAAGAGCTCTAAGGTTCGACTGAGCCAAGAGTTTGGCTAGACCCTGCCCCTTTATCAATTTAGTAGGCTTGACTTCCAGATCAAATTCTTGTATTTTAGTGAGCCAGCGCCCTCGTTTTCCGTCACTATCTGGCTGTACCAATATATCTTTCACAGCACTGGTTGGTACGTATGCGATAATTTTTGAATGCAGAACGTAAGTTCTGAATGCTTTAAGTGCTTTCACCATCGCGTACGCCTGTTTTTCTATTATATCATATTTTAGTTCGGCGTCTCTAAGGCTCTTGCTAAAAAACGCGATCGGACGTTCAAAACCTTCATCATCTTTTTGTAGCAACACCGCGGCGATAGTATGTTTAGAAGCGAACGAGAAGATGAGGAAATATTTCAAGTAATCTGGGCTTGTTAACACAGGTGCTTCACTGATGACTTTTTTAATATGCTCGAACGACGCTTTAGCCTCGGTTGTCCAATTTACTCTGCTATCCTTTTTCAGCATTCCTGTGATCAATTTGACAATTTCAGCAAAATTTGGTATAAACCTTCGTAAAAATTTTATTGTTCCTAAGAAAGATTGAATTTCTTTTACGTTCCTAGGAATCCTGATAGTTTGTATTGCTTCAACCCTCTTAGGATCGATCCTGATACCATCTTTAGATACGATATGCCCCAGAAGCTTACCTTCTTGCATAGCGAAATGTGATTTCTTTGGGTTCAAAGATAGGCCATACCTGCGACATTTTTCGAAAGTTTGTTTTAAATGGATCAAATGTTCTTCATCAGTTTTAGAGAAAACCGTTAAATCGTCAAGGTAGATTACTACGAACTTGTCTCTTTCTCCGACGAAAGCGATGTCCATAGCGCGCTGGAATGTAGCCCCTGCATTCATCAAACCAAAAGGCATTTTATCATACATGAATGTACCCCATGGTGTGGTGAAAGCGGTTTTTTCTCTGTCTAGCTCGTTCATGGCGATTTGGTTGTACCCAGAAAATCCATCTATCATGGACATTCGATTTCCTCCAACTACCCTTTCCAGGACGTGGTCCATTTTGGGGAGCGGATAATTATCCTTAAGAGAGGATCTGTTCAAGTTCCGGAAATCCACACATAGTCTGATTTCTCCGTTCTTTTTTATGACAGGGACTAAATTTGCCACCCAGTCTGAGTACCTTAGTGATACAATTATTTTCGCGTCTAAAAGCTTCTTAACTTCCTTTTCAATGACGGGCAACAAAATGGGGTTAAATTTCCTAAGCTTTTGCCTGAAAGGTTTGACCCCGGGCTTCAACGGTATCTTGTGCTCAATTACGGAAGTATCATACGCTCGAAGTTCTTCATAGGACCAGGCGAAAACATTTGTATACTGTTTGAGTAGGTCTCTGTATTGGTCTTTTACTTTGGGAGGGAGGAATTTAGATATATTTACTATCCTGGCTTCTTTTTCAGTTCCTATGTCGCAATCCTCCACTTCCTCTGGTTGGGGTTGCAAAGTGGATTTCACAGGTATGTCGTTCTGATCAAAGAGTCTTTCTAAAGTAATTAAGCCTTTCGGGATCTGGTTGTTTTTAAGGATCAACATGCGATGATCCGCTATTTTATCTCGAAAGGTTTCAGGATCTTCACCCTTCTGCATAATCCACATCGGGTCGTTTTGGTTTTCTTGGTCTGGATGAGTTTCAGAGAACTCACCTATTGCCATAATAAATTTCTAAATTTGTTCGTCATCTTAAAAGATTTACCAGTGTCTGACATTGTCAGGAATAGAGGGTTTATATCTGATTTCAATATGATATTTCAGTTTAACGTTCGTGGGAGGAGAAAAGGTTGAGGCTGCCTTAGCCAATGCGTTAGCATGTAGATTCTCTGTACGAGGAATAAAATGGACTTTTATAGACGAGAAAAAATTCTCCATCAAATCCCAAGCACAATTTCTGTATGTTCTTAGTCTGGGATGCTTGGCTTGGTATTGTCGGTTTACTTGTTTTACTATCAATTCAGCGTCGCCGTAAACCTCCAAGTTTTTTATATTTAACTTCTTTGCAGCCTCTAAACCTAAGATTAATGCTTCATACTCACATACATTATTGGTGTAATCTATATCCCACTACAAACGATATGAGAAAGGAACAATAAACTTATCTTCAGGCGCTACTAAAAGTATGTCAGCACCAGCTCCTTCAGAAGACAAAGCGCCATCGAAGTACATCTTCCAAAAACCACTTTTGCGTAGTTCTTCAGTCAAGGGGCTAAGCTCTTCTTGCTTCATATCAAGTTATTCTGGACACCCATCTAAACCATCATCAAATGACAATATGCAATTTCCCAGATCTTGGTCTGCAACGTAAATGGGAAAGTTATTTGGATTCTGAGGATCACTGACAGTATACGCCAATCTTGTTTCTCTGTACAACCGGGTAA
>ML776946.1:1208363-1220800 GCA_009831015.1 Picea engelmannii
TATGGCCTATGATTGGTCTTGCTACCCATCTTCCCATGGAATGTGCCACCTCCCAGACTTCCTTCGGATCCTGGTGCTTTCTCCGGGTTATATCTGTCTTCCTCATGGGTTCCACCGGACCCTCCAGCCTCCTTATTCCCATATGTATCAGGATCTTTGCCTCGGTGGGTTACTTGCATCAGAAGGTCAGTTATCCTAGTTTGGTTCTCCTTTATCTTCTGTAGATTCTCATCAACTTTCTTCAAGGTTTCATAGATTTTGGCCTGTCCCCTTCTGTTGGTTTCCTGATACCCATCCAACTGTCGGACCAATGTGCTTTCTGTGCGGTTCATGTTTTGTTGGAACTTATCAAATTTAGTTACTAAGAGAGCCCAGCCCTAAGGCTCATGGTCATCTCCTGACCCTTCTATTTCTACCTCTATTTCACTGTTGTTTATCTTTCTTCGACCCATACCAATTCCCCTGTACTTCTGCATGCACTGATCTCTCCACAAGTTTGGCGGATCAAGACTCTGATACCACTGTAATGATCCCAAGCCAAATTCTTTCTTGGAATCACTAACTACTACTAATTTATTGAGTTATTAAGTGCATACAATATTCATCAACACATGGAGATCACAATATATTCAAGATGTGGAAGCACAAGCAAAGATCTGACCTTTTTATTATGAGCAATGTAAGATGAATACAATAGATGGTTGATCTGGCATAAACCTCAAATGGTCGTACAAGCAATAGATATGAGCCGCTACAAAATGCTCCCGCTAATACAAAATAATGCCTCCAAAGGATGAATAAGAAATGAAGATCAATACAAGCAGATCTGAATGCCAAACTCTCCAGCTGAAGAATGCCACACTCTAATAGAAGGCTGAAACCCTCAATAACTCGGCCCTACTGCCAAAAGTGTCCAATCACCCTAAGAAATATTCCAATTGATAGATCGGGTGATGGTAAGAATAACCCAGGTTCCTGAATCTCCAATATCCCTCTCAATCTCCGTAGATCTGAATTTCCCATTGAATGGGGTGCCCCACTAGATGACTGAAACCCTAGCTGGTTCGACCCTGATGAAGGAGGTCTCCAAATTCTCTGAAACTCTCCAAGAATATAGACCGGCCGATGATAAGAATAACCCAGGTGCCTGAATCTCCAAGATCCATCTCAATCTTTGTAGATCTGAATTTCCCACTGAATGGGGTGCCCCACTGGATGACTGGAACCCTAGTTGGTTCGGCCCTGATGAAGGAGGCCTCCAAATGCTCTGAAACTCTCCAAGAATATATATTGGGCTATGAGAATCCCATGGGAGAAGTTTCGGACTCATATCTCAAGAAGATCTCCCTAGATCTGAGTTTTACTGAATTACAGGACGTCCCCTATGGCTCCAAGACGTCCCAATCTGTAGACAAATGTAGAATGATGATAACCCTCCAGAAAATTACTCAAACTGATGGTCCTACCCCTTCTGAAGCACTAGATGGAGATGGGCTGAGACTAGAATGGTGTGGAGGAGTCTTTCATCCCCGAGACCAAGCTGCGGAACAAGGTGAGTGGATATTTCACCACTGAGTTGCTCGCAAGGATTTGTACAACAAACCCCCAAACTGAATGCTCAAGAGCAATAGAAAATGCTAATCCAAAACCATAATGCGTAATAGGTGCACCCTAGCCTCTTACTTATAATTTTCCTTCTAATTCTCTGTTGAGTTAGGTTAACTCCCAGGGTTAATCTTTTATTCCTCTGTTGAGTTATCTTTTACTCCTTTCCTTTTCCTTTCTTAAGTCAACTTAAAAATATAACTTTTAACTTCTTGACTTTTTCCCCCCTTCAGTGTGAGACTATGACCTAGTGGGGGTTCCCAGGCCACTGAATCTCCTCATTACCTCTCTAAGAGGTGGGGGACATTACACAATTCACTACGAACCTCCATGTGTCCTTTCTCCTAAACCGTGGTTTCAATTGTGGCCCGCTCACGAAAAATTAAGTCCCGATCATGTTCTGGCCTCGCAATGGAGCACGATCGCCAAACTCATGATCTTGATGGTTCTCCTAAACGGACGGTTCATATCTGTCCTCTCAAGTCTATGGACCATATCTCACCTTCCTACATCAACGATTGATATTTACTTCGTGATTCCAACTCCGGGAGTTTTAGATATCAAACCCTATTATTGTTGACTCGATATATTCTGAAATGGAAGATCTGCTGACAATTGTCCACTTCAATCAATGGCTCTACATTCTTTCCTTTGTCCAAGTGTGATCCTTAGTCTCGACGATCAGGTGACATGTGTCCCTCCAAACCAACGGACGAGATCGATTTCACCTTTCAGGCTTCGGGGGTTTTGATTCTCAAACTCTGCTTTTTCCCATATCATTTCACCTAGAGTCCATGATCCAACGATGCGTGTCCCTTTTGGATCAATGGTCACAATCCTTTCACGTCTCTGGACTTCAAATATTTCAACTTACATTATCCTTCCATCGAATTAGATCGATGGATGAGAATGCACCTGAAGTGATCTTTCAGATCGAACATCTCGTGTCCACTTCGGGACTTCAGAGATTTTTTCATTTTCTAGTGGTAAAGATATCAAAGTAAAACTCGCATCACTCGATGACGTGTCACAAGCTGAGAAGTTTCCATGTGTCACTCAGACTCATTATTTTCATGTACCTGAAATGCAGATTCAATGACAAGTACACTCTTTCCTGCAAAACATGCCAACACATATTTCCAACAAGCCCCCCCTTTAGCATTTATGACAACACTCATGATCCCCTTGTGACCATTCATCCCTCTGTCTTCATGCGTTCTTAATTTTTCTCTCCCCCTTTGAAATCAATGGAAAAGGGTAATTCCCTTTGACAATATACCTTCTTTTAACAAACTTGTTCCCCCTGTATTCATGTTTCTGATCTTTCTTTCCTTCTTTTCTTCTTTCTCTCCTCATTATTTCTCCCTCTAAGGGTAGCTCCCTCTAATTATTTCTCTCCCCCTATCTTCTTCTACAATATCTCATGTAGATCAATGTGGGGCTTCTTGTATATTCTTTCCTCCCTCTCTTCTGGTTCTCATTTTCCATTGTTGCTCCCTTCTATTGTAATCTCTAATGATATTAAAATAATTCATGTTTTAATTCAAGTCTTCATAGATTGAGTTGTCTTCATTGAGATGACGTCAATGACATAATCATTCAAAAATTTTCTCTTGAAAGTATAACTCCTCATGATGGTTTATATTCTCCTATCTTATTATGCCTTTCATGACTTTCCTTTCTATGACTAGTTGGTTCCACCTGTTAATATGATTCTCTTTTTGAGTCATAAGCTTTACTAAACATCCCTCTTGACGGTTAATGAAAAGTATTCCTTTTAAATTCATGCCTTAGTTGATCATGATCTTATCTTCTATTGTTTCCTTCATAATTATTGAAGCTTCTTTGATACATGGAAGTATAAGGTATTAGGTAATATTCTTCTTGAATCTTCTCTATTTATGGAATCCTCTTCTTTGAGGTATCATATTATTCCTTCTTGATAGGGCCTCTGATGACTTCCACGTAACTCTTATCCTTCTCTTTATTCTTCCATTCCAACAACCTATAACATTTATCTTCAAATTTCTTTACTGGCAGTGTGGAGATTTCTCTCTCTTCAATGTTATTTCCAAGCTTGACAACTTCAACCCTTAATGTGATGACTTCTTCTTCAATATTCTCTCAATATTCTTCCTTCTTCATCATCTGGATCTTCATTACTTATTTCGTTCCCTTTTCCTCTTCAAGTTGAGTCTTTAAGGAGATGATTTCTTCTTCAAGCCTTCTTTCTTGTTGACTAATTTTTTCTTCAAGCTTATTTAAGTCCTCAGATATTTCCTTAAGATGACTTGTCAAACTTTCTTCTATCTTCTCTTGTTCCTTTATTTGTGATATTATTTCGGCTTCCAAATATTTATTTTCTTCCAACTGATTTTCAAGTGTTTCTTCAATCATTTTGGCTTCTTCTACTTGGACCTTTAGTTTTATAATCATCTTCTACACTTCTTCAAAGTTTATGTTTAGATTATGAGAGCCCTCCTTTATCTTGAACAAATCATGTTTGTGAGACTTTTTTTTCTTCCTTTATCTTTTTATCTCACTCAAAGTATCGATTAATTATACCTCAAGATCTACCTCACCTTCTTCTTGATGTGTCTGATATGATGAGATTCCTTCTTCTTGTTCTGTCTCACCATCTTATTTAACTTGATCAACATGATCTAGATCTATGAGAAGAGTAGATTCATTAAAGTAAAAATTATGTAACTTATCCCAAATCTATTTTGTTGATGAACATTGTCCCACTTTTACTTTTACTGAATCATGTAATCCATCTAGGATGGAATCCACTGCTATTTTGTTGTTCCTTTTTAATTCCTTCTTGAATGAAGTCTTCTGAGGTTTCTTTGAAGCAGCGTATCTTGTAACAACTTATTACCAAATGTCAAACCCATGTGCCTGTGAAAATACTCTCATCATATTTCTCCATATCTCATAGTTCTGACCATCAAATGTTGGCATTCCATTATTCATGCATTCCATGAATTCTATGATCTACCTTCCAGTGGTTATACTGATTCTGAAGGAATTTCTCTGATACTGATTGTCGCAATATTCACCAATACTAATAATGGGGGTGAATTATTATTGAACAATTTTTACCACTTTTAATCACAAAATGTAATTATTAACTTATCAACAATTTCATTCACTTATGATTGCATTTCACATATCATGAACATATAACCATAAATCGTACTAGTCAACAATGCATCACATCATAAAAAGTGCACAAGATATTTTTACATGGAAAACCAAATGGGAGAAAACCACAAAATTATTTCTTATATATCAGAAGATTAGATTCATAGGAAGAATGAACTTCCACAATTATCTAACACCAACTAGAAGGAGGTGCCAACCCCCTGATTTCTAGGCTCCAATATAAAGGAAGCTACAACTCCCCAAATTCTCCAACTCCAACTGGAAGGAGGCTCCAACTCCCTAGTTTTATGATCATCGACTCAAATGAATCTATAACTCCCTCTATTCTCTAGCACCAACTGGAAGGAGGATCCAACCCCCTAGTTTTATGAGAACAAACTCAAAGGAAGTTACGACTCTTTATATTCTCCAGCACCAACTGGAAGGAGGATCCAACCCCCTTTCCTTACAATTTCCTTCCTGCATCAAATATAAATGGAGACTCAACCTGTCACTGTCATTCTCACTTTCACTGATGTTGGCCCTTGGTTATGGAAGTATGCGAAGATAAAGGAAGAAAAGGTATAATGTGAACTTCACATAATACACAGTGACTATTATTGGGTCGAAGTGAGCAAAAGAGAAGAAAAGACGGAGCAAAGACTAAGAAAGAAATTCGTTGGATGAGGATAACGGGGATGACAAATAAGCAAGGAAGAAGGATCATGGACAGGTCAGCAAGCGGAAAAATCCACTGTTGGATGCTTTGGAGAAATATGCAAGAAGGAAGGAAAGACAGGCTGGCGAAGCCCTGAAAATATGGGTCAAGTTGACCTAGGGTTTTAGACACCTAGGGTTTTGGTATCTAGGGTTTTGGAAACCTAGGTTTCGGCCTAAGGTTGTCAGTGATATATTGTAATGTATAAATATAGGTCATGAGAGCCTAGTTTGGGTTGGTATGATATTGCTATTGATCTAGTTGTATTGTTGATGTGAGTGAGCATTGTACCAAGAGAGAGAAGTGTTGAGAGTGAGATCCTTCTATTATTGTAAGATCTTCAGCTGAGTGTGAAGATCAACCCTGCAACTAGGTGCACAGGGAGAGGAGAGAAAGAGAGGAGAAGAGAGAATATATCCTATCTAAGAGCGCAGACAAGAACTGTATGATTTAACCTAATATAATATAGCACAGTTCGGTGGATGTAGCCCTAGAGAGAGGGTGAACCACATATATTTTGTGTTGTGTGTGATTGATCTTCTGTCTCTATCATTAATATACTATGATTTCATTACTGAATTAGATCTGATGAGTAGATGTGCAGAATAGATCTAAGTTGATAAGTGATGTATTAATGCTATGTTGTTCTTGTGTGAGATCCACTTGATATTCCCGTTGGTTGTAGACATCTCTGTCCTACAACCCCCTCATAACTACTTCGGGTGAGACTACATCTTCTTCACAGGTGTTGCCGAAAGGGCCCGTAGTTAAGGCCTGTTGGTTCACTCTTGGAGTTTAACCCTGGGTCTGCCCCTGTGCTAAAAAATGGTTCTGTTACCGGGACAAGAATATTTTTGAGGGAATGTCAAGGTGGTTTCCATCGAAGACAGAGATTCAAAAGTGGATAGGGGATCAAGAGAAGGACTTCGTTGAAGACCAGAATACAAATGCTAATATTAGCACTGAGGATTGGCTAGAAAGATACATCTTCACCGATATACACGAGATATTATTTGGAGGGATCCATTAAGAGATATATGAGTGGCTAGATAGATTAGCCGATACCCAGTTCGAGATCCGATCTAGA
Organism: Picea engelmannii; assembly: GCA_009831015.1. NCBI lineage: Eukaryota > Viridiplantae > Streptophyta > Pinopsida > Pinales > Pinaceae > Picea > Picea engelmannii. Next base: position 1,214,921 of record ML776946.1, read on the forward strand.
CATCCTGTGGTCTGGACGTCGAAGTTGATCAAGAAGTTCAAGAAAGTTGATAAAACTGTATCACGAGTAATATATCATTGGTTAGATAACACTATTGGAGGGTACATCAAATAGTTTTTTGTTGACAGAGTAGAATCATACAACCAAGCCGACAGATATTTCTTTAAGGGATCCAAAGGGAAATTCTTGCATTTTCTGAAGTTGAGCATCAAGATGTTATTGCATGAGAAGAACATCTTGAAGATACAATAGATTGGTTGGATCAATAAAGGCTAATATTCAAAAATTCGGACAACGACAGTGACACAGAAGCTAGACATATGCGCAGTGGGAGAGTGTTCCGAGAAGTTCATCTTGCGAACCTATTTAAGAAGAAATATGGGGAGGAAGTTTTCTATAGTGGAGAAGAAGAATAACTGATAGACAAAGAACACTCAGATACCACTAGGGAAGAGGAAGGAAAAGATGAAGAGATTCACCGAGGAGAACCTGAAAACTCAGAAACCTCCCAGACCATTGATGTAAGTGCTATTATCCTTCCTGTTGATTCAGTATTAAGAAATCAGAGTAATATTAGTCACCAGAGCATCCAGAGAACTGTCCATAGTAGCCCACCACATATTCAGTTAGTAACCCTAGGAAGATCTACGGCAAATGAGATGAGACTCCCTATCGTTAGGGGGGATGGATCTAAAGATCCTGATCAACACTGGTTTCTAAGCAAAGTCGTATGGAATATTAAGAATGTCACAGATGAAGCTTTCAAAAGAACCTAGTTTAGTACAACTCTCAGAGATCGTGCACTGAGTTGGTACATGAAACTTGTCCAAGGACTTGCATAGCCTAAGCCATTGAATCAAATCAAGAATGTGTTGATTACAGAATTCAAGAAACCTAAGTCAGAATCCCAATGTATCATAGATATGGAAGAGATCAAGTAGAAGGTGGCTGAACTTGTTGTGGATTTTGATCATAGATTCAAGACCTTAACAAGTCGATTAACTTTTCAGATCCTAGACGAGCATAACAAGGAATGATTCATTGTTTCCCTTCTACCACACATCAGAGTTCCCCTGATGCAACAAAAGATTTCTTCGCAGGCTGAGGCGTTGGAGATCGCCATGAAGCTAGAATCAACCCCTATGGAAGAATCCAGCTCAGGTATGAGCTAGATCTTGAATCATCTAACTAGTTTGTCTCTATAGGTCAAAGATTTGAAGAAAGACAAGGGAAAAGATAAAAGAGAAGACATGTGGTATGTCAGATGCATATCAGAAGGTCATGACAAGGAACACTTCCCTTTATTCAATGAATATTTGGCTTCTGGAGCTCATAGCCCCTTGAAGCAAGTCACCTTACCGTGGTGCGAGGTATGCAGAAACAAACATCGTACTGGTGAGTGCTATTATATGAAAAAGTATGCTCAGAAACCTACAAATTTGTATTGTACAATCTGTAAGTCCATAGGAAATGATGATAGGGATTGTAGGGAATATGATCTCATGCATGAAAGTTCAAGAGACATATATAAGATTCAAGTCAAAGTACAGCAAGAAGAAAACACTACGCAGTACAACTCTCCAGGAAGAGGAAACTTCAATCCTCGTGGTGGATTCAGAGGAAGAGGACGAGGAGGAGGAATGATTCTAGGCTGAGGATAGATCATTTGTTATAACTCTGCACATCTAGGACACCTTTCAATGGATTTTTAGAACCCCTTTACCACTTGCATCTACTGCAACTCATTTGACCATGTTATAGAAGATTTCCCTGTGCTACTAGCTAAGCTTCAGGAAAGACGAGGACCCCAACAGAACTCGCAAGTGCAATTGATATATGTTGAAACTCATGGAGAAGACCCTAGAGTCACTGCTATAATAAGAGGAGGCGTTGTTACAAGAGAAGACAAAATAACCCAAGGGAAGATTACAGAAGACTCAGGGATCAGGAAATCTACAGAGAAGACGCAAATGTTTGATGCAAGGAAAGAAAGACAAATGTTTGAGGAAGCCAGAAAATAATTCAGAGGAAAAAAAGGCTCCGACTCAAAGACAAGACCATAAGTGAGAGAATATGGAATTCCTTTGGCATTTGATCAGTCTTCTTCACCAAAAGAAGGAAAAGAGGTAAGCAATCTCATGGAATTTCTATACACTTGTATTAAATTGATTTAGGATGAAAACGCTGCACAAGAGCTACATAATCTAATCAGACAATATGAGAAAGGAAATATAGATCCCTTACTGAATATGGAAGTACACCAAATTGGTAAGAAGGGAAGGACAAATAAGGAATTACATTTGAATGCTCAAATAGGAGAATACGAGATAGAATATGTGGTCCTCAACTTAGGTTCGCAGGTCAATGTCATGACGAAGAAAACCCGGGCACATATGGGAAAACTAAAGTTGATCTATTCCCCTATCAGGCTTAGGATGGCTAACCAACAAGCTTTCAACCCATTTGGATGATTGGAGCATGTCCCTATGGACATTGATGGAGTAAGAACATTTGTAGATTTTGAGGTAATTGAAATAGTTAATGACAGTTGCCCTTACCCTGTGTTGTTAGGAATTGATTGGGCCTTCAATAAATCTACTGTTGCTGACTTAAAGAAAATATGTATGAATTTTGAAGGAGATGGCCTTAGGGTCATTGCACCTTTAGATCCAGATGAAGGTCAGTGGTACATAGAACCTATTAGAGAAGACAATTGTGCATACACACTAGAAAACATATATAAGCTAACAACTAGACAACAAGATTACATTAATCCTATAGCTAATGGGAATCTAAGCTGGAAAAGTGATAGCGCCTGCTCATCAGACTCAGAAGAAGCACTGGAGAACTGGCAGAACCAGATGTATGAATTATCTACAAGGAGATGTTCTAGATTAACTAGAGAAGTTCGTTGGATCGGCACAATAGTAAGTAACTTGCCCACATTTGATGGTCTGAATCCGTTAGAAGCCTTCCTAACAGACTTTGAAGCAAGTGTACCAACACAACAGAGGTTGTTGGCAATGGATGAGGCATTGAAATCTACACTAGAAAGATGGTGGGGGGCACACAAAAGTAATATTACAGATTGGGTACAATGTCGTACTCTGATGACAACGCGATTCTCAGCACAAGTAGAAGGCTGTGAAGTTTTCTACATAGGTAAAAGTTTCCCAAAGGACCATGTGCGAAGCTATGAGGAATCCTGGAGCAACATTCCTCAAGAAAAATGGGTACACAGTGTTTGCACCCTCTTCATCACCTTGGTGAGCAAATAAGAGGTGCTTACATGCCCAGTTGGGTCTTGTTGAGTATGACAGTTGTAGAGGAAAGAGTTAGAGAAAGAAAAACAAAACTATAAACAAGAATTAAACTAAAACAAACTAAAACTAAAAGCATGGAAATATAGAGATAACAAGGACAAAAAGACCAATGTCACCAATGTTTTTTAGGCTGATCTATTGATGAAATCAAAGCACAATGAAGAAAGGGGACTATGAGTCCCTTCTTCCTCCAAAGGAAGCCTCTTGGACCCTCACAAGCTTGCTCTCCTTACAACAAGAAAAATGAAAATGGTGATGAAAGAACTCCTTTGCAAATCCACTCAATGGAGAGGTGGATTGCTCAATGAAATGGTGCTAATGTGTTATTGTTAAGGAGTGAGTCCTTAAAGCAATCTAAGAAGCATAACATTACATGAAATTCCTTGAGAAAATGATGTTTCTTCATGGCTTTTTATAGCATTGCATTGGGTGATTATGTAACTCCTTTGTAGTGTGAAAAGAGGCTCGTAGGGCTTCATTAGGTCTTTGACCAGCCTACCATGCGGATTCAGCTCAGATTTGAGGGTCAAATCGGCTTGGGAGCTGATCCATAAGTGGTTGGGAGGCCGACCAATTCAATAAATGCGTCATTTAGCAGGTGCGCGGGTTTTTGCGCCAACAGCCGCGCATCGTGCGCGTATGCGCGCATGGTACGTTCCTGTTACGTGCATGTGCGCGTGCACCCATCTTCTGTAAAGAGCTCTTCAATTTTTGCTACTTTGTATAGTTTTTTACCTTTTTGGAATGCTATGTGATTAATTCAGTGCCATGAATGACTTCATTACTATTTTGATGATGCTGAGTTCTTGTCGCCATGTGCGGATGAAATTTTAGTGATAACAGATGCCCCATGATGGATGAGATTAGGAGCATACGTATAGCCGAAATCCATCAATGTTTCTTCTACTGAGAATTTTTGTTGTAAGAGAGAGAAATAGTGGGATTGGTGAGAGCAATCCTTTGGAAGAGAAAAGAACTAGTAAAACCAGACCTTCCATAAGGTGCGTAAAATATACAATTGTGTACAAATGAGGCGGGCATGCCCCATGCTCGTGTTATGTAACTATGAAAAATGATGACTGAAGTGTTGGTGTAGACAACTACAGCACCCTCGGGGTCGGTGATAATGAAGGCAGAAGACAATTCTGCAAAGGAACATACTCTGAATAATAGGTAAGGGTCACGGGAAGAAGCAACGACGATGATGCAGGCATTGATGGCCCTACCAAGTTCAGAGGTCTTCGGCAAATGGTAAAAATAACTGCAATAGTCACAAAGTAAGACCCACCATAACATGAGAAAGTGTTGGCATCGAATGTTATGGGGGCCAACGACAGCAGGGAGCAATGGTGTTTCACCCTGTGCCGTCCGAGATCGCTCATTAAAATAGAGAATGAGAATCAAGATATTGTCGCCCTTCCGGAAAATGGTGTTGATGTCTACAGAAGGGGGACGCGACTCCTAGAAGCAAAGGGCTTCATGGAATCTACTGAGGTGAGGAAGTGGTAGAGGCACATGGACGAAGTCAAGATGTAGGAAGACTCAAGACTACACTTGGTTGGAGGATGTATAAAAAGTGGTTGCAACCGTGTAACAAGGTCGAGTGTCAGGGGGACGACAAGACCGGTGATAAGCTGTGCCAGAGGTGGGACAAGGTGAACAAATTCAGAGGGTAGAGGTAAGTGACCAGTGGAGTACTCTGAAGATATGGACGATGTCGGTAAGGGTAGATGATAGGTAATGCTCCAACCAAGGGTGACATGGGTTGCGTGTGGCCAAAAGGAAACAAGTCACCAATGGTGACGACAAAAGAAAATGAAATGGCTGAAATAAAGGTGTTTGTACAATAAATAACGAATTATTTTTTATTTTTTTTTGGGGGGGGAGAAATGTACAAATACAGAAACGGGTGCCCCAGTGTGAAATGCGTGCCCCAGGGAGGGCAAAATTTTCTTGGAAAACTGATGAAGGGTGGGGGCCCCATTGGTGAGTTTCTATATGAGGTAGGTGAAATGAGGATAGGTTCGTAGATGGGCAAACTGATTTGTGGATGAAATGGAGGGTTCATGATACTGCGGAGGTGCAGGTAACAAAATAGAACCGTAAAGAGATAATCTGGGATTCCATGTGGGAAAGCTAGCAAAATGAGGAGAAGGAGAATGTGGTTGATTCACGACATGTTTGAAAGACTATCGGGACTCCCATCCCTAAAGGGTAATGAATAACAACATGAGTGTCGAAAAGTGCCAAAAGGTGCTATGAATGAGACAACTCATGTGGGTAAGAATGCTACCGGGTAACAGTACAGAAGGTGCAACTGGAGGTGTGGGTACTATAGAGTCGGGAATGGAGATCCTAGAGGTAAACATCAGAGGGCATGACTGGAAATACAAGTGCGATACAACGGGAAAGAATACATGCCAGTGCTGAGTATATACCTGAAGGGGTGATGCCAAGGGATGAGGAGCAAGTACCTGCACATATGAGAAACAAATACCCAAAAGTGAACAATATCTGAAGAGAATCAAAGATATGAGCATGTATTAGATAAATGTGA
>ML776946.1:1230086-1254565 GCA_009831015.1 Picea engelmannii
TGGACCGTGGTGCGTGGTGGCACCTATTAGTCCGTCTGCTGAGTGAGACATCCCAGGTTTGTCTTGGCCAAATGGCACAGGTTTTGGAAGATCAGGAAGTACTGTGTATAAGTACCCTGACTGTGCATAAATGAGGTCATACTATTGGGACTTACTGATGGCTTCCTCTTCAGATTAAGGGAAGGTGGAAGCTACATCCTTTCCAAGGAGAGAGACAAGTGATCTAAGAAACTAGTCGAGACATTATTGCTTGGTGGTTTCTGCTTTACACAAACTACGTCACCTATGCCACTCATGAATGTGGTCAACGATGTGGGTGGTTGAGGTTTGTTTGAAGTTAGATAGTAGTTCGAGACCATTGTCATGGCGGATGGGTAACTGGAAGAAGGTCAAGAATGCTTTGGCCAATGACTCAAAGGTCGTGTGGGACCCTGATTTTTCTTCGACATACCATTTGGCCGACGGGCCAGTGAGTGTGCGTTGAAATAATCGCAGTCTGATGGAATCATCCATAATTCTATTGGAAGAACACCATAGATGAAAGGTCATGACATGGTTGTCGGGGTCATCCCCTGCCTTTCCTTCAAACTTTGGTATGTCTAAAGGAAGTTTTGTTAGCATTGCAGGCCATGTGGCGTCATGCAATATGGGATCATTGGTGAGTTTGGTAAGATCTGGTATGTTGAGAGAGGCCAAATACGGCATCTGTAGTGGGGTGGGAGGATTAGCTCTAGCCATAGTGTATTGTGAACCTGACCCTTGATGGGGACTAGGTGGGTTGGTGCTCCCTCCTTGAGAGGAAGTGGGTCCCCTGCTTCCGTGTAAAGGAGAGCGAGTGAATGGATGACCTTGGGAAGTTGACCCAAGTAATGTAAAACCAAGCAAAGCTGATCCTAAGATAGTAGCACTCAAAGGAGTGTGTGAAGGAGGTACCGATGAGCGGGTACGACCAGATACTCCCCCTAAGATAGGAGGGAGGTTGAGTAATCGTCATGAACGACGGGGGTTCTGTGGTTCCCCTATGATGTCAGACTAGATGTGTGAATGTGTGTAACAAGTGGTGAGAGAAATATAGAAACCTACAAGCCTTTGCATTGAATGTTTACACAATATATATATCAAACTGTAATCAGATTTGCATCATACATAACATGAGAAAGAAGCATATATATGGGTAAGTGGGTTTTGTCTATGTGGGTGAATCAAAAGAAAGCAAATACTCGTGTCCTAGAAGACGTAACGTCCTTCCTCTCAAATAGCACTGGACCTTCCAATAGTACTCAACAGTGGGGTCTGAAGTCACCGGAAGAGACACTAGTGAAGGATGAAATAATTGGTTATGATGATGGGGTAGAGGGGGCATATCCCGAAAGAACTGGCGATACTTCCCAATAGCCACACAAAATCCAATCAATGTGCAATTGCAGCCCACAATTGCCACCTGGGTAGATGTCCTAAAGTTGGTCACTAGGTACCTCGGTCAAAGTGCGACATTTAGATTTTCGGCCTAAGAAATGGGTCACGGGATGGATCCCGTCCAAGAGGTGGGTGCCTCAAAGGGGGACACACAGAACAACCGGACCTCGGCCTTCAACCCTTCACGGGTATCTCCCTGCCTTATCGTGATTGGAACACTTGACTTGGAGGATTTGAAGTTCCCTATTTGACAACCTCTATGTTTTATCAATGTGAGAACCAGATAACGGGGAGTTATTTGGATGCCTATCCCCGAAATCCTACCTAGACTAAAAAATTCTTTTGGCACCTCCTGTGGAGGAAAACTTAGTGAGTTTTTAGAAATTTTTTAGATGAAGTTGTTTTTGTGAGTCTGGGGGTGAAAACCAACCTCGTTTGATTAACACTGGGAGTGGATAGTCCTGTCTAGAAAAGATGGGGTATTTTCAGAATCCCTTTGGAGGAAACTTACTTGGACCTCCACATTTCGAGAAAAAGCTATGTGAGTGCATAGTGAATTTTGTGTGTGAGTGAAAAGTGTGCCAATTTTAGTTAATTAGATGTCACCTTGCTGCATGTGGACTTCGCTTGGTCCTTACAATGGTTTGATTACTTAATTAGCTAGATGTCTTTGGTACAACCTTGCGGAATTCAAAATCCCTAGGAAGCTAGCATGTGGACATGTGGGTCTGTTACTATCCTTTAACTCCCTATTGTGAGATAATCTAGAAAAAGCATGAAATTATCCTAGATTGAACATGTGGGCATGTGTGGGCCCGTTACAAACCTTTAAACTCTCCTAGTGTTTTGATCTAAGAAAGAAAAATTCCAACCACTATTCTATCTTTGTAGCATGTGGGCATGTATGGGCCCGTTACAAATTTAAAATGTGTTTTGAAAAAATGAAGCTAAGAGGGGTCCCAAAAAGGGCCGTTGTCCTCTCCTAAAGGTTTAAAACTTTTGTTTAAGGGAGATGAGATTGTTTTTCACAATCTTTTTATGTTTCTCAAGATCGCTTGGAAGCGCGAGAGAAGAGCATTCTCAAGGATTGTTACTTCAATTTCTAGTCCCAAATGTGAGTTTAGATGTGATTAAAATTGATGTCCAACTTAGATTATTAGTCACAACAAGCCATTCATGTGGCAAAAAGAAAAGAAGGGAAATTTATTTTTATCCTCCTAAGTGCCTATGTTAGACTAACCCCTTTATATGATGAGGGGACTAAGTGTGGTGCAGTATTTAGAGCATGCATAACATCATTTTAAGAGGGCCAATGGCCTTCCCCACATCCCAATCAACTTACAATGTGAAATTTTGTTCAAAATGCGTGGCCCTTAGTGTAGACAGGCACGCACAGAGCACCGGCGCGCGAACAGAATAGAGACAGAAAGCGCATGCGCGCAGAGAAAGACTATTATAAAAGCGCATGCGCGCCCGATGCGCGTATGTGGGGTGAAATACCCGTGCGCCTGTGACAAATGGCCGAGAGAGAAAATATGGATGGATTTCTCTCAATTCTCCCTTGAATTGGATGGTTGGCAGGTTGGCCTAGGCCGGTTGGTGTACCTGCAAGTTAATTAAACTTAAAGAAGAGCAAAATAAACCCAAATGAGGAAGGAATTGATACCTTGTCCCCAGTATGGTCGCCAATCTATTTGCACCCTCTTCGTCACCTTGGTGAGAAAATAATAGGTGCTTACATGCCCAGTTGGGTCTTGCTGAGCATGACAGCTGTAGAGGAAAGAGTTAGAGAAAGAAAAACAAAACTATAAACAAGAATTAAACTAAAACAAACTAAAACTAAAAGCATGGAAATATAGAGATAACAAGGACAAAATGATCAATGTCACCAATGTTTTTTAGGCTGATCTATTGATGAAATCAAAACACAATGAAGAAAGGGGACTAGGAGTCCCTTCTTCCTCCAAAGGAAGCCTCTTGGACCCTCACAAGCTTGCTCTCCTTACAACAAGAAAAATGAAAATGGTGATGAAAGAACTCCTTTGCAAATCCACTCAATGGGGAGGTGGATTGCTCCATGAAATGGTGCTAATGTGTTATTGTTAAGGAGTGAGTCCTTAAAGCAATCTAAGCAACATAACATTACATGAAATTCCTTGAGAAAATGATGTTTCTTCATGGCTTTTTATAGCATTGCATTGGGTGATTATGTAACTCCTTTGTAGTGTGAAAAGAGGCTCTTTAGGGCTTCATTAGGTCTTTGACCAGCCTACCATGCGGATTTAGCTCAGATTTGAGGGTCAAATCGGCTTGGGAGCTGATCCATAAGTGGTTGGGAGGCCGACCAATTCAATAAATGCGTCGTTTAGCAGGTGCGCGGTTTTTTGCGCCAACAACCATGCATCGTGCGCGTATGGTACGTTCCTGTTACATGCATGTGCACGCGCACCCAGCTTCTGTAAAGCGCTCTTCAATTTTTGCTACTTTGTATAGTTTTTGACCTTTTTGGAATGATATGTGATTAATTCAGTGCCATGAATGACTTCATTACTGTTTTGACGATGCTGAGTTCTTGTTGCCATGTGCGGATGAAATTTCAGTGATAACACACAGATTCATCAACACACTGGACATGACACCTATCAACTGGTACCTTCAAGCAGAGCTATGCCTCATCACTATAGATTGGAAAGGTATGACTCAGAATTTTATAACTAAATTCCTATTTGAAAGTCAATTTCCTTTAGTAGATCAAGCATTATATATTGTGAGATAGAAAGTATTCGAGGAGGTGTCGAGCCTTCCCTTAGAACAAGAAGAAGATGAATGGAATATGCTTGTCCAGAAACTACAAGGCTATGACAACATCAATGATCCGAGGAAGTTGAACATCGCAGAAACAAAAGACTAAAGAGATGTGGAAGGAGTAGGCGTTGAACTTCCATTCATTAGACAACCAATAAAAATCAAGAAAGTCAATATTGGAGCAGAGTACACACCGAAGCTTGTGAATGTCAGAGATTATTGAGATGTTGCTACCATTGACAAGATTACTGAGTTGTTCCATGAATATCAGGACTTGTTCCTAACCAAGTTCACTGATATGAAGGACATGAAAGGATCTATGGGAGATATGAGTATCCATTTAAAACCAGATGCTAGACCAGTCAAATAGAGACCTTACAGATTGAACCCTAAATATAAGGAGAAAGTGAAGATTGAGCTTGACAGAATGCTAGAAGAAGGGATTATAGAACCTGTCAAAGAATCAGAGTGAATAAGACCTATGGTGGTGTAAGACAAGAAAAAAGGAGAAATCAAGATATGTGTATATCTCAAGAAGTTTAATGATGCTTGTTTGCATGACCCCTTCCCTACACCATTCACCGACGAAGTGTTAGATAATGTGGGAGGCCAGGAAGTATATTCTTTTACATATGGATTTTCAGGATACCATTAGATCCATATTGCCAAGGAAGACTTCCATAAGACCACATTTGAAACATAATGGGGATCCTACCAATATACAGTGATTCCATTCGGATTGAAGAATGCCCCAACCATCTTTTCCAGGGTGGTGGTCGAAGCGTTCAAGGAATTTCTGCATAAATTTTTAGAAGCATATTTTGATGACTGGACTGTGTTTAGTTTGTTGAAAAATCACATTGAATGTCTAAGGATAATCTTGGATAAATGCAGGCAGTGTCAAATTGATTTGAATCTAAAGAAGTGCATCTTCTTCTCACCATTTGGATTATTGTTAGGTCATATTGTATACAAGCAAGGATTGCTGGTAGATCCATCCAAGATCGCTATTATAGTTGATATACCCCATCCTACAACAGTTAAACAGTTGTGCACTGAGTTGGGACACACAGGCTACTACAAAAAGTTCATTAAGGTATATGCTCAGATTACAACACCCATGGAGAAGTTTTTGAAAAAGGATTGTCAGTTTAGTTGGACTGAAGAATGCCAACAGAGCTTCAACACACTGAAACAAAAAATGGTTACTGCACCCATTCTGGTTTTCCTAGATTGGTCCAAGGAGTTTCATGTGCATGTTGATGCATCATCCATTGCATTGGGAGTTGTGTTAGCACAACCAGGAACATGATACATTGACCACCTGTTAGCCTTTTCTAGCAGGAATTTACCCACAACTGAGATTAATTATACCACTACTGAAAGAGATGGATTAGCCATGGTGTATGCACTGCAAAAATTTCGCCACTATTTGTTGGGAGGACACTTTAAAATGTTTACTGATCACTTCGCGATGAAGTACCTAGTCAACAAGATAGTGTTGGGGGGAAGAATATGCATATGGATTATGTTATTTCAGGAGTATGATTTTGATATCATATTAAAACTAGGAAGAATGAACAAGGGTCCCGACCAATTGTCTAGGTTGGAACATGGAGAAGATCCCACTAATTTGGAAGATACACTGCCAGATGCACAACTACTAACCATTAGAAAGATCGATGATCACTTTGTAGAGATAATCTAGTTCTTATCAACAGGAATGGAACCTATTGAGTAAACAATTCCACAGAAGAAACAACTAGTAGTGTGCAGTGCAGATTTCTCACTTATAGCTCGACATCTATACAAGATGGGACCAGATGAGATATTGAGAAGAAGTGTTATGGAGGTAGAATGACCACTGATCCTCGCAGAAGCTCATGACAACATCACAGGAGGAAATTATGCAGGGAAAGCAACTGCGTAGAAGGTTCTTAGAGTTGGCCTTTGGTGGCCTACCTTACACAGAGATGCTAAAGACTATTCCAGAGCCTGTGATGTATGCCATAGGGTTTGGAAACCATCCAGAAGAGATGAAATGTCATTAGTACCACAGCTGAACCTACAAGCATTTGATAAATGGTCCATTGACTTTGTTGGACCCATAAACCCACCAGGAAAGCATATAGGAGAAAGGTACATAATTACAACAACAAAATACTTGACTAGATGGGCTGAAGCAAGAGAAGTCAAGGACTGTAGTGCAACTACAGCTGAACGCTTCATATTTGATGACATCATAACTATATTTGGATGAACAAAGATCCTCATGAGTGATCAAGGAACACATTTCATCAATAAGACAGTTGAAGCCTTGACTGAATGATTTACAATCCACCATCATAAGAGCACACCGTACCATCCTCAAGCCAACAAAACAGTTGAATCATTTAACAAGATATTGGAGACAACACTAACCAAGGTTTGTTGTGTGAATATAGATGATTGGGAATTAAGAGTACCAGCAATTTTATGGTCCTATAGAACCACTTGTAAGAAGATAACAATGAAGACCCCCTTCAAGTTGGTATACGATCTTGAAGTTGTTGTTCCAATGGAATATCTGGTACCAAGCCTAAGAATTGTTTCTTTTACAGATATGGATAACAATGGAGTTGTTCAAGAGAGGCTCGCACAATTGGTCAAACTTGAGGAAGATCAATTCATAGCAGGATTCCATCCACAAGTTTAGAAGGAATTTAGACAAGGAGACCTAGTGTTGGTCTATGACAGCAAGTTCATAAAACATCTTGGAAAGTTCATAATGCATCGGCTCAGACCATATGAGATCTCCTATGTCATAGAAAGAGGATATGCATAGCTAAATACATTAAAGGGAGAATGGAAGGAAGGATTAGTGAATGGGAGTCAGCTGAAGTTGTACTATGACAACCAGTTGCCTCGCAACTCTCAGTGAAAACATGAAGAAAAGGGTCTAGGTACGAGGTGTAGTTGAAACTAGGTACCGGACACATAAAATACAGTCTGCACAAGGGGGAAGAGGAGGAATAAAGCAGAAAGAAAAGGATGCATTGCGTAGGCTAGAGTCAAAGTAAAACAGGAAGCTCAGATCTGAAGTGCCTTGGGACAAGTCACAGGTGTGTGTTGGGGGCCTGTTGGCCCTTGGTTATTGAAGTATGTGAAGATCAAGGAATAAAAGGGAGAATGTGAACTTTGCAGAAGACACAGTGACTGTTATTGGGTTGAAGTGAGCAAAAGAGAAGAAAAGACGGAGCAAAGCCCGAGAAAGAAATTCATTGGACGAGGATATCGGAGATGACATATAAGCAAGGAAGAAGGATCGTGGATAGGTCAGCAAGAGGAAAAATCCACCGTTGGATGCTTTGGAGCACCGTGTGAGAAGGAAGGAAAGACAGGATGGCAAAGCCTTGAAAATATGGGTCAAGTTGACCTGGGGTTTTAGACACCTAGGGTTTTGGTATCTAGGGTTTTGGACACCTAGGTTTTGACCTAAGGCTATCGGTGATCTATTGTAATGTAAAAATAGAGGTCATGAGGGCCTATTTTGGGTTGGTACTTTGGGTTGATATGATATTTCTATTGATCTAGTTGTATTGTTGATGTGAGTGAGTATTGTATTATCTATTGATCTAGTTGTATCCTTCTGGTATTGTAATATCTTTAGTGGGGTGCAAAGATCAACCCTTCAGTTGGGTGCGTAGGGAGAGGAGAGAAAGAGAGGAGAAGAGAGAAGATATACTAGCTAAGAGCACAGACAAGAATTGTATTCTTTAACCTAATATAATGTAGAACAGTTATGTGGATGTATCCCTAGAGAGAGGGTGAACCACGTATATTTTGTGTTGTGTGTGAATGATCTTCTGTCTCTGTCATTAATATACTTTGATTGCATTACTGACTTAGATTTGATGAGTAGATGTGCATAATAGATCTAAGTTGATAAGTGATATATGAATGCTATGTTGTTCTTGTGTTAGATCCACTTGATATTCCCCTTGGTTGTAGACATCTATGTCCTGCAACCTCCTCATAACTTCTTCGGGTGAGACTGCACCTGCTTCGCAAGTGTTGTTGAAAGGGCTAGTAGTTAGGGCTTGTTGGTGCTCTCTTGGAACTGAACCCTAGGTCTACCCCTATGCCAAAAACTGATAATAAACCTGCCACTATCACTGATAATCAACCTGTCACTATCACTAATAATCAACCTATCACTATCACTAATAATCAACATGTGACTGATATTGATACAACATCATCATCAAAAGAACTAGTCATTGTAACTGTCACTGATAATGATGCCTCACCATAAACATCATCATAAAAAAATCAATATCCGCTTACATAAATCATATGCCAATATCACCAAGAACATCTCTCAAACATATGCCCAACAATACCAAGATATGCATCAAACCATGTGCAGAGATATATGTGCCATAATATCCATAAATCATGTACCAAAGATATGCCTCAAGCATGTGCCATAACATCCAAGAACCATGTACCAATGATATGCCTCAAACATATGCCACATCGTTCAACCTTTTTGTTTGCACCCAATTCGTCACTTGGTGAGCAAATAAAGAGTTCTTACATGCCCTGTTGGGTCTTGCAGAGCATGACAACTGTAGAGGAAAGGGTTAGAAAAAGAACAACAAAACTATAAACAAGAATTAAATTAAAACAAACTAAAACTATGATCATATGGAAAAAGAAATAACAAAGATAACAAGACCAATATCACCAATGTTTTGAGCTGGTCTATTGATGAAATCCAAAGCACAATGAAGAAAGGGAACTGTGATTCCTTCTTCCTCCAAAGGAAGGCTCTTGAGGCCCTCACAAACTTGCTCTCCTTACAATAAGAAAATGAAAATGATGGTGAAAGAACTCCAAGCACATTCACTCAATGGAGAGGTGAATGGCTCTATGAAATGGTGCCAATGTGTTATTGTCAAAGAGTGATTCCTTAACAATCTTAGCAGCATAACAATACATGAAATTCCTTGAGAAAATGATGTTTCTTCATGGCTTTTTATAGCATGGCATTGGGTGATTATGTAACTCCTTTGAGGTGTGAAAAGGGGCTCTTTAGGGCTCAATTAGATCTTTGACCAGCCTACCATGCGGATTCAGCTGAGATTTGATGTCAAATCGACTTGGGAGCTGATCCATTAGTGGTTGGGAGGCCGACCAATTTCAATAAATGCGCTGTTTAACAGGTGTGCGGGTTTTTCGCCCAACAGTCGCGCATCGTGCGCGTATGCGCACATTGTACGTTGTTGTTCCACGCATATGCGCGCGCACCCAGATTCTGTAAAGTGCCCTTCAATTTTTGGTTACTTTGTATAGTTTTTGACCTTTTTGCAATGCTATGGAATTGATCCTGTGCCATGAATGACTACATTCCTGTTTTGACGATGCTGAGTTCTTGTCGCCATGTGCGGATGAAATTTCAGTGATAACACTTTTACAAAACGATGTTCCATAAACCATGTACCATAACCTCCAAGATATGCCTTAAGAATATACCATGACCTTCAATATACAAGCCTAAAAAATGTAGAATAACATACATTTTCATTATGTAAAACCCGGTACATCATATCTCAAACCAACAAAACTTCCTAAACTTTATCATCAAGATAATGGCACCTTATTTGAACATTTTACATAGATCCATGATTCATACATTGTCAACTCATGAACATCCATGCCTTGATTCATTGTGATCCACGTACATCCGTTCTTTTCTCCATTGCGACCTACATACATCCACTCTTTGCTCCATTGTGACCCATGTACATCCAGTCTTTGGTCCACTACAACTTGCGGATAATCTAAAAAAGTTGGTACAATCACCTCTGTACTATTTTCTCTCCTCAACCTCCTTTCTCCTAGGACATATTCACTTTGCCGAGATCACCAATCCTCCTAGCACAAGTGCATACCCACTTATGTTAGATCCATACCATAAACACACACTTGGATTAATGAACAAATGAGAGATTTGTTATGTGTATTTATAATTTCCAAGTTCCTCCTTTATTTGACTTTAGGGACAACCTGTAACTTCGTTTTGCAACAACATTTTCTCTAATTAATTTGGACCTGACTTGTAACTTATTTTACCTTAGATACGAGGATTCTTGACCATACTTTGGTTCTTCAACTTTAAGAGATCATAACTTCTCAACCATGAGGAAACACATGGTGTACCACCTACCATTGGAAATGGAATGATGAAGACTATCCATCTATGAGGGTTTTTCATGCATTTGCAATGTCCTTCATCTTATTTTTCCTCAAACAACTTTGGGATTCATGAACACACCTCTAGGGCTTCTTGCAGACTTCTTCAAAGTGTCTTCCCATGAGGTCCATTCTAGGGTTGACAGGGTTAAGGAACTTCATGAGGGGGGTTTACCATACTATAAAAATAATTCCCCCTGGATGAAACACCAGAGGGAAGATGGAGGTCCACCATGGGAAAAGTGTTCGTAGGAACTGACATAGTGGAAGAAGGATAAGTGGACGAAGTGTAAAAAGTAGAATGATTGCTTAATTGAGCACTTACTTCTCACATAGTGGATTCGTAGGAAGGAATATTCCAACCTCCTATCATAAGAGGTGTTTGAAGGATATGACTCCCACCAAACAGAGAGGGATAAGGAGGCATCATGCCCCCAGACCCAAAACTTGTATTTGCATAAGGAGGTGAGACAGAGGATGGAAAGTGTGAAGACATATCAGACATAACATGATAAAAATGATTAGAGACCCAAGGCATTGATTGAGTACCATAATTATGCGTACCATTATAAAAAGAGGATGGATTTTCCCAATGATCGTCATGGGGGGGGTAGTTGTAAACAAGGGAGCAAACATAACTCCACTATCCATGATAACAAATACTCAACACAAAATCCTATGGTCAACTAATAATCAAAGAGCATACCAAAAATTCAAACGGTTAATATTCATGCAAACGGGCTAAAGTGGTTGAGTGGCCTCCCTTGCTAAAGAAGGTATGTCTCATCTAAGAGGGACCTGAGACTCCCCGCTAAAGTTTGGAGGTAACAGAATTAGTTATAGGGGCCCTCGTGGGATTAACAACCAGTCAGTCAGATCCCCCCATAGAGGTAATATTCCATAAAGGTTTTGTGTTGTTTGACCTCTATCTGACCCAGGGTACAAGTAGAATAACCCCTGCAAGTAACCTATGAGATACCTAAGTCAATCAACTAATAAACCATTGTATAACTGATGCACAGGTAAGAAGTCGTAAGTCTGGATTACCATATGGGCAGGGTAGAAAAGCTTGAAACCTTGAAAGCACTGCCTCTCACAAAGGTATGGGTACTAGCAAGATCCCCAAATACGAATAAATCCACCGAAATATCTCTGACGCTAGGCAAGTATCCGGGGGTTATCCCTTCAAATAAACTTGCGAGACCTCGTAATTAACTCCGGTGTGAGTGAAGCCTCCCGATCTTACCAATTATACAACGGACTTCTCAACTCCCTGTCTCAAACACATATGTTGATTTAATTTCCTTGGAGAAGTTTACTCACAAAATCCTACCTCAAGGCACTAAATCCTAGACCAGTTTGTGCACCCTAAAAATAAAATCATGACTAATCAATTTTAGTTTAAAGCATAAATTTTATTGGTTGTGATTACTCAAAAAGGTATGAAAGTGAAACGCATGATATTACGACTCTGCAAGAAAATGAATATGAATATAATGCAAAGTCTAATCTTAAATTTTCAATGAATGATATGCGTATAAAACAGTGCAATTTTAAATTTCAACTCTGCAATTCAGAAGCAAAATGAAATCTTTCACTAAATGCACTAAGCTAATGATAAAGATTCAAAAGAAAAAAATGCCAAGTAATGTAAAATGCCTATTTTTTTTGTATTTTCAATATACTAAAAAGAAAATGCATGGATTGATAAGCAACCTGTTATATAAATTCTACTGTGTATCAACGAAATAACTCAAGAAGAATACCAAGCATCCAAGAAACAAACCAGAGTTCAAGGAAAAATCAAAAATGAAAAACGATGAGAAATACTACGCCCAAAAATTCAACTCCAATTAGGTTTTCTATCAACCCAGAAAATCTCAACAGGCACTACAGAGGCCTAAGAAGGCTAAAAAATCATCAAATCCCACACAGAAACCACCAAACCAAGCAACCAATCAAGGAAATAAGGTGTACATGACTATTCAGGGAAACAAAGTGTATATACGCAGCTCGTAGTGAGACAACATGCATGTGTACGCGACTGTCAAGGCAATAGGGCATGTATAGGCTTGAAAACAAGGCCAGGCAAGGGTAGAAAGGCTGAAAACTCAGACCAAGAGTGAACAAAATCTATCAAGTAGTGATATGAAAAGAACCACAAAGGAAAAAGAGCAATGCAAGGAGAAAAAGTACTTCAACCCTTAAAAATAAGATCTCTCCCCAGTGGAGTCGCCAATTTTGTTATGAGGGAAAAACTCTCTATGGCCAAGGTAAACCACAACAGATAGGTATGACTGCAGAAATCTAATCAATTCAAACATATACTATATAAACCAATGTGCATGTGAGATAAGAAATAATCCTACCTCGTTCCAACATTTGACGATGTTCCACCATTGAGCACTTTGACCCAAAGCTTTGTACCTACAACAAGTTCTCAACAAACAAGGAGAGAAAGTACATAGTGATAATGTAAAGGGGTTAGCACACTAGATAACATAATCCATTAATAAACATTACAAATATTCCCATGGATAATAATCATATATTTTCATGATACCAATTGGATGGGAAAGGAGTATTTCTATTAATAAATAATCAACAGAAGAAAAAACATTACAGACTTGCTTGTCGACACAGTTCAGAACCAAGAAACCAAGTTCCTTCCAACTGGGCCTCCACCACTTCAATCCTCCACCAAAGGCAAGCTCATAATAAAGAGACAATGAGGTTCTCTCAACAATAGGGGAAGAGCTTGGGGGATGAACACTATGTTCAGACTTGAGGGACAAATGGATGCAGACTCAATATGAAGTAATTTCTCCAGAGTAACTTTGCTCTCAAAGTTGAATGCTTTCTCCTATTTTCCATAGCTAGGAATTGTGTTCTTACAGCCTTCAAAATGAAACTGAAGGGTCGAGTCAGAACATTTCCAGTATATAAAGGCCCAGGATCAGATATCTCCTGTTGTGACATTGAAACCTGACTTCATTTTTGTATTTTCTTGCACAAATCTTGATGTACGCGGGCTGTAGTGGAGCAGCCTATGTATACACATGTTGTGTAGTAGATAGGGCACATATATGTAGAAAAATATGTATTTTTAGCTCTTGATTCATCAAAAAGAGTTGACAAGTCTGCATAGAGGAATGGAAAATTTCCCTCTGTGCAAGATAGCAATGGTGAGGCAAATCTTGCTATAACAGACATCACCCATTAATTCTCGGGGATTCTATGGATTCTAGACTTATTCTAGGGTTGGCATCAATGACAACCAATTTTCCAACTTATCCATATTTTCTTGGACTCTATTGGGATTTCAATAACCAGACCATTATTGATCTAAAGAAGAGGAAAATGATCTTAGAAGTAGTAGACTTGATATTTATTGTGCCATTGGATCCCACGAAAGGAAGACGATATGTGGAACTAGAAAGGGAAAAGTACTCGATAACCTTTATAGTATGAATGAATGTATGGGTGATAATATTAATCCTACCACTGAAGGTGTACTCAATTGGAAAAGAATAATTTCTTGCACATAAGATTCAGAAGAAGCCTTGGAAAATTGGAAACAAAGGTTACATGAAGTATATACAAGGAGATGTGCTTGTATTACTCTCATATTGCACTGGATTGGAGCTAATGTCTATGATCCCTCGAATTATGATGGACTAACAGATGTAGAAAGTTTTATAAAAGAGTTTGAATTGCAGATACCAGATCAACAAAGATTGTTGGCTTTAGATATTGCACTGAAAGAAAATCCTACAAGATGGTGAGTTGATCATAAGGATAGAATAGAGAATTGGCAGCAATGTAGAAGGATGGTATAGTTCAAGTTTAGAACATAAACTGAATATTCCATGCAAAAGTATAATGGATTGATTTTTCCTATATAGCATCTTAAATAGTGCACTCTAACATGGAGCTTAGAACCTAAGCAAGAATGGATGCACTTGTTTGTACACACCTTGGATACAATCCTGAAGAACTGGAAGTACACATAGGAACAACAAATTAGGAAGAATTGACTCACAAATTTAAGGTTACTTTCAAGTTTGAAGATGATACCCCTTCAGTAGACACAACTCTGTATATTATCAATACCAAGAATTTTACACCCGAATATTAGAACATACCAACAACCTTATGTACTACACACATATATTATACGACTCTTCAAGACGTTTTAGAATTCTATAATTTTGTTGGAGAAGACCAGGAGGATGAATACCGAAGGAATTTGAAAATACCATAAAATGAAGGAGAGCACGCAGTAGAGGGTCCTGAACTTGAGTCTGTTGAGTATGCTAAGCCATTGAGAACACACAAAGTGAATATTGATACAAAGGATAATCCCAAGTTCACAAACATTGGAGATTACTGGAATGAGGAAACTGTTGAGAAGATTGTTGATTTACTACATGAATACCAGGATCATTTTCTAACTACATTCTCAAAGATGAAAGGGATTGTTGGGGAGCTAGGGGAGATGAATATTCCTTTGAATCTAGATCCCAAGCCAATGAAGTAGATACCATACCAATTGAACCCAATATATAAGTAGAAATTGAAAGAAGAAATAGATAGGATGTTGGAGGATGGGATTATTGAAATTGTCACAGAGTCAGAATGGATTAGTCCAATGGTGATTCAGGACAATAAAACATGTATAATTAGAATTTGTGTGGATCTATGGAAATTGAATTATGTTTTTTTACATGTCTTGTTTCCTACCTCGGTCATGTATGAAGTTTCAGAGAATGTAGGAGGACATGAATCTTACTCATTTGTTGATGGATTCACTAGGTATCACAAGATTAAGATCCCACAAGAAGATTGGAATAAGAAAAAATTTATGACATAATGGGGATGCTATCAGTATACAATCATGTCGTTTGGGTTGAAAAATGCACCAGCGATATTCTCCTGAGTGGTTGTAGCATATTTTAAAGAATTCAATCATAAATTCCTAGAATTATATTTGGATGATTGGACAATGTTTAGTTTGCTAAAATACCATATTGAAAATATGTGCTTGATGTTGGAAAAATGTATACAATTCTAGATTTATTTGAACTTGAAGAAGTGCATTTTCTATGCACCTTTTGGTATCTTGTTGGGTCATGTAGTATGTAAACAAGGAATTTTAGTTGATCCTGCAAAGATTTTTGTTCTTGTTGATTGACCACCACCTACTTCATAACAACAAATAAGAGAAACATTGGTTCAAATCGAGTACTACAAAAAGTTTATTAGGGGATATGCACAGATCATAGCCTCATTGGATAAGTTGTTGAAGAAGGATATCAAGTTTCAATGGAATGAGGAATGTCATCAAAGTTTGGACACCTTGAAGCAGAAACTGGTTATCGCGCCAATTACAATATTTCCAAATTGGAAGAAGGAATTCTATGTCCATGTAGATGCATCATCTATAATGTTAGGCATAGTTCTATCTCATCTAGGGGAAGGAGGATTGGATTATCCCATTGCATTTTCCATCAGGAATTTGTTAACTATTGAACATAATTATACTACTATAGAGTGTGAAAGAATGGCAATGGTATATGCACTATAGAAGATTAGACATTATCTTCTAGGCCCACATTTTAAGATGTATACATGTCATTATGTGCTGAGATACTTAGTCAGTAAGCCAGTTTTTGGGGGGAAGATATACAAATGGATATTATTATTTTAGGATTATGAATTTGAAGTGATTATGAAACCAGAAAAAGTGAACTTAGGACCTGATCATTTGTCACACATACTAACAGGGAAAGATGAAAGAAATTTGGATGACAGTATACCAGATGCACACTTGTTTGTAGTACATATCGTTGATGATTAATTCAAAGATATTCTACGGTTCCTGAGCATAGGAGTAGCCCCACCCAATTTTACAATTATGCAAAAGAAATAATTAGTAGTAAAGGAAACATATTATCATCTTATAGCATGGAGTTTGTATAAGTTATGCATAAACGATATTCTTCAGCGATGTGTATTGGAGCATGAATTACCTATGATATTATCAGAGGCACATGAAGGAGTTGCAGGAGGCCACTATGCAGGGAAAGTGATGGCTCATAATATTTTTCGCATAGCACTTTGGTGACCCACCCTTCAAAAGGATTCTAAGGAGTTATGTTAGACCTGTGATGTCTATCAAAGAGTTGGAAAGCCATCCAGAAGACATGACATGCCTTTAGTACCACAAGTTACATTACAGGATTTTGATAAATGGGCATTTGATTTCATTGGACTGATCAACCCACTAGAAAAAAGGTCAAGAGAAATATATATAAATCATTATGATGGATTATTTAACTTGATGGGTGAAGCAGAACCTATCAGAGACTGCATCATGAATATTGTTGTGTGATTTCTTTTTGAGAATTTTGTTACAAGGTTTGGATGTCCAAGAATCCTTATGAGTGATCAAGGGACTCCTTTATTGAAGAGAATGACCACTTCTTTGACAGAGGAATTTTATATTCACCACCATAAGAGAACACCTTATCATCCTTAGGAAAATGGAAAAATGGAAGCATTTAACAAGATTCTGGAGCATGCACTAACAAAGATATGTAATTTAAATTTAGAGGACAGGTACTTGAGGATTCTTGGAGTATTATGGGAATATCATACTACATGTAAGAAGCTGACATGATAGACACCATTCTGATTAGTATATGGTTAGGAAGAAGTTATGCCCATGGAATTCATTATGTCGAGTCTGTCCATTGTCGATGTTATCACCAGAATTTCATCCGCAAATGGTTACAGGAATCCAACATCTTCAAAACACTCATTACTTCACTCATGGACCAAAAATGAATTTCCAAAAGCTCCAAAACTATACAACCAGTTATAAAATCAACATGCACTAAGACTACACAGGGAGCACATGCACATGTGTCATCCTGAAATGCAAGAAAAGTGCACATGCACACGATGTGCGACTGTAGATGCAAAAAACCATGCACCCCTCAGAACGGAACATTTATGATTGTGGTAGGCCTTCCACCCACTTATGATTCAGCTTCTAAGTCGATTTGACACCTAAATCTCGGTTGAATTTGACTGGGGGCTGCTCAAAGACCTAAGGGTGCCCTAAAGGCCCCCTTGTTCACACTAAAAGTTGGTTCAATAATACCTCAAAGCTATGCTATAAAAGGAGGCTATGGGTGCAATACATTTTTAAGGAATTCATTTGTATTGTTATGCTGCCTATATTCTCTTGGAGGATCCTCTTTTCTTGTCAAGAGCATACAAGAACCATCTCATTTAACCATTCATATCACCTCTTGAGTGAATGTGCTTTGGATTTTCTTCACCATTTCCTTCTAGTTTGTTACTTGTAAGAAGAGCTCAATCTTTGGGGGTTCAAGAGCCCTCCCTTGGAGGAAGTGGAATCCCATAAGTCTCTCTTTCTCTTTGGTGTTTTCTTTCCACTAATACAATCCTTTCCATTGGTGGCATGAATGTTGTGTATTTCTTGTTCTAATGTCCTTATGCACTCTAGTTTAGTTTTTCTTATCGTTCTTAGTTTAGTCTTTTGTTTATATCATATGATTGACGTTTCTGAATCTTGCATTCATTGTTGTCTTTCCTAGCTAACCCAACTAGGCTTGTAAGCATCTCTAGTTTTCTCATTTAGGTGACAAAAGAGACGCAACAAATTGGTCACTCCACTAGGGAAAGGTATCAATTTCCTCCCCCATTTGGGTTATTTCAGTTCTTCTTTTTGTTTATTTAACTTGCAGGAACCATAATCAGGCCAGACCGACCTACAAAAAGCCAAATTCAAAGCTGATCTAAGAGAATTTCATCTGAAATTCTCTTCACAACCATGTAACAGAAGTGTGTGGGATTTTTGACCCACAAGCACGTCTTCAACACATGTGCACTCAACCCATTGTTATTCTCAGCGCATTCTGCGCACCTGCACCAAAGGGTCATTTTTATTTATTTATTTCGCATTGCCGCCACATGCGCCTCTGTCTACTCTATGACCCACACATTTTCTCAAAAATTCACACATTGTAAGAGTTTTTGTGGTTTTTGGAGGGCCCATAGCCTTCTTAAGCTTGATTCTATGCAAATTGTAATATGCACCACTTAGATTCCCTCTCCACGTGAAGGGATAGTCAAAACATAGGCACTTAGGGGGTTAAAATCATTATATTTCCTCTTTTTGCTTTCATTTTTCCACACGGATGGCTCGCTTTGATTAAAGTTTAAGTTGGAATCATTCTAAATCACATATAAAAATTGCCTTGGGAACAAAAATTGGATACCAATCATTGAGTATGCTCTTCTCTCGCGCCTCAAAGCGATCTTCAGAATCAGAAAGAGATTGAGGGAAAATTTCATCTCCCTTAAAAGGACAAAATCTTTAGGAGAGGACAACAACCCCCCTTGGGACTCCTCTTAGTTTATTTTTTCAAACAAATCTTAAGATTGTAAGGGACCAAACATGCCCACATGCTACAAAGATAGGATAGTGGTGAAATTTTCTTTCTCAGATTAAATCACTAGGGAAGTTTAAAGGTTTTGTAATGGGCCCATACATGCCCACATGTGCACAATCTAGGATAGTTTCAAATATTTCTTAGATTAAATCACAATAGGGAGTTAAAGGAATAGCAAGGACCCACATGTCCACATGTTAGTTTCCTAGGGAATTTAAAATTCCCTAAGGTTGTACCAATGACACATAGTAACTTAGGTAATCAAGACTTGTAAGGACCAAGCGAAGTCCACATGCAGCAAGGTGACACCTAAATTATTAAAAAATTGGCACACTTTCACTTGTTCACACACA
The DNA here is from genome assembly GCA_009831015.1 of Picea engelmannii. NCBI lineage: Eukaryota > Viridiplantae > Streptophyta > Pinopsida > Pinales > Pinaceae > Picea > Picea engelmannii. The sequence goes on from ML776946.1 coordinate 1,249,384, forward strand.
AAGTTAACCAATCACTCACATAGTGTTTTTTAGAAATCGAGGAGGTAAAAGTAAGTTTCCTCCAACAGTATTCCAAAATGCCCCACCCTTTTCTTGATAAGACTATCCACTCCCACTTAATTTCAACGAGGCTGGTTCACACCCCCAATCTCTCAAACAACCACATCTAAAATTTTTCTAAAAAATCACTAATTTTTCCTCCACAGGAGGTACCAAAATAAATTTTTTAGTCTAGGTAGGATCTTGGGGATAGGCATCCAAATAACTCCTCGTTATTTGGTTCTCACGTCGTCAAAACAGTAGAAGTTGACAAATAGGGAACTTTCAAATCCTCCAAGTCAAGTGTTCCTACACCATAAGGCAGGGAGATACCCATGAAGGGTTGAAGGTCGAGGTCTGATTGTTTTGTCCATCCCCCCTTGAGGCACCCACCTCTTGGACAGGATCCATCCCGTGACCCATTTTTGAGGCTGAAAATCTAAATGTCACACTTTGACCGAGGTACCTAGTGACCAAATTTTAGGACATCTACCCAGGTGGCAATTGTGGGCTGCAATTGCACCTTGATCGGATTTTGTGTGGCTATTGGGAAATATCGCCATCTCTTTTGGGATATGCACCCTCTACCCCTCATTATAACTGATTACTTCATCCTTCACTAGTTCCTCTTCCGGTGGCTTCAAACCCCACTGTTGAGTGCTATTGGAAGGTCCAGTGCTATTTGAGAGGAAGGATGTTACATCTTTTAGGACACGAGCATTTGTTTTCTTTGTTCTCCTATGCGGACAAAATCCACCTATACACATATATACTTCTTTATCAAAATGTTTTATGTATGATTCCCTTATGATTACATCTAATTCTGAAATATATTGTGAAGGTTCAAAAACTTACAACAAAGGCTCTTGACCATTTATTGCTCTCATCCCCATTTTCACACATCCACTTAGCTAGTCAGACATCATAGAGGACCCACAAAATCCCCGTTGTTCCAAGCACTTGCTAAATCTCCCTCCTCTCCTAGGGGGAGTTCCTAGTCTTGCCCACTCATCAACTTCACCTTCTCACACCCCTGTGAGTGCTACTCTCCTAGGATCAACATTGGCCAGTTCCACTTTACTTGGGTCCACTTCCCAAGGTCAACCATCCACTCCCTCTCCTTTACACGGAAGCGGGGGGCCAACTTCTTCTCAAGGGGGAAGTACAAACCCACCTAGTCCCCCTTAAGGGTCAGGTACACAAAACACTCACACCATGGCCGGAACTAATCCTCTACCACTACTTGAGATGCCATATTTGGCTTCCCTCAACATACCGTATCTGACTAAACTCACCAATGATCCTATATTGCACAACCTCACATGGCCTGCAATGCCTACCAAACTGCCTTCAGACATCCCCAAGTTTGAAGGAAAAGCGGGAGACAATACCGCCAACCATATCATGACCTTCCACTTATGGTTCTCTTCAAACAACATCATGGAAAATTCCATCCAATTGAGGTTATTTCAATGCACACTCACTGGCCCATCAACCAAGTGGTATGTAAAAGAACAATTTGGGTCCCATGTGACCTTTGAATCCTTGGCCAAAGCATTTTTGACCTTCTTTCAATTACCAATTCATCATGACAATGGTCTCGAACTACTCTCAAAGTTTAAACAAACCTCCACCATGCACATCGCTGACCACATTCATGAATGGTGTCGGCGATGTAGTCTCTGCAAAGCTGAAGCCACCCCGCAACAATGTCTCAATTAGTTCCTCAAATCACGTGTTTCCCTCCTTGCCAAATATGTGGTTGCCACCTTCCCCTAGTCTGAAGAAGAGGCCATTAGCAAGACCCAACAGTTCTAACTCATTTAGTCATAGTCAGCGTACTTATATATGGTACTACCAGACACCCCGAGACCCATTCCATTCGGCCAAGACAAACCAAGGATGTCTCACTTCACAGATGGATTGACTGGTACCATGTCACACCACAATCCATACCCCCCACAACCAACTACACATGGTACACCTCCATATCCACCGGTATATGGAGGAAATCCTTACTATCCCCCTCCCCCTTATCAACAACCATACCCTGTTTCCCTTCCTCCACCTATAAGTGGACCCCCGTCGGCACCCATTATGCGCCCGACCATTCAACCTAATTCTCAGAACGCCTATACTCCTACTTACACCCTAAGCACTAGTGAAATCATCACGCCTTCCTACGTACCTTACATATCATTACCACAACAAAACCCTTACTTCCCATTTCCTGGTCCTCCCCAACCCATTGCCTCTCCACAAGGGAAACCACACGCCGGGGTTAACTTTGTTCAACCCTCTCCCATTCAACAAGTTCACCATTTCGAACAACTAAATATGGCCAATCCAATCCATCCGTCAAATAATTCCAAAAAAAAAGGCAAAAATCAAAATAATAATAATCCAGGAACAGGAGGGAACCACCCCCAACAGAATCAACCTACCGAGCGAAACCAGAATCCTCAAGGGGGAAATAACAACAAATGTTAAGGGAAAAATAACAACAACCTTTAGACCAACTTCCCTTGTGCCCTTTGCGATGAGTTTGGTCACTATACTCACCATTTCCCCCAAATCACTGACTTTAAACAGATGAAAGACTCTATGAATGGACTGCATCCTCTAGCACCGCCTGCCCCTCAGCAGGCCCCACAACAATATGTGCAGCAAACACCACCAGATGTGCTGTAAAACCTCATTCCGCAACAAGGAGTGATGAAAACCCAACAAAACATGTAGCCTACCCTACCACAGATGGGACAATATCCCAATCTGGGCAATCCTGTAGATTGCACTGTCCTCCTGACTAGTGAGGAAGAAATTATTCTACAAATGCACACCTGTCAATACAGTGCACCCCCTGAGTCTTCTCCCACCACCTCGGAAGCACCCCCAGTCACAACTAGACTCCCTTTGATAATTTATCACCCTAATAATGAAAAACCACTTCCTATTCCTCGCATCCCATTGTGCAGGAATGTCCACAACCCTTAGGCTAGGGTGGTTCATAATTACAGTCTGCTCGATGACTTGGCACAATCTCCTGCCACCATGTCAATATTAGAAGTCCTTCAAACTTGTCCCACTCAACGAAAGGAATTACTTTCCACCTTGGGGGAAGTTGACCCTGTCGATACCTGCCTCATCACATTTGATCTCGATAGTGGAGAACCTCGCCTCCCCGTTCTCATTGCTTTTCAAATACCAGTGAAAATCCAGAACATCACAATTCATCGATGCATAATTGATGAAGGTGCATCCACATGCATCATGTCCAAATCCGTCTGGCAGAAACTTGGTTTCCCCGAGCTCATACCATCTGCCATTGCCTTAAGAACTTATGATGGATGACCATCTTCTCCTGAAGGGCTCTTCCAAAATGTCCCCATTGAACTTGGGTGAAAAACCATTCTTATTGACATTGAGGTTATCGATGCCCCCCTCAATTACAATATATTGTTCAGTTGTAGCTACATGTACGCTATGAAGGTAGTAGCCTCTTCTGTATTTCGAACCATGATGTTCCCCCATAAGGCAAAGATCATCACCATCGATCAAGTTTCACATTATGAGCCTAACCCATCTGCCTACATCGACAACATCCTCCCCTTCGTCCACACTAATTCCGATACTTACCCACTCATTGATATGGGCCCCATAATTTTCAAAGATCCATCTTTTCTATGGACATACCATGGAGCACCACCACTCATTCATCCTTCTGCATAGGTATGTGTCGTCTCATCCAATGGAACTAAAATTGGAGATACCCTTCCTCCCCATGAGGCCTCTATTATATCTGACATCCCATTATTCGCAGAGCTTCTTCCTCAGGATCTCCCTGAAAACCCTCCAGCTTCACCTATTTCTGATTTCACCTTACCCCAAGGTCACATCCTGGTTTGGGAGACAATCCCCGAAGCCCTTACTCAAATCCCCTTCTTTTACCCTCCACCAGGCGTACAAGCCTTCCAAGTAGCCGCAATGCTTACCCTTCCCAACATGGTGCTAGAAATCCCAGTATGGTATCTACATTCACCTAAGATGGTCCCTCAACCATCCCTCCCTACCCAAATGGAAGGAATCCCGATGCAGATTCCAATATTTACCCCCACCATCCCACCTACACCCCCACTCACTAGCACCCCTGCTACAGTTTGGGGCAGATGGAAGAAGAAAGAGCTCGCTGCTCTGCTTCCACCATGAGTTCAGCCTCTTTATGCACTATGCGAGAAATATAGACACCCTACTAATAAGTGCCCATCTCTCCCCAAGCTATGCAATTTAATTCAACTCCCACAAGAAACGACGCCACTCGTCACTTCTTCCAATGCTACCACTATGACCACTAACACAGGTAGCAAAGGGTTATAGAAAAAATTCACATGTGCCATCTGTATTGAGTATGGCCATTACACCCACCACTTCCCGACATTACCTCAATTTCAGCAGACTCTAATGGTTGTTCGCCAGAGCTTCTAGCAAGAACCTCCTCCACCCGCATCATCTCACATGCATGTCACTGACATCCACTACGTCACGACCTCGGTCAATGAACATATGAGACATCCTTTCTCTCTATGTGAATCACTTGATCATTTCACATATCAATGTCCTATCATCATTGAATACAGGCATCGCCAAATGGCCCTTATTCAAAACCCTACACCCCTCCCTCTAGCAGAACTAATGAATATGCCTACCCCATCACTTGATGTGGTTCATATCTTCTCGTTGAAACCTGAAGCACTCCCTACTCCCCCATGGTTCCTAGATGATTTATATGAGGATTTCCCCCCAAATCCCCCCAATTCTCCAATCACCATATTCATTACCTTAGCGTTTTACTAGATTCCCAACTGGTTGTCCTCCAGCTCAACAATGTGTACCATGTCTGCGATCCTTTCCTCTTCTGCAAATACCTGCAAGTTAGACTTTAATCTTGACATTTTGATTCCATCACGTTTACAGATATTCCAACACAATTTAATCAAATAGAAGATAATATGGATAACCTAGTGTTAGATTGGCATTTATCACATCAAGATACCAGTACGCATACATAAATCATCAACAATCTGTCGCAACATATATATTAGACGTCATCACAAAGCACAAAAAATCATCAACACATGTGAACACC
>ML776946.1:1254688-1271764 GCA_009831015.1 Picea engelmannii
GCCATCAGTGTTTACAAACAAAAAAAAAATAGTACATCAAGTACACCATACATAGGTAGGTGAACCACCTCACCCCTATAGATACAAAAATGGTGCCACATCACCATATACAACATGGGCTCACCAGCCTATATAAACACAAAAATACATATATTGAGGCCCTCATGGCACCTCTAGAGCACCACCACCCAGTCCTCTCTCAGGAGGAGGTGCCCCACCAACTAGGGGACCCTCGGGTCTTGGGGGCATCCTGCTAATCATCGTTGCCCCTACTACTGTTGCTCTGTGGATGAGCATGCGCAACTCTGACAGTAGGCCCACACACTGCTCCAAAACTCCCTTTCCCTAGATGCCCATCCAAATTCCCTCAGGCACTCCCTGTAATACCGCTTCTAATCGATGACGAAAGTCCTCAAAATATTCCCCATCCCCCGCCAGAGGAGCATGTGATGGCCCAACACCTGGATCATCAAAGTGACACCTCCTTTCTGCTCTCTCATCATCAACGGGCCTCGCCCCAGCATCATCCCATCGTCGTATCTCTCCTGCCCGAAGCTCTCCCCACGACAATATCATTGGCCCATGATGAGCCGATGCTCTAACCAACTCAACCTCATGCCCGCGATGTACCACATCTACACACACAACAAACACACGATAGAATCAACATCCACCCATACATAAAATACAATTCTATACTATCTAAAAATCAAAACATCAAATCTAACATCATACCTCTGTGGTGAAACACCTCCCCAAGAGGTAGCACCATCTTTCGATCATCTCGGAAATCCACCCCAAAATATGGATAGCGAAGTATGATCTGTGGCATCTGATGCCACATCCATGTAGCCTCGGTTGTAAATTAATGGCCCCCCTCCCCACCACCATGACGAACCAAAATAGTCGTCCACCGCCTCAATCGCGGCTCTCGCACACTAGGCACGTCCAAAATCACTCTAGGGTACAACATCGACACCCTCTCCAAGAACCACACCACCAAGATGGACCCAAAGGAAAAATCCCCCGAGTCAACAACACGACACCTGTTAAGCTACCCTACCATATTGGCATGTAGCCTCAAGCCCTAGGCAAAATGCTCACCTGCCAGTGCCCTCTCCATGATCCTCAACTGCCCTTCACTGATCCGCTAAGTCGCAAGAGACCCATAGACTCTCACAACCATCCCTGCCATGCAACGATGTATAAGGGAATCCATCACCCTAATGATAATCATGGAACTCGACATGAAGTTCTCCCCTGAGTAGTACCTCCGGGCTAAGGTAGCCAACTACCCATACCCAGGTAACATGAGCTTTGCCAGTAAGGGAGTCCTGAAAAAGGTTTCCTAGTCAGAAAATATATATCCTCCACTACAATGAAGTCCAACTCCTCACCTCGCACAATGAAGCAATGTCTGTCTGGACTCCACATCGACATCAGGAACTGCAATAGATACCCCACAAGATGCCAAAGTATACCGGACCGCTAGCTCCTCATCCCTCATTTCCTCCCTCAGGCATGACCAATCCCTCTATCTCCAATGAATCGGAATCATCCAAATGATCACCTACATCCACATATACAGTACTTGATCAGCCATCACAACCCATAAAAACATTAAAGTCTCCACAAAAAGATAAATTTTTACACCCCTCTGCTTTGCCTCAAAGGCACGTCATTTTTCCCCATAGGCATGCACATATGCATGCATGTTCATCCCACATTTGCACACTCATGTGCGACTGATAGCCATACAGAGGTGCATCCATGCACTCCTATCATACATACAGATTCCCACAAGTGTGTGCTTGTTCACTACACAGTTGTGCACACATGCACAACTGCCAGAAACACAGTTGTGCATACATGCGTTGTTGTGCTTCGAACAGGCGCGCATTGCATGCGTACCTATTTTTCCCCTTCGGGCGCCCCCATGCATGAATCTCCCAATTACATTCGCACACTTGTGGGCACAAATATTTTTATCGCCCACGCATTGGGGGGCCCACAACCACAAAATCCCCTTGTATGACCCTCCGTACAAGTCCTGCCCACAAAATGAATTCTAACTAAAATACAAGAGGATATGAACACTAACTTGAAACTCGCTAATCCTGAATCAGCTGCCTCGATCTCCCTAGAATCTCCAAATCTCCTCTAGAATTGCAGGTACAAATGAGGTGGGATTGTGGACCCTACAACTATATATAGTCCCTTTTTCCAAACTTCTAGACATAATTTCGGGAGCGTCGGGTGTCCGTTTTTCGATATGTCTTTAGCCACGGGATCAGGATCTCACCACCTACGTCATTCCATTCCCTGGGCCATGATCCATCATCATCCCCCAAGGGGGATTTTTCTCATACCACACTCAGGTACGCATGCTAATATTCACACATTATTGAATAATCGTTATATGATATTTCTCTTCAAATATTGTTCATGTTGGGTATTCGATTTTCATGTGTGCAGGTACTTGATCATTATACATCAACATCACCCCTTAAAGTATATCATCGACACTGGCATGTAGTCATTCTCTCTGAATCTCAAATTGCATCTCCCAGTCACACCCTCATATCTTTGCCTCTAGGATCCCTATATCTGGCTCTGCAGTATGGTCACCTCCACTGCACTTTGGTATTGTCATCCAGTAGCACTCTCCCCCACATGATTTGTCCCATTCATAGTCCCCTTTAGCACTTTGACACTCATGTGTTTTTCACCCTTTGAGATGGGGGTCTCAATAGTCTTACGCATCACCGAGAACCAACCACATACTCCTTCTCCTCATTTTTTCTAGTCTTCCCAACAGACTCCCAGGTTACTTCATCAAGGTTCTATTTTGACTACACCTCCGCAGTATCGTTAACCATCTATTTTATCCACCGTCAATTTTCCCAATCTGCAGATTGTCCTCCATAACATTTCCTTAATACAGAAACCCACCTATGGGACCCTACCCATCCACTTGTTTTCCAAGAAACTTGTGCCATCATCAGGCCAAGCCATCTTACACTAGGGCACCCATTTCTATATCTTCACAGTTACCCAACTTATTTTTTTTTCTTTTGGTAATTGTACAAACCCCTCTTTCCCGCATTTACATAGCTTTTTGTTTTTGCCTTCAACAACCTTCCTTTTTCAGCAAAGCAACCCTGGTCACCCTTGGTTGGGGCATTTTTCACTTCCTCCCATCAATGACATTATCCATAAACCTCGGTTTATTCTCACACCGCCCCGGAGGGCACTGTAGTGTTCTACGTTAACACACAACTTCAGTTACTATCTTACACATTTTTGAGTTACATAACATGAGCATGGGGCATGCCCGCCTTGTTTGTACACAGTTTTATTTTTTTACCCCTTGTGAAAGGTTTGGGTCTTACAGGTTCCCCTCTCCCTCCAATGGTTCACTCTTGATACTCCCCACAACACTCTTTCTTACAAAGGTACTCTTAGTAGAAGAAAAATTGATGTATTTCGGCTATACGTATGCTCCTAACCTCACACATCAGGGGGCATCTGTTATCACCAGAATTCCATCCGCAAATGGTTATAGGAATCCAACATCTTCAAAACACTCATTAGTTCACTCATGGACCAAAAATTCATTTCCAAAAGGTCCAAAACTATACAACCAGTTATAAAATTAGCATGCGCTAAGACTACACAGGGAGCATGTGCACATGCGTCATCCAGAAACGCAAGAAAAGTGCACATGCGCACAATGTGCGACTGTGAACGCAAAAAACTGTGCACCCCTCAGAACGATGCATTTATAATTGTTGTCGGCCTTCCACCCACTTCTGGTTCATCTTCCAAGTTGATTTGACACCCAAATCTTGGCTGAATCTGACTGAGGGGTTGGTCAAAGACCTAAGGGTGCCCTAAAGGACCCCTTGTTCACACTAAAAGCTGGTTGAATAATACCTCAAAGCTATGCTATAAAAGGAGGCCATGGGTGAAATACATTTTTAAGGAATTCATTTGTATTGTTATGTTGCCTATATTCTCTTGGAGGATCCTCTTTCCTTGTCAAGAGCATACAAGCACCATCTCATTTAGCCATTCATATCACCTCTTGAGTGAATGTGCTTTGGATTTTCTTCACCATTTCCTTCTAGTTTGTTACTTGTAAGAAGAGATCAATCTTTGGGGGTTCAAGAGCCCTCCCTTGGAGGAAGAGGAGGCCCATAAGTCTCTCTTTCTCTTTGTTGTTTTCTTTCCACTAATACAATCCTTTCCATTGGTGACATGAATGTTGTTTATTTCTTGTTTTAATGTCCTTATGTACTCTAGTTTAGTTTTTCTTATCGTTCTTAGTTTAGTCTTTTGTTTATATCATATGCTTGGCGTTTCTAACTCTTTCATTCACTATTGTCTTGCTTAGCTAACCCAACTGGGCTTGTAAGCATCTCTATTTTTCTCATTTAGGTGACAAAAGAGACTCAATAGTCGGGCTGACAGAGCTTATCGATTCTGGCGCAGTAGAGAAAAGACTGTCAGAGCTAGTAGAATTGGAGTAAGACCGTTTTGTCGCAGGATTTCATCACTAGGTGCAGAAAGTGCGTGAAAAGGCATGGTATGACTTACATATTAAACATAAGAAGTTCCAGATGGGAGATGTAGTTTTTCTCTATGATAGAAAATTTTTGCAACACCCTAAAAAGTTTCAAATGCACTGGTTGGGCTCGTATATGGTAACATTTGTGAGAGAGGAAGGTGTTTTTTAGTTGGAGAAATTGAATGGAGAAACCATGGAAAGGCTCGTAAACAATATTTGAATGAAAATATATAGGGACGGTCATGCTTTCGTGAACTAAACTGACCACGCAATATGTGTACCATAGTATTTGTACTTTATTGTATTATAGTGAAAAAGAAAAAGAAAAGAAAAGAAAAAATTCTAATCGGGAATTGTTCAGAAAATTCAAAGATGAATAAGAAAATGCCGTAGAAAGGAAGAAAAGTTTAACTTGACGCACAAAAGAGAATTGAAGAACCAGGATAAAGAACAAAATGAATGACATGAAAGGCATTAAAGAGAAAAAATGATGGAAAGACAACAGGAATGTGTAGACATAAATGAAAATAGATGATGAAGATCTTGACAAACTAGAAAATATATACCAATATCCGCCGAGTAATCTGAATTTAATGAAGAATATGGAAGGAATTGAATGTGAATACAATTAGATGGGACTACAGGTTTGGGTGCGAAGAGGAAGATAACAATTGGAAGTAAGCTATAAAATAATACTAAGGGTAATGAGAAAGGGTTATTTTTGTGTAAACATTCGAGAGAACAAAGAACGAGAGGAGAGTTGATGCTAAAGAAAGAGAGAGATGAGTGTGTTGTAAACTGAATCGAAGTACATAGAGCTATGGTACTGCCAAAGTAAGGAGCATCTACGTTAGGGATGAAGGAGTCACACACTAAGAAAGCAGTAACGTCAGTACAAGAAGAAACCTATGAGGAATTCGATCCATTCAACTTTCCCAAAGAATATATACCAGCAAGAAAGATGAAAACAAAGTAAGTCAAACTACAGAAGGAGGAAAAGTATGACATGGTTACACTATTGATTCCACCTGGGTTCATTATCGAGGGAGATATGTTATGTGAAATAGGGAACCTGAGGTATTCATACTAGGACCTAGAAGATTTAAAATTGTTTCCAAAGTTAGCACCATGGAATTATTTGCACACATGAATGAACCTCATATCACATGTAATCATAGCTGAATTGAAGGAATGGATGACAGGGTTGCAATGAGAATGAATATTAAATCTGTTGGATATACCCGATTTTGGCAGGAGGGTAGAGATAAACATTTGTGTCAAATTATTGCTAAGTTGCTTCCAAGGATGGTTTTATGGTTGGACATAGTAGTGTTTATTGATACACACTTGATTGTGTGGATTACAGGATTTCCATCAATAGGGGAAGACCCTCTACTATTTTTCATAGGCAAGACGCAGGAAAAATCCTTAGCATAAATAATGAAGGAAAAATATGGAACATTCAGAGGAGCGCACAGACTAGACATCTCGAAAATCAATGACGATAATGTAAGATTTGTGACACATGTGTTGTCCTATAAACTAGTGAGAAAATGTCACAAGGACCAAGTTCTAACAGGAGTTATAGAAGCAGTGGAGAAATGTGTAGCAGCAGAAATGAGATGCTCAAGACGAGCCATAGGTGAGTGTTGGGGGCTTGATGGGATAATAATTTTGGGACCATTTTTGGGAAATTGCACAAGAGCATGTGTAGAGAAAGGAATACAGTTAGCTCATTTTCAGGATCAAAGTGCACAAAGGAAGGAAGTTTATTAGAAGTCGTTAGGAACTTTATTGTAGTGATAATGGGATAAACCCTAATGTAAATGTATAAATATGTAAGGTTTTTTGGGTAGAAATAAGTTAAGTTAGTATTATGTGAGTACGAGAGGATGAGTGAATGTAAGGAGAACTTAGTAATTGAGAATGAAAACAATTTGTGTGTGATATATGTGAGCGAGTAACAAGATCTTAGTGTGCACCGTATGCACGATTGGCAAGGGAATTTTGGGGTATAACTAAAATATCATGTATGAGTGCAGTGAACATATTTTGTAAGGGATGATTTTGAATAATAATATAAGAAGCCAACCATTGTGGACATAGCCCATATTGGGTGAAGCAAGTTAAATATGGTGTCTTTGTGTTATGCTATGATGTGTTTATTTGTTTTCTGTATTGCATACATATGATTTACTTCTGTTATTATGTATCAGTTATATTTTTTTGTGCACGTGGTATGAGATATAATGAATGAATGTTAAGGATAATAGTTATAATGAATTCCTCCCATCCCTTCATGAATGTAGAAACCTTTTTTCTGCAGTCCCCATAGATAACTTGGGTGAGACTTCACCTGCTTGCAGATGATATTGAACGGGCCAGTATCTTAGGGTTTTGTTGGTGATTTAATGTTGAACCCCAGGTCTTCCCACCACACCCCGACACCCTTATATTTCCATTAATTGATTAAGGTCCAAAACATTGAGTAATATGTGTGATGGAAAGTAAAGAGTATTGTAATGCCACTTTAAACTAGAAACATAAAAAATTTCATATGCAATGGAAAGTAAGGGGCCCTGGAAAATGCATTTCCTCAACAAGAGGGACATTTATTAATTATGTGATTTCTTTTTCAGGTCCTTCATTTTGTGGAGAAGAGTTTTATTGTTCTCTAAACCTCAATCTTAGAATATAGAAGGATCATATTGGATTTTATCTTTTTCTACCTACAAAACCTTTGGGCCTTTATCCCCTTCTTCCCATGAAATTAGGTACAATACCTTCTTGGGTTAATGGATCTAAAAACCCAAAAGTTGAGGAAAATGAGGGGAAGAAGGATAGAAGGTTTTAAGTATGGATGGGGACGGTACAATGACCCTTTAAGGAACTACCCAGTAACAACCCTTTTCCCAAGGGTGACCAACTTGCTAGGACACAATGAAAACCACCAAGGTGAAATTAGGAAAAAGGTATAATTTCCACACAAATATTTCATAATCAAGAAAGGATTCTTTCAACATGTTAAAATGTTTCAAATATTAAAGTGACACTTACCATGACACTAGACTTGTTATCTCATGAAGAAAGAATTGTCCTCTGGGACCAAGCTGATGTAGTGGATTTCACTTTGTTGTTGGTTATGATTGGTGATCAGTATGAATATGAGGGACCCTTCAAGATTTTATACTGAATATGACTCTCGACACTCAATGTCTTCTACCTATGGGCCTCGAGACATGACCTATTTAGTTATTGATCCGGTAATGGGTGTTAGAAAGTTGTTTTAGTTTTTATCCATTCCAGATGTTAGATATATTTATAAAACCCATTCTATTGACATGATATTTAGAAAATACAATTCGTACTCATCATTTGAAAATGGAATTAGAAAATAATCAAAACACAAAAATAATGTGTGAACCAGAATTGTTATTTATTCTCCCAAATCGGGGTTGCTTCTCCTTTACAATAAGGGATACAATATTCTCCCAATGTGGGGATGAAATTCTCTCCCAATGTGGAGTTGATTCTCTCCTTTACATAGGATGAAAAAATATTACAAGTGGGGCTTAATTCTCCCAATGAAGGGGTTCACAAGCTCTCCCAATCAAGGGGATCAACTCTCCCAATAAAGGGGCTTACAAACTATCCCACTTAAGAGGCTCAACTCTCCCAATAAAGGGGATTAATTCTCCCATTTAAGGGACTCAATGAATCCTTAATAAAGCCTATAAATTTCTCTCTCCTTTACAAAAGGGAAAAATAATTAAGTCCCTTTATTGGGAGAGTTTATCCCCTTAAGTGGGATAATTTGTAATCCCATGTATTGGGAGAGTTGAGCCCCTTAATTGGGAGAGCTTGTGAGCCCCTTTATTGGTAGAATTGAGCCCCACTTGGGAGAAGATTTCAGCCTCTTTAAAAGAGAGAATCAACCCCACATTGGGAGAGAATTTCAACCCCACATTGGGAGAATATTGTATCCCTTCTTGTAAAGGATAAGTAACCCCAATTTGGGAGAAGAAATAACAATTCCAGTTTGCACATTGTTTTTGTGTTTTGATTATTGTCTAATTCCAATTTCAAATGTTGAGTATGAATTATATTTTCCAAATATCATGTTAATAATTTGGATTTTAGAAATCTATCAAACATATTGAATGGAGAAAAAATAATACAACTTTCTAACACCCATTACCGAATCAAGTTGGTATCAAAGCTAGTAAGCTAGTTTGATGTGGTTTGTGAATGATTCTTACCAGGCCTAAAATCAATAAGGGAGAAGGAAAACGTGAGGTTTATAATCCCTAAATTGGTTCAAGGATAATAACTCAAAGAGGATATATGGCCACATCAAGGAAGACAAATCCTTTTAACTCTTAAGAGGATTTCTTCAAGGCGTTAATTTTAATGAAGGAAATGGTGGAAGAGCTCTACAATGAAAGAGGAAAATGAAGATGAGAACACACAAGTCAAGTCAAGAATGAATATTATCATCCTTCACACAATTCATCTCCTCCTTCTTATAGACCCTCTTCTCCTCCTTGTTCTCCTCATCCTTCTCATTTTCCTTCTCCATCTCGGTCCCCATCTCCTCATAAGAAGATTTTTCTAAATAAACCATTATTGAAGTTCGATGTCAAGTTAAACTTACCCATTTATAATGGAAATATTAATGTAGAAATATTAGATAATTGGATTCGAAAAATAGAAGTTTATTGTCATGTTCAGTAGATTGATGAAGAATAGGTAAAGATTTGATTAGCCTCTCTTTGTCTTGAAGGCACAACACTAATTTGGTGGGAAATTAAACTTAAAGAAGGTGTTCAAAAGAATGATAAGAGTATTTCATATTGGTCTGAATTCACATATGCATTAAAGAAAAAAATATTTCCTTTAGGATATACATAGGAAGCAATTATGGAATGGCAGAATTTGAGAAAAGGAAAAGGGAAAAGTGTGCAAATGTTTACTGAAGATTTTAGGAAGAAAGCATTGGCTTTAAATATTCCATTATATTATCAAGAAACTATTCTAAAATATATTGGTGCTTTGCATAGATATATTCACCATACTATTCTTTTATTTAATCCCACTAATCTTGATGAAGTATGTGTCTAAGCTACGCATCTTGAGTCCATGGAAAAGGATGTTGATGATAATTCCTCCATGGAGCTTGTCCAACAAAATGGAAGTAAGAATAAGGGGAAAAAGGAACCTACAATAAAGAAATAAGAAGCAAAGACTTCATGATCTCATTGCAATAAGGAAGGGCACGATCATGCTCATTGTTGGAAGTTGCATCTTGAGTTAAGGCCTAAAATGTTTGGAGGAAAATGAAATCCAAATAATGTTCCTACAGTACAACAAGATTTGGGGTTTGATTCAGGTGATGAAACACAAATCATATTTGTAGGAGTGCAAGGTATACTATGTTCTCATGCTAGTTCAAGCTCTTCAATTACATATACTAATTCTAAAAGAATAAGAAGTGGGCATTTTCATATAAGGGTGATAAATAAGCATACCAAAGTTGATACTATTTTTTATAATGGTTCCTAAGTAAATATGATATCTGAAGAAATTTTCAATAAATCAGGATTGGACATAAAACCTCATAAGAACCCTTATTCTCTTGGTTGGTTAAATAATATTTGTTTTGTTATTAAAACATATATATGGTTATTAACATATATTCGATACCATTTTAATTGGATTGAATCAAAATTGAAGGATCAACTCTTTTGGTATATAACCAAAGGTAATTTTCCATTTGATGAGGAGATATATGAGCTTTGTAATCCCTCTTGGTGAATTCTAAAGGGGAGAGGTAGATTTGAAAGGTTTTTGGAAGCCATTGTGTTGCAGTAAAGTAGAAGACCATCTTTGAGATTTAATAATTCGATCTAATTTAGCCATATTTGAATCATAATAGAAGACGACACTCCATAGGAAGTGGACCCATAGACATAGCCCATATTGGGTGAACTTTGTCGTCATATTTTTGTGTCATTATTATTTCTTTCTACTTATAATTATTTCTCATATTCTCTTTATGTATTTATTCTATCTTGATTTTCACACTCTTTTAAGGTAATCAAGTCATTAACTAGATAAGTAAAATATATGTATTAGTTACCCCTAACAAATGGGTTAACATGCATAATTAAAACAGTGAAAACACATAACAAAAATAGATAAATAATCATATATAAATTATAACAAACACAATAAAAACACTTTTATTTTGATTAACCCACCAACTGCATGCAGACCTCAGACTTTCCTCCTAGCCATAGACTCTGGTGCTCATAAAATATCATCAATAGGTCACCCCCGAGCTGAGGCTAGAAACTCCAGAAGGGAAGGATTTTTAAGAAAGACTAAGGTCTAACTAGCATAATAACACTTAAGTTAAGGTGCCAACTACTGCAACTAGCCTACAATCTCTCATTTACCACAACCTATCCCACCCCAGGAAGTGTGCCCCTTCTCTACTCAACATTCCTTAAACTTCCCCACTTCCCTTCTAGGGATTTAGAAATAGGTTAGACAAAAAGTATCAAAGCCCTCTCGTTATTTCTTAGAAACAAGGAAACAATTACCAATAGTTCTCTCACATACAGAAAATTCTTACAGGCCTGAAAAAGTCCCTTATTCAAAGTACACAGGAATGAAATCCTTCTTCTTCAACTCACATTACGTAGGATTACTAGTTATAAATATCTTCCTAAGGTACCAAGTACAAGTATGAATCAAGATGGAAAGGAAGGTACAGATGGTAGGAGTTAAGGAGAGAATGATGAGTGAATCATAGAAAATGTGCTAAGTTCTTATTTTTTATATGTACCTGCATGGGCCCCACATGGTGATACATTCCTCCCACTTAGGAACTCAAGAGAGATATGAATATATCCCATAAACTAGGCTTTAGTAAATATTATTACAATATTTCCTTGGCTAAGTCCCCCTTGCTAGACACTTATCCACTTTCCCTCTAGTGGAGTTCTATCCCCCTATACTCTTTCATCTGGTTGTTCTATAGTAGTGATGTATTTTTATTAATATCTGAGTATGATTAGATATTACAATGACATGCTCACTGATTTTTTAGCATTCTGGATCTAACGCCTAATAACCACACAAAAAATTTGTCCTCAAAACATGTTTATGATGGCACTCTGGCCCAAAACATCCTAGATCAGCAGCCTATATGCATATTTACAATTGGGATTTTTCCTAGGGGTATTATGTTCCCCGTCACCTTATTTATGGATTGTCCTTCGTGAAATATATACACATGTACAATCAAAATCTTCAAAAATATTAAAAAAGATGTGGTTACTCCTCCTACATAGCCTCTTCATGTTCCCAAGTAGCATATTTAGGAATGTAATAGGTCCATTTTACCTTTACCAACCCCATTTCTTGATTCTGGAGTAATTTGACCTTATTATCCAATATGAACATTGACTGTACTTGGAAGTCTCCATCTTTATCAACCTGAATCATATTCCAATCAATTTCATCATTAGCATCATGTACATAATTTTTAAGCAAAGACACATGAATTATGTTATGAATGCACTTGTATGTAGGTAGTGAAAGCATGTATGCAACAGGACCAATACTTTCCAGTATTTCAAAGGGTCCACAATATCTCACCTCCAACTTTGCACAATTCCCCAACTTCAAGGAACTTATCTTGGCCTTCACTTTTAAGAACACATGGTTTCCCAATTTACACTCTCTGTGAGTTATGCCCTTATTTGCATAGGTTTTCTGCATGTCTTGGTTAACCTTTAAATTATGCTTTATCTTCACCATTTTTTCTTCCATTTCTTTGAGTAACTCCATCCCAACCACTTCTTTGTCTGTTGGGTTGTCCCAACTCACTGGTGTATTTCACTTTCTTATATATAATGATTAAAATGGTATCATCTTTAAATATTACCAATACCCATTATTATAATAAAATTCAACAAAGTGAAAATAAGCTTCCCATTTCAATATTTAATCCATCATATACATCCCCAACATATCCTCGATAACTTGATTGACCATTTATATTTGCATGTTTGAATTTGGATGATGCGTTGTGATAAAGTTCATATTTTTCCCAAATCCTTTGAATATTCCCCTCCAAAAGTTTGATGTGAACTTGGGATCTCTGTCATAAACAAATTCCTTAGGAGCACCATGAAGCCTAGCAATTTCCCTCATACAAATATCTGCAACGTTAGCTTCTTTGTGAGATAACTTCATTGGAATAAAATGGGAAGCTTATAGACCACCAACATGATGGAATCATGTTTCTTGTTTGTTGTGTGCAACTTGGTGATGAAATCAATTGTCACCACTTCCCATTTCCACTCATGAATGAGAAATGGATATATCGAACCAATTGCACGTCTATGCTAAGTATTGAACTTATGACATTCTAGACATATAGAAATGAAATTAACCACCTACTTCTTCATTCCAGGCCAAAAATATTGGCTCTTTACACCTGCAATTGTCTTCTGGTAGCCCGGGTGCCCAATAAGGCACATTATGCATCTCTCTTCGGACCAAATTTTTCATCTCCTGAATATTTGGTTTTGGCACTTGATTAGAGACTGGGGTTACTGGAGTTTCCCAACAAAGGCATCGATGTAGTCTAGAGCACTGGCATATTCAACCTTCAACAAGGGTAGGAGGTCTCACCATAAGCATTGAAAATACTTATGTGGAATAGATTGAGGTCGAAGAGAATGTAGTGGTGGGAAGAAAACAACCCAACTAGACCTAAGCACATGAGTATAAAATATTATACACAAACATCATAACCAGAATGGAATATTGAAGTGCATAACATGTGGAAAAATTCCTCTGGTGACAACATTCCTAAACATTAATTGAACAAGTAAATAAATAGATATAACATGTGTGCAGATGAAGATCTTAGTATTCACACAAAATTATACAAATTTTAGGTTTAAAATAAAATTTCTCATATATTCATTACTTAGTGATCAAAGGGAATATAATAGTCGGATGTCAGATGAGTGGAAGCTCTGTAACTACATTTCACGACATGTTTGAGCACAGCCTTGGAAAAAAGAGCTAAGACTCCACAAATTATAGATACAATTATCATTACAAATCCCAGGGTCGAGATAGATCTAGGTTCTATAGTTAAACATCAACAACTCTATCAATGTCAATAAATTTGTCATATTTCATAAGTCTTTATCTTATAGATTTCTGTGGGACTTGTTGATTCATCCATTACAACTTCTTGAGTCCACGTCTTCTTGGTTTCTGCTAGAAGGTTCTATCACTTTCTGTGATTCCTTTCAGCTAGAGAAAAAATTCATTCCTTTTTGGCGCTCTGAGCTATCTCTTTTCGCTGCTCGGATCCTCTATGGGTGCATTGTGTTATTTTGCAACACACTGTAACTGCCTCAAAACTGTGCTATTTTCTCAAAATTGAGTCTTCTCCAAAAATGGAGGGTCCAATAGGCCCCAAACACAAACCTTTACTCATCCAGAATCAAGTCTTCATATCTTTTCTCTCAAATCCCTCAAACAGATGGTCTAATGCAAGTACAATTTCTAGAGCCTATTTGAAAAACTAGTCATAGTGAATGATCCAGTCTTGCCATTTCTTGGTCAAAATTGAGGCCTCGACAATAAATTTCTGTGCAGCATGTACATCGAGCTCCTGAGGTTGGGTATCCAATAGATAATTCCACTTTGTTTCAATGATGGAGTCCAATTGTTGTAACGGGACATACTCAACAACGTCATTCACCCAACCAGGATAAAGGATACCATTGAGTTGTGTGATTTTGACCACTCCAGATTCATGTATCTCTGCAACAATAAATGGTCCAACCTAGTTCATTTGTAATTCACTAGGATTATTTTGATTCTTACTTTCATACAGTAGAACTTTGTCTCCTAGTGAAAAATATGTATTCTTAATATGTCGATCATTCTAGGCCTTTTGTTAGGATTTTTCAATAGTCTTATGAAAGTCTACTAAAAATATGGCTTCGTCCAACTACATAAATTTTGTAATTCTAGCTGCAATGGATTCATCATCAGTCATCTTGGTAGCTTGTGCAACAAATAGAATTGGTGATAGAAATTTGTTGCCTCTTGACCAAATTTTGGAGAACATTCATCATGTTTGACCATTTTTGGGACTTTGATAGGCTCCTCGAAGGTGAAGCGGAGATCACAGGATCTCGACCCCGTTTTAGGACATTTTTTGGTTTAGGGTTTATGTAATGGGTATGGGATGTCAGCCCATGGGTTTACCCATGACTTGGCCAATTTTGTAATGTATAAATAGAGAACTAGATCTAGAAGGGAGGTGATGCTAAGTGATATATGGTGCTATGTGCTATATTTTTTTGAGTGCAAGTGATGTAAGTAGTTGGATCTATGAGATTGAGTTAGCTTTGTTCATACTATGTGCATGAGAAATTGCAGAGCTAAGTGAAAGTGACTGTAAAGGGGCTTTGTGTTGTAACCTAGCTCGGAGAAGGAGGGTCTGGCGAGGTGCGCGTAGATCTCCTGTCCTATGCAGAGTGGGTTCTTGAGGCTCTTTCCTTGTAGAATATTGTAAGAAGACAGTAAAGAAGAGAAGAGTTGGTGGACGTAGCCCCACACTGGGGTGAACCACGTGTATCCTGTGTTGGGGTTTCTTTGTGCATTATAGTTTTTATGTTATTGATGTGATTTATGCTTAGTGTAGTGATACATGTTAGATGAACCTGATATAATTGTAGCTTAGTGCTTAGTAATGGGAATGAATGCTAGATCTGATATAATTCTATATGCTAAGTTCTTGGATATATTAGATCTTGGGAATACTGTGTTGTTCTGTACTTAGGGTTTTCCCCTACGAAGTGAATATTAATGAATGTTAACTGCTATGTGCTCTGTTAAATGTTGTAATCACATATTTGTGTCCCAACTAGGTTGCAGAAACTTGATTCATGCAACCACCCATGCCTCTACCATGGGTGAGACTTCATCTACTTCACAGGTGTTGCTGAAAGGGCTGGTAGTTAGGTTTTTGTTGGTGCATTGTTGAAGCATTGAACCGGGTCTGCCCCTGTGCCAACAAATGGTTCCATTGTCGAAATCTGAAACTGTGATTTCTAGGAACTGAAGAAAAGAAATTTATGTGCGTAGATATGTTTCTTTAGTGTGTAGTATTCTTGACTTTGAAGCTCTGTGCTAAGAAAGGAATCAGATCTGAAGAAAAGAGGTAATATCTTAAAGCTTTGTGATCTAATAAAGGTAAGATAAGTGAAAAATTTTGTTTCAAAAGAATGGATCTAGGTATGTCTAATATATTTTGTCTTAGTCTGAAAACTAGGGAACAACTAGAAGAAAGAATATTGGATATGAGTAGATCTGATAAGAATAGTGAAAGATATGTTATTCCTATTCATAGAAAGAATGTTTGGACTAACAAATGGATGCAGGATCATAGAAGGAATTTTTTGTAGGTTAGTTACTATGATCCCAGTGTGCAGTACAGTAAAGGTTGAGGTTCATTTAAAAGAAAGAGAGGACTAACTCTTTGTTATAGTTGCAGAAGACCTGGGCATCTTGCTAAGGAATTCCTTGGTAGAGGTACTAGTAGTCTTTGTTGTAAATCTATGGACCATGAAGTTTTGGATTTCCCTAGAATGATTGCTAAAGTTGAAAAGATGAATATGAGACAATAAAATCATGAGACAGACCAAGAAACTAAGGATATGATAGAACCCCAGAAAGAATCAGAGGTTGCATTACTACAAATGATAGAAACCCTGAATGATCACAGAGATATCAAGTTATCAGATATCTTAAAGGAGAAGGAGTGCATAGAAATAAGAATAGGAGACTTTGACATGGACTATGTTCTGGATGAGGAAACATAGGTGAATATCATGACAGAAAGAACTTGGGAAATTTTGGGAAATCCTGTTATGGTTCCTTCATTCGGAGGAATAAGATTATTTAGAGGAAATATGATAACCCTTTGTGGAATACTTACCCAGACATCTATGAGTTCTCATGGAACTTTGACAGAGGAAGAATTTGAGTTCATTAAATTTGTTGAGAACAATGCCCCATTTGCTATTTTGCTAGGAAAAACCTGGATTGAGAAAGATCAAATATGAAGGAAAAAAGAAGAGGAGGATCTAGAATAAAAAACACAATAACTAAGGGATTTTATGGCTAAGAGAATAACACACTTACTGGAAGAACAAGAGAACTAGTCGATGCTACTGAGGACCAGAGATATGGACGTTGAAGTTGAAAGAACACAAGAATATTGGAAAGACCTGTTTGTACAAGAGAGTAGAGAACCTATGCAAGATACCAGATATATAAAATATGCAGAATAGAAATGAAATGCTAGAAATGACAGAATAACAGTAAAATATCCAACATAATCTTCACAATACACAGAAATGATATACGAAATAGCAACAGAAATAGCACTTTGAATCAGA
>ML776946.1:1285240-1317546 GCA_009831015.1 Picea engelmannii
TGAACGATACTCTCCTTCATTATATTATTTATTGTTGACTGATTCTGGTGAACCAGAATGTTATGAAGAGGCAATGCAGGTGGACACCAAAAAGAAGTGGGAGCAAGGCATGAAAGAGGAAATGGATTCCTTGGAAAATAACCGGACTTGGGACTTGGTTCAGTTGCCTACAGGAAAAAGAGCATTGCAGAATAAATGGGTTTACAAGTTGAAGGAAGAAGATGGAGGAGAAAAGCGGTACAAGGCTAGAATTCTTGTAAAGGGGTTTGCACAAAAGAAAGGTATAGATTTTGATGAAATATTTTCTCCTGTTGTTAAAATGACTTCAATTAGAACTATTCTAAGTTTTCTGGCAGTAGAAGATTTGCATCTTGAACAGTGTTAGCATCGGAAGTCACTCCTGGATTGCTTGCAGGAGTAGAGCCCAACACCCATCAGTTTAATGTCACGTTTTTTTTATAAAGGGGTGATTGAATGGAGATAAAGACTCCGGGAAATATCACTCTAACTCAGGGACTAGGTCTGGTACGTAAGAAACAAAGGAGGTCTTGATCTAACTTCAGCCAGTGGGTTGATTAAAAGGTGAACAGGTGGAAGACTTAGTAGAAAGGTGAACAAACAACTTTGGGCAATAGGATTTTAGCGGTTTGCAAAAGAAAGACTCTAAATACAAGATCCTCTTGGTTCAGGGTCACAAGAAACTGAAAGGGGACTTGACTGGATCCTCCAATTCCAAGTCACTCAGCGCTAGGAAAAATCACAAGAACCGTGTAGAGACGACGCAACTATTACAGTGATCCATTACAACATCATCCTATAACAGCTGCAACTCGATTGGATCCTCCAATTCCGAGTTGCTCTAACACAGTGTAAACAAAGGCATGAAAGAAACTGGCATTCATAAGACAAGAAGTCTCAAAAGTCCATACATAACCAGATTAACAGTGCTTCGTTAAAACTTTACAACCGGGAGCTCTGCTCAACCATCAATAGATACAAAAATGGCAAAAATGTCTTCATATACTCAAAACAACAACAACAACAAAATCGAGATGCATCATTAGAAACTTTGCGTCTACATGGCTTCTGACAACCAACACCTGTAGCTTCTGAGTGATCGTGCATCTGACAGTTTCATGGGAGAATCGACGTGCCTTTAATTCGTTGCCGGAATTTCCCATTATGGCGGAGGCGATGTCTAACCACCACCAACTACTTTAATAACTGCTTCATTGGATTGAGGATGGCCCGACCAACTTGGCACCCTTGGGACATGGAAGGTTTATTGTGTTGCCACCTGGATGAGCTTGAACGACCTGATGTATATACGTGGAGGCCAACGCGAAGGATGGGGCGCACAATGGGCATGGTGGCGCCAGGATCGTGAAGGCGAGATAATAAGTGATGAGGTGTGAGAGCGGTTACAGGGGAAGACACATGGCGGAATGAAATAGGTGGAGGGAGCAGAAGAGGAGATATGACGGGCTTGTTATTAATGGAAGGTGGATGTGGAGTGGAGCGGGACACATGGCGGATGGTGTGTGGATGATGATATGGGATGGGGAAAGAAACCACATGGACGGAAAGAGGGGAGATAGACAGCTGTTGGAGGATGAAGAAGGACTAGAGGGAGTGAGCCTCATCTCACAGTCGAGAGAAAAACAGATGGCAGGACGACACGGTAGGAAAGGGGTCCATGTTGGATAAAAGCAGAGCAGCTGAGAAGGATGGGACCATCCAAGCGTCGTTGATCTAGGCGCGCTGATCTTGGCCGTCAGAAATATGTATGCCTGATTCTGGACCCCCCCCTCCGCTTAAAGGTAGAAAGGCGGGGGGGGTCCAGAATCGCCTCGCGCACCATTGATCCGGGCACTTTGATCACAACCATCAAAGAGATGCGCCCTGGATTCCGGACCCCCCCCCCTCCACTTAAAGGTAGAAAGGCAGGGGGGGTCCGGAATTGCCCGTACGTCGTTGATCCGGGCGCTTGGATGCCTGTTTCCCAAATTCGCTTGTTGTTTACCTCAGGCGCGCTTACGTTTCGAGCTTAGGATAAGTGGGTTTTTAACCCATTCTTTTGCATTCTAACCCCCCTTTGAATAAATATCACTAACATTTGGCTCCATGGGGGATAGAGTCATCCCTGTGATGCTCTAAGAACACGTTTTGCATATTTAGTGCCTTGTTGTTGGGCTAAGGACTCATTTATTAAACTGAAAACAAGAACAATATTTACAAAAACAAAAGAGCCGACTGTGGCTCACAAAAAACATTTTTTCAAGAAATGCCCATTTACTGGGCCACCAAAAAATTCTTCACCTTCTAGGTCCTGCAACCTGTACGTGTTGTTGGAGAATACTTCAAGGATCTTGAAAGGCCCAAACCAGAGGGCATCAAACTTATTGTGCTTGCCCCTGTCCTACCTGGGTGCATCCCATTTGAGCACCATATCGCCCTGCTCGAATTCTTTCTTTTTTCCCTTCCTGTCAAAAGCCTGCTTGATCTTCTGTTGATGGTTGCAGGCCTTGTTCATGTCCTGTTCCCTGATCTGTTGTATTTCCACCATCTGATGAATTCTTCTGACCATATGGTTAGGCTCTCCTTCAAGGTCCTCGAGGAATTTTGCCACAGATAAGGCGAGATGAGTGGGAAAAATAGCCTCTGTTCCATAAATAAGTTGTAAAGGCGAGATGTCGAGGGACCTTTTCGTTGTCACCCTGTCAGCCCATAGAGAAAATTTGAGCTTTGAATCCTAGGCCCTTTTATTGTCTTCCAATAATTTATTAATGAGCTTGATCAGGATTTTATTGGAAGACTCTGCCAGTTCATTTCCCTGAGGATAATAGGGAGTAGAGTGAATCAGTGAAATCTCAAACTGTTCACAGAACTTGACCAGAGGCTCAGACCGGAAAGGGGTGGCGTTGTCAGTGACAATTCTGCTAGGGCAGCCAAATCTGGCTATGATATCTTCCAGGAAGCTGATAATTACTTTGTGAGAAGTGCTCCTAGTGGGGACAGCTTCTATCCACTTGGTGAAATAATCTGTCGTAGTGAGGATCCATCTGTGCTGGCCACTAGAGGGAGGATGAATCTCTCCAATGAAGTCCAATCCCCACTGCCGAAAGGGTGTTGAAACCACTACAGGCTTTAATGGCAGAGATTTGAGATGTTGCTTACCTGAGAACTTCTGGCATTTGATGCAAGCTCTGATTTCTCTGCAGACATCAGGGAACAAAGTGGGCCAGTAATACCCTGCCCGAAGGATCTTGTGAGCTGTGGTCTTCCAGAAGTGATGACCTCCGCAAAGACCACCATGGAAATCAAACATTACCTTCTAGGCTTCTTGCGGGTCCAAGCATCTTAAAAATACCCCTAGAGGGTCTTTCCAGTACAAGACTCGGTCAATGAGGCAATATCTGACTTCCTTGAGCTTTAAATCTCTCGCCTTACTCTTTTCCATTCCATCAGGAGGTCTCAATTCTTATAGAAAATACAAGATATCCTTATACCAGGTGCATGTTGTTAGTGATACGACACCCTGGAAATGCTCGTCGGATGACTCATCTTGCTCATTGATAAAGTTAATCCCCAAAGCTTTGCAATTGGACTCAGCCAACAACCTAGCTAAACCCTGCCCTTTTATCAACTTGGTGGGCTTAATTTCCAGATCAAACTCTAGGATCTTGGCAATCCACTTACCTCTTCTTCCATCTATGTTAGGCTGTATAAGAATGTCCTTCACAGAGGCTGAAGGAACATATGCAGTGACCCTCAAGTGCAAGACATAGACTCTGAATGATTTGAGAGCTGTCACCAAGGCATAGGCTTGCTTCTCCATGATCTCGTACTGGAGTTTTTCATCTCTCAATGCCTTTCTGTAGAAGGCAATAGGTCGCTCTTTCCCTTTGTCATTTTTCTATAACAAGACCGCTGCTATTGTATCACAAGAAGCAAAAGAAAAAATCATGAAATCTTGAGAATAATCAGGACTGATTAGCACTGGTGCCTCAGTCAACGCCCTCTTTATTCAAACAAAGGATTCCCTGGGTTCAACGGTCCATTTCACTTCATTTCCCTTCCTGAGCATGGCTGTAATGTGTTTCACTAATTCAGCAAAATTTGAGACAAATCTCCTCAGAAAATTTATCCTCCCCAAAAAGGCATGAACTTCCTTTTAAGATCTGGGAAGTGACAGGGTCTGAAGTGCTTCTACCCTGCTAGGATCAATTCTTACTCCCTCTGCTAACACTATATGGCCTAATATCTTCCCTTCCTTCATAGAAAACAAAGATATCTTGGGGTTTAAAGATAGGCCAAACCTCCGACACTTCAGGAAAACCTTCTTCAAGTGGCAGCAGTGCTCCTTGTCTGTCCTGGAGAAGACCGTGATGTCATCCAGATAAATTACCACAAACTGGTCCTTTTCCCCGATGAAGGCTATGTCCATGGCTCGCTGAAATGTTTCCCCTGCATTCATCAATCCGAAAGGCATTTTGGCATACATGAATGTGCCCCAAGGAGTGGTGAATGTCATTTTTTCCCTGTCCTCAGGCATGACTGATATCTGATTGTAACCAGAAAATCCATCAATCATGGATATTCTAGATGCACCAGTGACCTTCTGCAATATATGTTCCATGTTGGGCAGGGGATAATTGTCCTTCCTGGAGCTTCTGTTCAGGTTCCTGAAATCAACAAAGAGTCTGATTTCCCCTCTTTTCTTTCTTACCGGGACCAAATTGGCCACCCAATCGGAATATCTTAAGGGGACAATGATTTGGGCGTCTAGCAGCTTCTTCACCTCTTTCTCCATGATAGGTAGCAACATGGGATTTATCTGTCTCAACTTCTGCTTGAATGGATTAGCCTCTTCTTTCAGTGGGATCTTGTGCTCAATGACTGATGTGTCATATGTCTTGAGGTCTTCGTAGGTCCGTGCAAACACATCAGCAAACTCTCTCAGCAATTCGGTATATTCAACCCTCTGCTGCTCGGTCAAACTCCTTGACAACTTGATGAACTTAGGCTCCTCTGGTGTACCAATGTTGCACTCAACTATGTCAGCATCATCTTCTGAAACTCTGCCCTTTAATGCCACATCATTTCCATCAAACAATCTCTCTAATGGGACCAGTCCCCTTGGAATGTGATTGCTAGGCAACTGAATAATGTCATGCTTTGCTATTTTACCCAGCAACTCACCCCCATCAAAACTTTCCTCAGAGACAGATTCTTGGTCGATATGCATTTCTGAGAATTCTTCAATAGTCTCCAAGAACCTTTTGATCTCGAGGTCATCCTCAAACACTTTCCAATGTTTGACGTTGTCAGGTATGGAGGGCCTGTATTTTACTTCTACACCATACCTCAGTTTGGGCGGCAAGGGTACTTTGAAAATGATTGTTTATGTAGCCAAGGAGTCTGCCACTGTGTTCTCCTCTCTTGGGATGAAATAAATGTTAAATGCTGAGAAGAAACTGTCAATTAGGTCCCATACCTCATTTTTGTAACTCCTGAGTCGAGGATGCTTAGCCTGATAAGCATTTCTGATCTGCTGGACTACCAACTCTGCATCTCCAAACGCTGCTACCTCCTAGATTCCCATTTCCCTTGCGTCTCTTAATCCTAGGATAAGAGCCTCGTACTCTGCCACATTGTTGGTGGTCTCAAATTCTAGCTTGTATGACAGGGATATGGTCTCCTGAGAAGGTGACACAAAAACCACCCCAGCTCCAGCGCCTTCTCGGGAACAAGCTCCATCGAAAAACATTTTCCAGATTGGGGTAATGGAGGGAGGAAATTGGGAGGAAACAGAGGGATGCTTTCTGAGTTTCAGAGGAGGCTCGGGGGCATGGGTGAGCTGTAGTAAACTGGAGCCTAAATCAGTGTCCAAGGAAAAAAATCGGATGATTGGTAGGGTTGGCTTCATCACTGATTATGTAAGCCAGTTGGGCTTCCCTGTATAGTCTTCTATGCTCTCCTCCAAACACTGGGATAGTAGCATATGTGAGGTCCATCTGCAAGGTTCCCCCTAGTATTTTTATCCAAGATATTGACAACAACATACCGAACTTGGGGGGAACATCGGCCGCCACAATATCCATGACCAGACTTTTCATGGGTAGTTGAAACAAGGTCACAACCAGGTCTTTAATAACTCCGAGACACTAAACTCTCCTGGAGTCAAAGGAATAGAGGTCATGATAGGCTCAAGTGACTTCTAGTCCTAACTATTCCATGACAGTTTTGGGCATGAGGTTGTGAGAAGCCCCTGAATCCATCAAGCAGTTGTGCAGCACTTTATCATGTATGTTCAGGGATGTGTAGAAGGGAGGGGATGAATCATCTCTATCTTCTACCATGGGACCTAGGACAACTACTGGCTTCTCATCTTGGAGGTTTATGGAGTCTGTGGGGAGGCATGAAGGTTCAGATTGTAGAAGCTCGGAGAAGCGTTTTTTAAATTCTCCATGTTTAATCAGCTCGGTGAGGGGCATAGGGATTCTGATCTTTTGAATTTCGTGCTCGAAATTAAAAGAAGATGCAGGCTTTGGAATTTCTCTTATTTCAGGAACATGATTCTGAATAGTATGAGAGGGGGGTTGGGCCTTCCTACCTCTGTGAGCATCTGCTACTTGATTAGCAGGTTTCTCTGTCCTAGTGTACTGCTCAGGAATATCAGGTGTTGTTGTCTTTTTATCGGACCTCAGGTTGTACCTGCCTCGGCCGCCGCTAGCCTTGTCTCCCTTGCTCAATTCATTTAGCTAACTGTTCATGAGAGACTCCTCGTATGCTGATTGAGTCAGGTGAGGAAAAGGGGGGGTCTCTCCGAAGCAATGGATCTTTGGCTCAAGATCGTATGTTTCCCCTTCTTCATCTTTGGCCACAAAGTTGTTCTGCAAAGGGGCCTGAATTCTTTGGTCTTCCCTGTCTCTTCCCCTCTCTCTTTGCATGGTTGGGGAAAGAACATTGTTTGGCCTCCTGAAACCTCCTTTGATCTCTGCACCCTGAGGGCCCTTATACGCTTTCCTCCTTTCCACCTTCAGTCTCTCCATCTCTTCAGACAGAGATTTCATCATCTTGGTCAGTTCATCTACTTGAGTGTGGGGCAGCGATGAGCCAGAAGTTGAGGCTTCGGACTTTCCCTTTATTCTATCTGTGTCAGCCCTATTCCTTAGTCTGTCAGCTGCTAATATGTTGGATTCCACTTCTATGGCCGCATCTTGCATTTGGGATAAGGAGGTGGCTCTTCTTTCTCTCAATAAAAGGCAAAAATTAGGGTCAAACGCACTGGCATAAGAAATCTTGGCCGAGGCTTCTGAAGGATTTATTTTGGCAGGAATCTTATTATACATCTTATTGAATCTTTTGGAGAAGTCAGAGATAGATTCTCCTTCTTCTTTCGTCAAAGACCCAAACTCTGTCATGTAATACATGAAATCCTTCCTATCTCCCCACTGCCTCAGGAAAACACTATCCAGGGCTTCAATTCCAGCAATAGATCCAGGGGCCAATCCTCTAAACCATTTCCTCACCTCGCCATCTAGGCTCTGGATGAAGACTCTCATCCAGACATCTTCATTTTCAATGTTTAGGTTGTTTTCATAACTGTAGAAAGCATCCAGATGCTCCTCTGCAGTTATATCCCCCTCTCCATTGAACTTGGGCATGTATTTCAAGTAATCTCCAGCAGGGAGAGGATTCATAGGATGGGGTAGGATTAAGGGAGCATACCTAGCAGCGACTATGGCATCCATTCTATTCGAAGGGGGATTGGCACCAGCCATAGGGATATTAGGTAGAGGAGAACTGGGAGGAGAAGGAGTTTGCGAAGGGGCTACCGGGGATGAACCTCGAGGTGGAGTGGGGAACAAGAGAGGATTCAAGGAGAAGGATAACGAACTCAATTCAGCAGGTGCTCCTCTTTGTACAGGAGTGGGGAAATATTTTGTAGTCCCAGGTCTACGCCAAGGGAAAAGCTTCAAAGGAGAGGGGAGTGACAAGGATTTCTCCTTCCGATCCCAGACTAGGAGGGGAAAACTCAGCAGGAACGCTCCCAAAATTCAAAAAAAGGGAAACCTCTGAAGGAGGTCTATTAAGAAGCTGAGGAGGAGAAAAAGGAGTTCTTACAGAAGGAGATGGGGAAATACCTGGTTCATAAATGGAGACTTCTTCTACAGAGCTCTTTCTTCTTCTGAGAACCGCCTCGGGGTCAGCTTCAGGTGTAGCGAGAGGCAACTATGGATGTGACCGCGTATGTTTGCCTCTGAAATCCATAATTAAAATGGCGGGTTCACTCCTAGTGGAGTCGTCACAATGGAATTGCTAGGTGCACAGTAGCAATCTTCAAGTTCTGATATCTGATGCACCTTCAGAATCATCTAATCATTGTCGTTCAATCCCGGGGAAAATATTCAACTTCGTCCCCGGCAACGGCGCCATAAATGTTAGCGTCGGAAGTCACTCCTGGATTGCTTGCAGGAGCAGAGCCTGACACCCATCAGTTTAATGTCACATTTTGTTTATAAAGGGGTGATCGAATGGAGATAAAGACTCAGGGAAATATCACTCTAACTCAGGGACTAGGTCTGGTACATAAGAAACAAAGCAGGTCTTGATCTAACTTCAGCTAGTGGGTTGATTAAAAGGTGAACAGGTGGAAGACTTAGTAGAAAGGTGAACAAACAACTTTGGGCAATAGGCTTTCAGCGATTTGCAGAAGAAAGACTCTAAATACAAGATCCTCTTGGTTCAGGGTCTCAAGAAACTGAAAGGGGACTTGACTGGATCCTCCAATTCCAAGTCACTCAGTGCTGGGAAAAATCACAAGAACCGTGTAGAGACGACGCAACTATTACAGTGATTTATTACAACATCATCCTATAACAGCTGCAACTCGACTGGATCCTCCAATTCCGAGCTGCTCTAACACAGTGTAAACAAAGGCATGAAAGAAACTGGCATTCATAAGACAAGAAGTCTCAAAAGTCCATACATAACCAGATTAATAGTGCTTCGTTAAAATGTTACAACCAGGAGCTCTGCTCAACCATCGATAGATAGAAAAATGGATAAAATGCCTTCATATACTCAAAACAACAACAACAACAAAATCGAGACGTGGCATTAAAAACTTTGCGTCTGCATGGCTTCTGACAATCAGCACCTGCAGCTTCTGAATGATCATGCATCTGACAGTTTCATGGGTGAATCGACGTGCCTTTAATTCATTGTTGGTCTTTCCCATTATGGCGGAGGCAATGTCTAACCACCACCAACTACTTTAATAACTGCTTCATTGGGATTGAAGATGGCCCGGCCAACTTGGCACCCTTGGGACGTGGAAGGTTTCTTGCGTTGCCACCTGGATGAGCTTGAACGGCCTGATGTATATACGTGGAGGCCAGCGCGAAGGATGGGGCACACAATGGGCATGGTGGCGCTAGGATCGTGAAGGCGAGATAAGAAGTGATGAGGTGTGAGAGCGGTTACAGGGGAAGACACATGGAGGAATGAAATAGGCGGAGGGAGCAGAAGAGGAGATACGACGGGCTTGTTATTAATGGAAGGCAGACGTGGAGTGGAGCGGGACACATGGCGGATGGTGCATGGATGATGATATGGGATGGGGGAAGAAACTGCACGGACGGAAAGAGGGGAGATAGACAGGTGTTGGAGGATGAGGAAGGACTAGAGGGAGCGAGCCTCATCTCACGGTCGAGCGAAAAATAGATGGCAGGACGACATGGCAGGAAAAGTGTCCATGTTGGATAAAAGTAGAGCAGTTGAGAAGGATGGGACCATCCAAGCGTCGTTGATCTGGGCGCACTGATCTTGGCCATCGGAATGATGTATGCCTGATTTCGGACCCCCCCCCTCCTCTTAAAGGTAGAAAGGTGGGGGGGGTCTGGAATCGCCTCGCACGCCATTGATCCAGGCGCTTTGATCACAGTTGTCAAAGAGATGCACCCTGGATTCCGGACCCCCCCCCTCTGCTTAAAGGTAGAAAGGCGGGGGGGTCTGGAATCGCCCATATGTTGTTGATCCGAGCGCTTGGATGCATGCCATTCACATCCTCTTGTCATTTACCAGGCGTGCTTGCATTCCGAACTTAGGATAAGTGGGTTTTTAACCCATTTTTTTGCATTCTAACCCCCCTTACAAGAAATATCGCTAACAAACAGTTAGATGTAAAAACATATTTTCTCCATGGGGATTTGGAGGAAGAGATTTATATGCAACAACCATAGGGGTATGAGGTCAAAGGGAAGGATAATTTGGTATGAAAGTTGAATAAGAGCTTGTATGGCCTAAAGAAAGCTCCAAGGCAGTGGTATTTGAAGTTTGACAGGTTTATGATAGAACAGGGTTATAGTAGATGTCATTCTGATCACTGTGTTTATTTTAAAAGGCTAGAAAATGGAATCTTTATTATCTTGCTATTGTATGTAGATGGCATGCTTGTTGCAGGGACTAATATGCAGGATATAAACGTGCTCAAGAAGAAATTAGCCAATTCATTTGCGATGAAGGATTTGGGTGCTGCAAAGAAAATCCTTGGTATGAGAATAACAAGAGATAGGAAAAATCACAAACTGACATTGTCTCAGGGTGAGTACACAGAGAAGGTGTTGGAGAGGTTTAGAATGCAGAATGCAAAACCAGTTAGTACACCTTTGGCTAGCCATTTCAAATTAACTAAGGAAATGTGTCCCATGACACAGGAGGAGATAGAATACATGTCCAGGGTCCCATATTCATCAGCAATTGGCAGCTTAATGTATGCAATGGTTTGCACAAGACCAGATATTGCACATGCAGTGGGAGTTGTGAGCAGGTATATGAACAATCCAGGTAAAGAACATTGGGAGGCAATAAAGTGGATTCTCAGGTATTTGAGAGGTACTACTACACATGCATTATGTTTTGGAGGTTTAGACACTTTTCTAAAGGGATATGTTGATTCAGATATGCCAGGTGATAAAGACAGCAGGAGGAGCACCACAAGGTATGTTTTTACTATAGGTGGAATAACAGTAAGTTGGATTTCAAAACTGCAAAAGGTTGTTTCACTTTCAACAACAAAGGCAGAGTATGTTGCTGCTACAAAGGCTAGTAAAGAGATTATTTGGTTACAAAGGTTTATGGAGTAATTGGGAAAGAAGTAGGAGAACAACAAGTTGTACTGTGACAGTCAGAGTGCCATTCACCTTGCAAAGAACTCAACCTTCCATTCGAAGACTAAGCATATACAGTTGAGGTACCACTTCATACGATCTGCCTTGGAAGATGGACAATTGAAGCTCGAAAAGATACACACTAGCCAAAATCCTACAGACATGTTAACAAAGGGAGTAACCAGGGAGAAACTGAGTTCCTGCTCAGTTTCAATTGGTCTTCAAGAATGAAGATGAAGATGAGAAATTTTCCAGGTCCAAGAAGGTTCAAAGTCCAGCATATACAGCAGCGGTGGAGTTGTTGAGATCAGTCTCCAAGTGGGAGATTGTTGGTTGTGGAGCCTGATTATCTTCCTGGTTTATAGGTCGTTTACTTTCAGTTGTGTTTATACCCCATGAAGTATTTACACCCCAGAAGTATGTACACTCTTCCACGCGGGGGAGTGCCTTGTAAAAGTATATTGTAATTTCATTGTAAATCTGGACCGTTCATTATAAGGTCGCAGATCTAATAGTAGAGATTATGTTAGGGTTTTTTGCCCTAGAAGGCAACCCTATTTTATGAGGGAAATGTATTGCGGCTATGTATGATGGTGAATATTGTATTCTAAGAGAGGAGACTATGAGAGAAAGAAGAGGAAGTTATAGCGGGTTTTGTTGTAGGTTGTATCCCTTCATTTGCTGGATAATAATAAAGGAAGGACCTGGAAATTTCTCTGGTGGACGTAGCCCACACTGGGTGAACCACGTAAATCTATGTCTCTCTTGTATTGTGTGTATTTTGTGTTTTGTTTATGCATTTGTTTTATTTTATTGCTCCACGGTCCTGTTTTTCTATCATAGACTACGAGGGAAACAAAACAAGTAATGATATTTTCAAAAATAAATATGGTTTTGGTATTGATAGAACAGTCCCACACTAGTGTGGCTTCATCCCATCGTGTAAGATAATATGTTGCAGTAATGATGTATGTGGCCTTGGAATGTTGATCTGGTGGGTTTATGGGCCCAATGAAATCAACATCACAATTTTTGAACATTTGCAAAGATTGAACAAGGTGTAAAGGTAGTTCATCTCTCCATAAACGCTTACCTACTCTTTCACAAACATCACATTCTCTAGTATAGGCTTTGGTGTACTTAAACATTGTATGCCACCATATCCCAACTTGTAATATATTATATGCCATATCATTACCACCAACATGTCCTCCCGCAACTCCACTATGAAAATCTCAAAGAATATCATATATATCATGATCTAAAACACATCGTATCATGATATTATCCAAACCCAACTTATGTAATTATCCTACGATAAGTTGATAATCTGTTGCCTGAACAACAAGATGGCACTTTTGGGTTGTCAAATAGTCCTCCGAGGATTTTCCAATTATGAGGAACAATGCAATGTTTGATAAGTAGTCTGGGATAGCGCCTATGTGAAATAAATATACATGTGGTAGCTAGTCATCAATAGGTCTACCACTTTCTCTAGTTTCCAATCTTAATAGGTGATCGGGTTTGACATTTAACTTCCTAGGTTTGAAAACAACTTCAAAGGAAAAATCCTAAAAAAGAAACAACCATCTACAGATTCTTCCCTCTAAGATAGGTTTGTTAACAAGATATTTTAAAGTAGAATGATCAGTGAAAAACATAAAATGACCCCCTAATAGATAGTGTCTAAATTTTTGTAAAGCACGGACCATGCCCAAACCTTCCCTTTCTATTGTGGTGTAGTTTTGTTAGGCCTGAGATAGTTTTCTCCTAGAAAAATAGATGGGATAATAAATATTCCCTTCTCCTTGTTGCGCAAGGATAACACCTGGTGCAATGTTATAGGCATCAATATGCACATGGAACTCCATGCTCCAATTGGGGAAATTTAGAATGGGGGTTGTACTCAAATTTTCCTTCAATGTGTCAAATTCTTTATTACATACTGAATTCCAGTGAAATCCTTCATATTTATTAATTAATTTCTCCAACGATGTTGTGATACTCATGTAGACCTTGATAAACCAATGGTAGTATCCAGTATGTCCCAATGTAGTTCATAATTTCTTGATTGAGGTAGGAGGAATCATATTTAGGATGAAAACAAATTTTCTAGGGTCCACCAGCATGCCTCTTCTACAAATGATATGGCCTAACAAATTTCCAAAGGGTACACAAAAGATACACTTTTTCAGATTGAGGGAAATCTATAGCTAGAGACATACATCCAACATTAGCCACAAGAGACCAATATGTTGTTTGAGTAATCTGGATACCGTCCAATCAACTAGATATACTTCAAGATATTTATGGATGAAGTCATGGAATGCGGAAATTACGATCCGAGAAAACACTACCGGGGAATTCTTGAGCCCAAATGACATGACATTGTAAGAAAATGACCCCCATTCTGTCGTGAAGGTAGTTTTTTTCTTATCCTCTTCTACAATCCCTACCTGGTGATATCTAGAAAATCAATTGGTAAATGAATATGATTCCCTTCCCACGACCTAATCTAAAACTTTGTCACTAAAGGGAGTCAGAATTGGGTCATGAACACATGCACAGTTCAAGCTATGATAGTCAACGCAAACCCTAATATAATCCATACCCTTTTTAATCTAAATGAAAATCAAGATGATCCACTCAACCTCATCCACTAGGAATATCAACCCATCTTCCAGCATGTGATCAATATCCTTCTTAACATTTTATTTGACTCTAGGGTTTAGACAATATGGTTGGTGCTTAACAAGTTTCATGTCATGCTTTAGTTCAATTTTCATTTCTCCTAGATCTCCCTTAGTTCTCTTCAGCTTCAAGAAGCTAGTGGGGAATTGGTACTCATATTCCCTCAATAGGGCCTAAAGTTCAGTCATGGTCTGTTCGTCCCAATAATACCCTATAGAGACTATCTTGGGATTCTCTTTATTGTCTATATTAACCCTGCACAACTTCAGAGGGTTATTTTAGGAGATATTGGCTTCAGTTGAAATGGTATCCTGAACAATCCTAGTTCCTTCATATTATTTAAAGGAATTATTCCTAAGTTCTTCTAAATCATCAAGATCATCCGGTGTGGTATCAAACTTACTACTATAAATAGGTAGTGGCACAATGACATGATTTGTTGGTTCAAGAGAGGGGTGAAAGTTGGAACAAAGCAAGTTTTTATGAGTAGAGAAAACTACAGGGGGATAGGCGGGTTTGAACTTATCTGTGAATAACAAGATTTAAATTTGTTGCAATGCTAAAGTGAATTCAGGGGACTTACCTGTAAAATAGAAATACTAGAAAAATTGGCATTGAAGGACATCCCAGCAGTGGGTTTTTGTTCAGGTTTCTTCATGTATATACCATCCTGTGGGGATTGGTTTGAGTGAATGAACAAATTGGTGTACCCAAAAACCTCGTGGGAATTTTGTTGGTGTAAAATTGATCAAACCAGGGTCCTTCTTAAGTTACCAACAAAAGGTACCAAAGTAGTCTAGAGTGCTGGAATTTTCATTTTCCCAGAAGGGAAGAAGTCCCACTCGAAGCAAAACCGAGACAAGAAAGAGAGGGAAGGGTAAGGAGAATACTTAGACATACCTCTCTGCTATCAAGATTCATATTAGTCTCGTGCAAGATAGATTAAACTTGTAAAAATTATGGACATCTCCTAACTGAGAATAACGAGAACACATTTGCATCTCCATTCATAATGAAGCAATTGAAGTATATCAGACATAAAATATAGTACAGAGCAACGTTCAATACATTCATAAGACTAAATATACAAGATATATCCAAAATTTGGGCCTCCAATTATAACATATCAAGTTCTTCTCAAAGATGTATTCTCATACACGGGTAGTCAGAGGATGCTCCTCATCAAATATGACACATTGTTACAGTCTCTTGCTCCTTTACATCTATATTGATCGAGAACTCTGATACATTGATAGTCTGGTTCTTACCCAGATATCTAAAAATTATCTATGATAACAATATAGATCATTACAATAGTGACTCTCATCCCAACAACAATAATAATCCTATCCCAACACTCCATCCAAACACCAAAAACAACATTTTACAATCATATCAGTCTCATATATATAACTCGATCTTTAGGTTTGTTGGTTGAGAACCCGAGAATTCTCTCTTCTTCTTGATCTTGTTGCAACCTCTTTCCTCAAAACTGATGTTGTGTTGTCTTTCCAACCACTTTCTATTTATTTATTTAGTCTGTTGTCCAACTCCTTAGTATCTTATGTAACTTTTGTTTTCCAAAATGAAGCTGGAATATGACATGTGCAACTTCTATCCATCAAAATGAAGGACCCAACAGGCTCTGACCACAATCCTTGACTCATCCCGAGTCAATTCTTCGACTCTTTCGTGGTCTTTGGGTTGGCTTGTTGTTCTCTCTTTCCTTTTGGTTCAAAATTTCTTTCATTTACAAGTTGGATTGTTTCTTCTTTATCTTCTTCAAATGAAGGGCCTAACTCATGTACGATTTCTAGGGATCTCTTCCTGACTTCTTGAAAGTTGTCCACTTTATCCTGCCACTTTCTAGAAAGTAGTGAAGCTTCAACAACAAAATGTTGAGTGGCATATATGATGCATCCTTTTGGCCTAGACGTAACTAAATATTTCCATTTCGAGTCAGTTATGGAATCCACTTGATGCATCTGTAGATATGATTTCTAGCTTGCAAGTTGAAACTCTCGTAGTTCCTTCTTAGCCACAATTTGAGCTTCATATAGTGCATTTAGTTCATTGTTCGCCAAGTGAATTTTTTCAAATTCCTCTTGTTGTTACAATGGATCTAGGGTGTTGGTTGCTTCTTTTTTTAGTGATTGGATCTTCACACGCAAGTCCTCCAATCTTTGGTTGTGCCTTGAAATGATTCCCATCCAATCACTGATTTCTCTGAATAGTTTTTTGCATTCTATAGTCCTTTTATGCAAGGTTTCCCTTGTGTTGTTTCAAACTGCATGCCTCCCAGCATATCCAGGACCAAGTCGCAAAACAAGGTAATTTTTATCTGTGGAAAAAATACTTGGTCCATCAAATCAAGGTCTAGAAGTTTCAGTTTCTCTGTATTCCCCTTGACATCCCTGAAGATCTCGATCCTAGGATCATACGACTCATTTGGGATTCCTTCTTTGGGAGCTAAAATCTAGCCTCATGTTTCTCTCATCATGCTTTCTCTAAAATTATGGTAAGGTGGGTGGGTTGGGTTCGGCTTTGTGATAGGGGAATGAAAATATCTCAGGGTATGCATGTTTGCATAAAATTCAAAATCAGAGGGTAGCTAACAACAAACAAGGATTCTCGCTCTACACGTTCATGGGATCTTATAATTGGATAACTAGAAATCTCTGTAGGCACACATAAAGAAACTCATCATTAGGCCATAAACGCAATCTTAGCCTTAGGTTTCCGATGGGACGGATAACGGGGTAAGATCTATCCATTGATCTTGGATTTTAATGAATGGACTCACAGGGACGTGGTCAAGTTGAGGGGATTAACCTTTTAACTGCTAAGAAGCATAGTGGGGATATCGATGGAATCTGTGCATATAGTGCCTTTATGTCTTAATGGAAAGTTATGACAGGCTACAGTGGCTACCGTAAAGGGTATGACTAGACATGATGCATGTGGTACATGGGTTGTGATAAAGTTCGGATTTGCCTTCCCTCCGACCAAAATTGGGGTCCCCATCATATTTAATGAATTCATTTAATGTAATGGTGTCTCTTCTGATCCTATGCAGCTGAGTAAGCAATTTTGCACAAAATCAATTCTTAGACTGAAAAAGAAAATATCTGTCATGGGGAAATAAATGCACATTCCGATGTTATTAACTAAATTAAAGAAATTATAGGAAATTAAAATATAACTATTGTACATGCTCCTTTGGACTGGAGAAACCATGCTTTGGCCTAAGCATGATAAATGTATGGTTTTAGGTGGGTTCCATTCACCCATCTTGGCCGAAGGATACCATCTAGTTGCACTAGCCTGACTACACCAGAGTGTTGGATTTCTGCAACTATGAATTGACCCAACCAATGCATGCACAAATTTCCTAAATGATTCTTATATTGAATGTCATAAAGTAGTACCTTATCCCCTTGCATGAATATTTTGGACTTAATATTCTTGTCATGCCAAGATTTATGTGTAGATTTCTCAATTGTCTGATGAAAATCCACTAGATATGTTTCTTTCTCAAGTTCTTGCAAGTCTGCAATCCTCTGCGTAAAAAATTCATCATCGGTCATGTGTGTAACCTAAGATATATAGAGACTAGGGGTAATAAATTATGTAGTTACGATAACTTCTTTCCCATAAACCAACTAAAATGGAGTATACATATGCATCTTTTTCGTGGTATTCATGTAATGCCACAATACTATTGGAACTCTATCATCCTAGTCTTCCATGTTTGTGCAACATACTTTTGTTAGTCCTCTTTCCAGAATTTTATTGAATGCCTCCAATGTACCATTATCTTGAGGATGGTAGGGACTGCTCTTATGGTGTTGTATAAGAAATTATGTGTCAACTTTGCGATTGTACTGTTGATAAAGTGATTACCTTGATCATTGGTAAAAATTCTAGTACATCCAAACCAAGTGATAATGTTCTCGAAGATAAATCTAGCATATGTATCTCTAGAATAGTCTTGAATTGCCTCTGCTTCAGCCCATCTTGGGAGGTAATCAGTTGTGGTAATGATGTATTTGTCTTTTGAGTGCTTAGTCGAGGGGTTGATTGGTCCAATAAAATAAACAACCCACTTCTCAAATTCCTGAAGTGCTATGACTGGATGAAGGGGTAATTCATCACTGCATGATGGCTTCCCTACTCTTTGGCAGATGTCACAAGATCTAGCATATTTCTTAGCATATTTAAATAACGTATCCCACCATAATCCATCTTGAAGTACATTTTTTGCAGTACCTTTACCTTTAGCATGTCCTCCCGCAAATACACTGTGCCATTCCCACTATATATCTTGTCTTTGATGGTTCAAGAAACATCTTCTGAGGATGTTGTCTAGTCTTAATTTGTAAAGTTGTCATGTGATTA
Organism: Picea engelmannii; assembly: GCA_009831015.1. NCBI lineage: Eukaryota > Viridiplantae > Streptophyta > Pinopsida > Pinales > Pinaceae > Picea > Picea engelmannii. Next base: position 1,303,507 of record ML776946.1, read on the forward strand.
GTTGATAACATGTTGCGTGAACCACCATATGTCACTTTTGGGTTGTGGATTCAGTTTTTGGGTAGGTCCCTATACTAAGGAAGAAATCAATGTCTTCAAGCTACTATGGGATGGCCTCAATCTAGAATAGGTCTACATCTGGGAGTTGGTCATCCACTTCTACACCACTTTCCCCTGACTCCAATATGGAAAGGTGATTTGGACCTACATGGAATATTCCTGGTTTGAAAATTACTTCAAACAAAAACTCTTGAAAAATAAGTAGCCATTTGCAAATTCTTCCTTCAAGTATCGGTTTATTGACTAGGTACTTCAATGCAGAATAGTCAGTCAAAATATTTAAATGAGAAACTAACAAGTAGTGTCTAAACTTTTTTAATGCATAAATTGTATCTACACCTTCCCTTTTAGTGGTTGTGTAGTTGCGTTAAGCTTGTGAAAGTTTTATGTTGGAAAAGTAGATAGGGTGGTCCATATTTCCTTCCCCTGGTTACGCTAGAATGGCTCCCAGGGCGATGCCTAATGCATCCACATGTACATGGAACTCAAATTCCCAATTGGGAAATATCAATATAGGTGTAGTACTTTGTTTTTCTTTGATAATATCAAATGCTTTGTCACACTCTGGTTTCCATCGAAATAGTTTGGCCTTATTCAACAATTTTTCTAGAGGTGTGGTGTTAGTTGTGTATCTTTTTATGAACCTATGGTAATATCTTGTATGTCCTAGGGTAGAGCGTAACATTTTATCACTTGTAGGTGGCGACATGTTCAGAATGATCACAACATTAGCTGGGTCTACCAAGACTCCTTCTCTACATGCAATATGGCCTAACAGGTTTCCATGAGGTACACATAAAATACACTTCCTTAGATTCAAAGATATATGCATCTCACGACATCTATCAAACAGTAACCAGAGTAGCCCGACATGATCTTTTAATAGGATTTACATTGTCTAATCATCCATATAAACTTCTACAAACTTGTGGATGAACTCTCGAAATGTTGTTATCACAATCCAAGAAAAAAATGTAGGGGAATTATTCAAACCAAAGGGTATTACATTGTATGTGAATGATCCCCATACAGTTATGAATGTAGTCTTCTTCTTGTCTTCCTCTATGATTCTTACTTGATGATATCCTGAGAATCCGTTTGTAAATGAATAAGATTATTTTATCTCAACTTGATCTAACACTTCATCACTGAAAGGTGTTGGAAATGGATCATGCACATATGTAGAATTCATACTTCTTTAGTCCACGTAGACCCAAATGTCTTATGTACCTTTCTTACTCTGTATAACTATGGGGATAATCCATTATTCTTCTTTGATTGGGAAAATAAGTCCTACTGCAAGCATTTAACTACTTCTTTCTTGACCTTCACTTTTATCTAGGATTAATTTGATATGTTATGTGCTTCATAGGTCTTGAGCCAAGTTTCAACTTAATTTTCATTTCTCCCATGGATCCTTTTATACCTTTGAGTTCTGAGAACATTTTCGGAAACAAGTCCTCATACTCCCATAACAAATTGTGTACTTCATTCATAGTTTTCTCATTCGAGTAATTTCTTATAGAAGCTATCTTAGGATTCTATGCACTCCATATATTACCTTTCTGCAACTTCAGTGGGTGGTTATAGGAGCTATCAGTGTGACTAGGTACAATGTCCTAAATCTCTCTACTTCCTTAGGTTTCTTTAATGGTTAATTTTCTAAGCTATTCTAAATCATCCCGTTTTTCCAGGTCTTTCTCAAATTTACAACAAGGTAAAACTATCTTATCAATTTCAAGACCCAAACTACACTGAAGCAAATGAACATGGTCAACGCATGCTACTGGACTTGATCTCTTTTTGAAAATATTAGTAAAAATAATTTCCTTGATTCTTTGAAGGACTATGTTGAGCTCAGGGTACTTACTTGTAAAGGAGAAATCCTTGAAAAAATAGTCTTGTAAGGTCTTCCAATAGATTTTTTGTCTTTTGGTCTCCTCATGTATATATAAATCCTTTATAATAGGCCCCAATGAATGGAGACATACTTGAACCCATAGGTGAGAGGGTACTTCCTTGACTCTCCATTTATCTAAGAAATGTTCAATATGCACTCTAGGGTCAGATCGGCCATCAAACAGTTGCTCATATTGAAGATCTATATTCATCTCTCTTGTTAGTTGATCCCTAATTTGGAATCAACATCAGATGGATTGTTTTGCGTCTTCCCACTCCATAATCGAGGTTTTATGGGTGGCCCACCATCGAGTGGGGGTGTCTTGCAATGATAAGTGAAGAACAAATATCCTTTGATCTGCTACTATTTTCTCTTCCATGTTGGAAATAAAATTGTGTACCTATGAGGTACCATCATATTTTGGGGGTTCGATGCCCTCAGGTCCAATCCATCTTGTTGCTCTGACAGTTGCACATTTCCTTGAGAATCGCTCATATGAGCCTTGATGCCAACTTTCAAACACTGCTTCTGAATCCTTGTCAGCAGACTATATGCTTCTTGAACTTACCGATCCATCTACAATAGGATTTATGTAATCTAGTCTCATTCCTATTGTTATGGTGTATAATTGGTCAAGAGAATTTGATTTCATATTATGGTTCATTGGTTCAATATATCTAGGCCCTAAACATGGATCTAAGGGTTGAACTAATTTTATCCCATATGCCTCAAACTTCATGGTGTCCCTCTTTATATCAATGATAACATAGTTGTTGTATTCCCAATCAATCCCGAGTATAGTAGGTAGGGATCATTATCTCCCAGTATTTCAATTACCTCAAAATCAATTGTGGTCTTAACTCCCACAACATCTATTTCCACATTTTCCAGCCTTTCTATTGGGAAAATGCAATATTGGTTTTCCATTATCAATTGGATGGGGGAATATACTAACTGAGGTTTTCCCAAGGCTTCCCAAGTATTTTTGGGTAGGATATTGACATCTAATCCTAAATATCGCATGACGTCTTTGATTTTAAAATCATTTAGCTGGGATTCTAACCTAAATTATTTTCTTGTTCGCACCTTTCTTCTTTGTATTCTTTGTGTGTTCTTCTGAGGGAGGTTGGTCCTTACTATGTTTTATGGGGTTCCCTCATTTCCCATTATTAGGTACAAGGTGTTGCACAATTTCTCAATAAGTTGGTCATCCCCTACGATATCAAAGAATAATTGAAACCAGAGATTGACTACACTTTGAGATTGCTTAGAGCGTCTCCTTGGGATTGTAGAGTTTCTAGGTGTCGGTGGTGAGGTTGAGAGGTAACTTCATGGGGATTCTCCATTATTTATAAAGTGGGGATGATCTTAAATATTTCTATTATTTTTTTTTTTAAACAAATTTTGTTTCACAGGATCATACCTGTCATCTTTGGGAACAAATTTCTGAATTTTGGGCTGATTGTCTGCATTATTGGACCTCGACCAAGTTTTGGGGAAACTTTGGTCACTTTGGGCCCACTTTTGGACTTTGACATGCTGGTCGAAGTAGGATCACCCAGGTGGAGCTGAGATCGTGGATCTCACCTATTTTGAGGGTTATGTGGACCCAGTAAGGGGGCCTCTAGGGTTTTGTAATGGGTTTATGGGATGTCATCCCATGGGTTTTCCCAATGTTTAGGCCTTATTGTAAGATATTATAAAGTGTAAATAAATTGGAATGTATTGTAGAAGAAGTAGTTATGTGTGAGTAGTTCCATGTGCGTCGAGGATTTGTGCTCGATTGTAATTTTGTAGACTGTGCTTAGTGCATATGATGCTTAGTGTGGAGCAGGTGCAAAGTGTTGTGATAAGAGATTGTGGCTCTGTGCATTTGACCTATTTTTGGAAGGCGAAGAAGGAAGATCTAGTGCTTAGTGGACGGATCTCATGTCTTGTGAAAATTTAGACTCTATGGCTTAGTGCACAGGAGTGACTGGATGTAAGATTTTGGAGAATAATAAAGAGGCAAAGAGGTTTGTGGACATAGCCCCACCCTGGGGTGAACCATGTATATCTGGTGTCTCATGGTTCTTTTTGTGAAGTGTTATTTATGTTATGCATTTTCTTAGTTCTTTGATTATGATGTGTAACGAATGTATATTTTGTTTCTTAACTATTTTACTTATGTTAAAGGGTAAATGAATGCTAGATCTAACTCACAGTGCTAAGTGCTAAGTGATTAGGGTGCATAATCACTTATTGTTACTATGCATTATCTGTCTTTGATTATGCTCTACGATGTTAATAAGGTTAATAAACTAATGCATGCTCACTTCCCAAGTGTTAACAGAATATTCTACGAAGTTCTCTTATCACATACTCGTGTCCTAGCTTGGTTATTGACACATGCGTCATGTAACCCCCCTACTTCTACCTCGGGTGAGACTTCGCCTACTTCGCAGGTGTTGCCGAAAGGGTCGATAGTCGGGGTTTTTTTGGTATGTTGTTAAGCATTGAACCCTGGGTCTGCCCCTATGCCAATAAATGGTTCCATTACCGGGACCTGAAACTGTGATTGCTGGGAACTAAAGTAAAGAAAAAAAGAGAAGCTCTGTGAGTAGATTTGTTGTTGAAGTATGCAGTAATCTACTTAACTTGTGAATATTTGTGCCAAGAAAGTTAGTTGTTCTGAATAAAAGAGGTAAGATCCTATAAGAGTTAATATTTGTGCTTTGGTAAGAGAAAGATAAGTGAAAATTTTGTTTTGAAAGCATGAATTTACGTATGTTTAATAGATTTTGTCCTAGTCTGAAGGCTAGGGTGCAGTTGAAAGAAAGAGTTGTTTTGTATAAAATTAATGAAGAAATATATGTTATCCCTATGCATAGAAAGATTTTTTGGACTGATAAGTGGATGCAGGAATCTAGAAATAACTTTTGCATACTGCAGGTCCAACACTATGATCCTAGGGGAAGTACGCAGTACAGAAAATATTGGCGAACATTTAAGAGAAAAAGAGGATTGAATTTGTGTTATAATTGCAGAAGGTTGGGACATCTTACTAAGGAATGCCCTAGGGTATGCCCTATTTGTATTTTTTGTAAGGTTGTTGGTCATGAGGTTGAGGATTGTCCAAGGATTATTGCTAAAGTTGAATGGAGGGACATAAGACAAGAAAATTATGAAAACAGTCAAGAGACTAAGGGTATGTTAGAAAATCATAAAGAGAAAAGGTCAGAGGAAGTTCAGACTATGTTACTATAGTTGGAAGAAATGATGGATGTTCATAAAGATGTTAGTTTACCAGAAATCCCGAAAGCACAACAGCGCATAATTGCAATAATTAAAGACTTCAACATAGACTGTATAGTCTTGGATGAAGAAACAAAAGTGAATACTATGACAGAAGAAACTTAGGAAGTTTTGGGAAAGCCTATTGTGGTACCTTCTTTAGGAAGGATAGGCTTTGTTAGCACACATTATTATCAGGGGGGTGTTTTCCCTAGTAAGTGGCATTCCGGTGAAGAAAAAATGAAAGAAGAGGGCTCAAAAAACCTATCAAATGTTTTTATCCTAAGTCGGGTGATGATATGACATTTTTGCACCCACGTAGTCCCAGTCATCTCATCAGCTCCTTATCATCAAATTCCACATCTATCTGCCAAGTCCTCCTTGCAAGCGTCCAACAAAGGTCCAGATGGTGAAGTTCAAAGTGTGGCCCATCCTGATCTCGATGCAGACAGTTCATGAAAGTGGGGCGACAATTGAGACCTCATCTCACCCCGTAAATGGAAAACATGCAGAGAGTGCCCATAAAGGCAGGCTATCAATTATGGATAGATTTTCCTGTAAATCACATAGTTGCACCTAGCTCACATCTGACAGAGGTGGCGCCGACTGAAAACGTTAATGCGGTTGTCTGTTCACACTCCTAGTGGTTGAAAAAATCATGAGTATATGTATGCAGTTTTGATATTTTGTTAAGGTCAATGGTTGCGATAAGCTCTTGTATTGTAATGTTTTAATGAAGCTCTAGTTCTCTGGTTATGTAACTTGATTTGAGACCTCTTTTTATTGAAAGTCAACTTTTATTTCCATATTATTTGCATCTGATACTGAATTTTCATGATTGAAGGATTCACATGGATTGTGGTGACTGTGTTGTAATGGATGTTTGATTGCAGTGCAGTTATAGCGTTTTTAGTTTCCTGAAACTTCATATTCAAGAAGATCTTGTTTTCAGAGTTTTTCCTCCTTAGGTTTTTGGAAGACCTGATGTCCAGAGTAGACCTTTACATATTCTCCTTAATTTCTTCCTCCTACTCACCCTTACTACAACTTACTGGTTGAAGTTGATCAAGACCTTATTTTTTTGTACATATTGCCTCAGTTTTTTGAGTTAAAATGATATTCTCTTGATTCTGCCCCATTTGACCTCTTAAAATCCATTAACCATGACATATAACCTGATGGGTACTAGGATTACCTCTTCCATAATCTAGAGGTTACTTTTGGTGCTAACATTTATGGCGTCGTTGTCAAGGAATGAATTAAAGACATTTCCCTGGGTAAGAACGACAATGAGCTATTGATTCTAAAGGTGCATCATACATTAGTACCATTGAATATTGCAGCCTACACCTGGATACTCCACCATCTGGTGACTCCACTATTTTAGTTTTGGCTCCTAAAGGAAGACACACGAGGTCCACTTCACTACTGCTACTAGCAACGTCTAAAGCTGACCTGGAGGAAATTATCAGAAAGGGAAAGACCACTCAAAAAGGTACCTCCATAGATGTACCAAGTTTTTGTGATAATTTTCATAATCCCTCTTTACAAAATCCAGTAACTGTTTCTGATTCTCCTATTATAAAAACTGTTGGAGTTTCAATAAATTTAAATTTTGGGAGTTTTCCTGCCAATTTATCCCCTCCTATTCTTGGTTTGGAAGGAGAGATATTTGACACCCCTTTCTTCCCTGAAGTTGTGAAGTGGAAGGAGAGATATTTGACCTTATAAGTCTTTCCTACTCCTACTCCTATTAGAGTTGTTGTAGTTACAGAAGGGGAAACCTCTATTACCTCTAGCCCCTGATCTTTATATCCTAATGCTCAACCTTTTCCTTTTTCTCCCAGAAGAACAACCCCAGTCTCTCCTATCCAAACTCCATCTCCTCCTGGTTCTCCTCCTGTTCACACTCCAATGGCAGGAGATAATCCCCCCAGAACTAGGATGGAATCTATAATAGCTGCTAGGTATGCCCCTCTTGTGTTGCCTCATCCTCTGAATGCCCTCCCAGTGGATGGATACCTTAAGAAGTTTCCCAAGTTCACAAGCAAGGGAGACATAACTGCAGAGGAACACCTTGAATCCTTTTACAGTTTTACAGATTGTCATGTCATCATGGATGTAGATGTATGGATGAGGATTTTTGTTCATATCCTTGAGGGCGAGGCTAGGAAGTGGTTTAGGGCCTTGCCTCTTGGATCTATCGATGGGATAGAATCCCTATATGAAGCCTTATTAAACAATTGCGGGGATATAAAGGATTTCCTTTACTATATTACAGAGTTTGGATCACTAAATAAAAAGGAAGGGGAATCTGTTTCTGACTTCTCAAAGAGATTTAATAAAATGTATAGGAAAATTCCCACTGAGGTTAATCCTATAGAAACCTCTGCAAAGATTACTTATTCTAGTTCTTTTGACCTTGATTTTTGCCTCATGTTAAGAGAAAGGAGAGATACCTCCTTGGCTCATACGCAAGATGCACCCTTTGAAGTAGAATCCAACATTATGGAAGTTGATGAGATTAGGAGTAAGGCTGACAAGGGAAAAAGAAGGGGAAGTTCTGAAACTTCAACCTCTTCCTTTGTTTCCCATCCTCAAGATGATGAGCTTATAAAATTAGTAAAATGTCTTTCTGTTGATATGGAGAAGGTAAAACTTGAAGAAAGACATCCCTATATAGGTACTGAAAACGTTGATAACAGAGGTACATTCAGGAGACCTAATAATGCTCCTCAAATACTTCCAAGAGATCAAAGAGTTTGGGATAGGGATGATCAAATGATTAAAGCCCATCTCCAAAATAACCTTGTCACTGATGAAGAAGAAGAAGAAGAGGAGGTTGATCCCAAAATCCATTGTCTTGGGGATACCTCCTCATTTCCCCATTTAACTCAATCTGCATACGAGGAGTCTTTAATGAATGGACAATTAAGTGAGTTGAGTAAAGGGGGGAAAACTAGACACACTCCAAAAAGAAAGAAGGGAAATCAGGCATCCTTGATCGACCTACCAGATCAGAAAAAGCTACTAAAGATATTGCAAACCGAAGAAAGGAAAAGAAGGCACAGACCCCCCACTGGTGGTCAAAAGTCTTGTTCCAGAAGTGGGATAATTTCTAAATCCCCCCTCCTCTTTCATATTTGAGCATGAAATACAAAATATTAGAATCCATGTACCCATTTCAGAGATGGTCAATCATGAAGAATTCAAAAGGTGCCTCTCCAAAATGTTGCAAGCCAAACCTTTGTCTCATTCCACAGACTCAGTAAACCTCCAAGATGAGAATCCTACAGTCATCCTAGTTACTTTGGTAGAATATAGAGATGATTCATCCCCTACCTTCTTTACTTCATTGAACATACATGACAAGGTGTTGCACAAATGTTTTATGGATTCAAGGGCATCTCACAGTCTTCTGTCTAAGATTTTCATGGAAGAGCTCGATATGGAGATTACGAAAGCCTACCATGACCTGTATTCTTTCGAATCGAGGAAGGTCAAGTTCCTTGGGGTTATCAAATACTTCGTCGTATCTCTGTTCTAGTTGCCAATGAAAAGCATGATCATGGACATCGTGGTAGTTGAAGTTCCCCCTAAGTTCAGGATGCTTTTGTTTATATCTTGGATAAAAAGACTAGGTGGAACTTTGTAGATGGACCTCACCTATGCTATCATTCTGGTGTTTGGGGGTGAGCATAGGAGACTTTACGGGGAAGCTCAGTTGTCCTACATTATTAGTGATGAAGAAAACCCCAAAAACCATCCTATATTTTCTCTTGACACAGATTTGGGATCTAGTTTGTTGCAACTCATCGACGCTCCTGAACCTCCTCTGGAAATCAAAAAGTAGCCTATTACGTTTTGTGAAAATTCCCCTCCTATCACCTTTGTGTGGAAAATTTTCTTCGATGGAGCCTCTTCTAAGGAATTTGTTGGTGTTGGAGTGGTTCTTGTTTCACCTTCTCAAGAGACTATAGCTTTGTCCTACAAGTTAGAATTCAGAGCTACCAATAATGTGGCAGAGTATGAAGCTCTTGTCTTAGGTTTGAGGGCTACAAAAGACATGGGAATTGAAGAGATATCAGTATTTGGGGATGCCGAGTTAATTGTCCATCAAGTAAAAAATCTTTACCAACCTAAGCACCCTAGGCTAAGAAGTTATAGAAATGAAGTGTGGGACCTTATTGACAATTTTTTCCTAGCTTTAACCATTTCATTTATTCCAAGAGAAGAAAACATCATGGCTAATTTTGTGGTTGTTTCAGCAAGCAATTTCAGAGTCCCTTTGCTACCAAATATCAGGTATGATGTAGAAGTAAATTACAGACCCTCTATGCCTGACAATGTCAAGAATTCGAAAGTATTTGAGGATGATATTGAGATCAAAAGATTCCTTGAGACTATTGATGAGTTTTCTGCACTACATATTAATCAAGATCAAGATTTTGAAAGTAATCCTCATGCTGATGTTTTCCTGCACAAAATCACTAATCACCATATTGTTCAATTGCCTATAAATCACATTCCGAAGGGACTAATTCCTTTGGAAATACTATTTGACGGAAATGATGTGGCATCAAAAGTTAAAGGATCGGTTGATTATGCTGATGTAGCTGAATGCAACATTGGTACAGAGAAAGATCCAAAATTTGTCAAGTTGTCAAGAAGTCTGTCAAGGGAACTAAGGGTTGAATATGTTGATATATTAAAGGAGATTGCTGAGGTGTTTTCCTGGAATTATGAGGATCTCAGAACATATGACACAAGAATCATTGAGCATAAGATCCAACTAAAGGAAGAGGCCAAGCCATTTAGGAAGAAATTGAGACAGATCAACCCTATGTTGTTGCCTATCATGGAGAAAGAGGTAAAAAATATTTTAGATGCCCAGATTATCATTCCTTTGAGGTATTCTGAATGGGTGGCCAACTTGGTCCCAGTGAGAAAAAAGAATGGAGAAATCAAACTTTGTCTTGATTTCAGGAACCTAAACAGAAGCTCCAAGAAATATAATTACCCATTGTCAAAAATGGAGCACATATTGCAAAGGGTGACAGGTGCATCCAGGATGTCCATGATTGATAGATTTTCTGGCTACAATCAAATTTATGTCTTACTCGAGGACAGAGAGAAGATAACATTCACCACTCCATGGGGTACATTCATGTATGCCAAGACTCCCTTTGGACTGATGAATGCAGGAGAAACTTTCCAGTGCGTTATGGACGTTGCCTTTATTGGGGAAAGGGATAAATTTGTAGTCATTTATCTGGATGACATTACAGTTTTCTCCGGGACTGATAAAAGACATTGTCATCATCTAAGAAAGGTCTTCCAAAAATGCAGAAAATTTGGTCTCTCCCTGAATCCCAAGAAGTCATTGTTTTCTATGAAGGAGGGAAAATTACTGGGGCACATAGTATCAGCTGAGGGAAAAAACATTGATCGCAGCAGGGTGGAAGCCATCCAAACCTTATCACTCCCTAGATCCAAGAAAGAAGTTCAGTATTTCTTGGGGAAGATTGATTTTTTGAGAAGGTTTGTTTCTAATTTTGATGAACTGGTGAAGGACATTATAGTCATGTTGAGGAAAGGAAGCGAAATCAAATGGATTGTTGAATATCGTAGTTCCTTCGATCAAATAAAGAAGTTCGTGCCCAAAGAACTTGTGCTCATCAATCCTAATTACTTCAAATATTTTATGATTGTTTCCTTTTCTTCATTTAACACAGTGGCAGTCGTTTTGTTTCAAAATAATGATGAAGGGTTTGAACATCCCATTGCCTTTTTCAGTAGGGCATTGAGAGATGCAGAGATGAAATATGACATCATGCTCTAGTTAAATCCCTCAAATCCTTTAGGGTCTATGTCTTGCATTCAAAGGTCATTGCATATGTCCCTTCATCTTCTGTGAAGGAGATTCTCATTCAGCCTGACATAGATGGGAGAAGGAGCGAGTGGATTGCTAAAATCCTTGAATTTGACTTGGAGATAAGGCCCACCAAATTGGTTAAGGGTCAAGTTGTAGCAAGGTTGATGGTTGAATCTAATTGCAAATCCTTGGGGGTGAATTTCATCAATACTTGCTCAGAAAATAAGAAAGTTGAGTTGTCTGAGACAAGTTCCCAAGTCAGCCCTCCATTAGCAGGATGTTCTTGGTACAGGGACATCATTTTCTTTCTAAAGAAGTTGCAGCCTCCTGATGGCATGGAAAAAAGAAAGATAAGATATTTAAAGCTCAAATCAATTAAGTATTGCCTCATTGATCAAGTTTTATATTGGAAAGATCCTCTAGGAGTGTTGTTGAGATGTTTAGACCCACAGAAAGCCCAAAAGATCATGTCTGATTTTCATGACAGTTTGTGTGTGGGACATCACTTCTAGAGAATGAAAGCCTACAAGATTCTCATAGATGGCTATTTTTGGCCAAGCTTATTCACTGATGTTTGTGCTAAAATCAGGGCTTGTGTCAAGTGTCAGAAATTCTCAGGAAAATAGCAGCTCAAGTCCCTGGCTTTGAAGCATGCGGTAGATTCAAGAGCCTTTTAGCAGTGGGGCTTAGATTTTATTGGGGAAATTCATCCTGCTTCAAGTGGTTAGCACAGGTGGATATTGACTAACACAGATTACTTTACCAAGTGGATAGAAGCCATCCCCACAAGGATTGCTTCACATAAAGTAATCATTGGTTTTCTTGAAGATATTATGGAAAGGTTTGGTTATCCAAAAAGAATTGTCACTGATAATGTTGCATCCTTCAAGGCCGAACCCTTAATTCAATTCTGTGAGCAACTTGGAATTACATTGATTCACTCAACTCCTTACTACCCCCAAGGGAATGAACTGGCAGAGTCCTCAAACAAGAGCCTTATAAAGATCATCAAAATATTGTTAGTGGACAATAAGAAAGCATGGGATTAAAAGCTCAAGTTTTCTTTGTGGTCTAACAGAGTGACAAAAAACAGATATATTGGTGTATCTCCTTTTCATCTTGTATATGGAGTTGAGGCCATATTTCCTTCTAATCTAGCCTTACCCGTGGAAAAATTCTTCCAGTACTACCAAGGAGAGCTTGATGATATGATCAGAAGAATACAACAACTGGTAGAAGTGAAGGAGACCAGAGAGAAGCTATTGGACAGAGCACATGACCATTTGCAGAAGAACAAGTAGGATTTTGACAAAAAGGTAAGAAAGGAGGATTTCCAACTGGGATATCTAGTGCTAAAATGGGATGCACCCAAGAAGGACAAAGGAAAACATGGAAAGTTTAAAGCCTTGTGGATTGGCCCCTTCAAGATCTCTGGGAAGTTTCCAAATAATACTTGCAGGTTGTAGAATTTGAAGGGTGATGAAGTTTTTGGAGGCCCTGTAAATGGGCATTTTCTGAAGAAGTTTTTTGTGTAAGCCATGAATGGCTTCCCATGTCATTGTAAATATCATATTTCCTTTTTTTATGCTTTTAATAAGTGACTCCACAACCCAGCAGTAAGGTGACTGAAGCTGCAAGTTCTTGGTAGCTCACAGGGAGTGTACCATCCCCCATGGAGCCTAATGTTAGCACACATTATTGATCGGGGGGGTGTTTTCCCTAGGAAGTGGAATTTTGGAGAATAAAACAATGAAAGAAGAGGGTTAAAAAACCCGTCAAATGTTTTTATCCTAAGTCGGGCGATGATATGACATTTTGGCGCCCATGCAGTCCCAGTCATCTCGTCAACTCCCTATCATCAGCGTCCACATTTGTCTACTAAGTCATCCCTGCAAATGTCCAACAAATATATAGATGGTGAAGTTCAAAGTGCGGCCCATCCTGATCTCAATGTAGATAATTCATGAAAGTGGGGTGGAAGTTGAGACCTTGTCTCACCCTGTAAATGGAAAACATGCAGAGAGTGGTCATAAAGGAAGACTGTCAATTATGGAAATATTTTCCTGTAAAGCACATAACTACACCTAGTTTGCATCTAACAGAGGAGGCACCAACTAAAAACGTTAATGCGGTGGTCCAATCACACTCTTGGTGGTTGCAACAATTATGAGTATATGTATGTAGTTTTGATATTTTGTTAAGGTCGATGGTTGAGCTAAGATCTCGTATTGTAATGTTTTAATGAATCTCTAGTTCTTTGGTTATGTAAATTTATTTGATACTTCTTGTTTAATGAAAGTCATCTTCTATTTCCATATTATTTGCATCTGATACTAAATGTTTATGATTGAAGGATTCGCATGGTGTTGGCACACAGGGGCAGACTCGGGTTTCAACACTTCAACAACGCACCAACAAAACCCTAACTACTTGTTGTTCCAGAGTTTGTGTTTTAAGGCTATAAAACACATCGTCTAGGCATCCAAATATGATAATACTTTTAAAACAATGAAACAAAGAAAACTAGATCAAATTCGGTTTCTCAACCGTCTCTGTCTTTCTTCCCTTTGTTCCTGGATAGTTATGTCGCGTTCAATCGTTGCCCACGATCGCTCTAACTCGGTTCTATTTGTTGCAGTTTGTAAGATGGTGTTAAATAGGTTCAATGCGATGTTGGTTTGATCTTGTAAACCGGGTTCTACGTTTGGTTGTCTTCTGTAAGGGACTGTCATGGGTGATTGATTTTTTATATTTTTATAAAAGGGTTTTTTATAAATTTGTTACTTCAGACATTCAGGTAAGGTATTGATAAAACAACTTTAAAACTTAAAACAGAAAATGAAGACACAAGTAAGGCCGTTTCCTGGTTCAGTGACAATTATGAAATTGTAAACAATGAAACATGACACAGAGAAATATAAGGCTTTAATCT
>ML776946.1:1326805-1353297 GCA_009831015.1 Picea engelmannii
TATCATTAGCTTCTCGATTTCGGCCATATTGACTATTTTGATATTTGAAATTTCAGCCTTTTTCTCTTCCAGTTCCTCTTTTGCCTTCAGTCGATACCTGTTAATTTCAATCTCTTCTAATGAATTGGATAATCCATCTGTCCCGATGGGTGTTGATTCTTTTTCAATAGAATCAAAAATCTTTTGGCATTTTGAATTCATGGAGATGAAAATTTTGCTTTAAAAATTTATATGATGCAAAGGCTCAAAGATACAAAAAAGATTTTTTTTACTTTTGAGATTAAAAATCCAAGATCTGTTTCAACACTACCATCCCTTTCGGCAGCACCTGCATAGTAGATGAAGTCTCACATGAGGTAGAGGTAGGTGTGGTTGTAGGACTCTAGTGTCTACAACCTTAGTTGGGACACAGATCTTTGATTACAATACTCTAACAAAGAACTTAGCAGTTAACATTCATTAGTATTCAACCAGTATTTACTTCGTCGATAAAACCCTAATTATAGTTCAATGTAGTATTCAACCAGATATAACATATTGAAGCACTTAGCATAAGGAAATAGGTCATGTCTAGCATCTTATTCACATCATTAGGAACTAAGCCATCATATTCATTTAAGCATACATTATTTCACTAAGTATTAATCATATAAATAATCTAACAACTATAATGCACAAAGAAACCATAACACAGGATATACGTGCTTCACCCCAGTGTGGGGCTAAATTCACCAACTCTTCTCTTTGTTATTATCTTCTGTCAATCTTCTACAAGCACAAAGCCCAAAAACCCTACTCCACATAGGACATGAGATTTTAACACCTTGCTAGGTCTTTCTTCCCTGAGTTAGGTCATAACACAAATCCCTCTTACAATCACTTGCACTTATCTCTGCAAGTCTTAACACATAGTATGCACAAAGAATCCACTAATATTCACACTTAGCACATTATACTTCACTTTCTCTCTCTAATTACATCACCCGGATTTCTATTTATACATTACAAAATGGGCCTAAACATGGGTAAACCCATGGTCCAACATCCCATACCCTTTACATAAACCCTAATCCCAAAAACTTCCCTAAAAAGGGGCCGAGATCCCACAATATCTACTTCAACTTTTGCTCTGCCTTTGACCAGCCTGTTGAATTCCCAAAAGAAGTCAAACATGACCAAGCATCTCCAAAACTTGGTAAAGGGCCAACAGGCCCCCAACACTCACCAGTGACTCGTCCCGAGTCACTCTGCTCTGGGTAACTCTGCCTCAATATCCTCGAGCTGCTTTGACCTGTTTCTTCGCCAAGGCCACCTGCTTGGAAAACTCTTGAATAACTATCTCATTCACAGGTACCTCTACGCGTTGTTCGACTGAAGTGACTACTTGTTCCAGCTCTTCTCCTCGACCTTCAATCTCCTCAAAAAGTAGGCAAGATGCATCCTGAACTGGCTGGATCTTATGAGTCACTTCCATGACTTTTCTTTGTATTCAATTGACATGTTGTTGAGTTGTGCATTGTTCTTGGGATATTTACATCTTCTCAACTATTGATAGGAGTTTCATTTGCACTTGTACTGTTGTTTCTTGTTGTTTTTCCTCTTGGAGCTGTGACTACAGTGTCTTCAGTTCAGGGTTCTCGGTAAGTCTCTCATAAGTCTACGCACTGGGACTGCTTAGTTGTTTACATTCCACAGCTAATGTTTTGATCCTTTCAACTTCCTTTCAGGAAGTTGCTTCTCTCTGGTCTCTCACTTCCTACGGAGTGCTTGGAACTGTTTGTAGCTCTAGTTATGTGACTCTCTGTTGAAGCTGTTGAATGGCTTCAGCAATCTTCATCACTTGATTCTCCACTGGGCCTTCCTCCATTTTCTCTAAGCCTGTCACATATCGAAGTGCTCTGCATGCAGCTTCTTTAACTCCAATCTACTTTGTGAGAAGTTGTTTGTTCTCCTGCTAGATCTGTGCTCTATCCTATTCAAACTTGGTTTGGAGGTCGTCCTTCTCCTGCTACGCAACTCGGCATTTCTCTATGACTTCCTCTTGCGCTTTATTCAAGGCCGTTGTGGCATGTTCTTTTTCTTCCTGCATGCGATAAAGGTGAGCTTTGGTCGCATCATCTATTATGCGGATTTGGGCAGGCTCGTCTCCCAACTCTATTTCATCTAATGGCGGGGGTGCACTGAACACTGCATGGCTGGAGTGAAGGGCTTGTTGTACACCTCTTAGCTCTGTCTCAATTCTATCATACAAGGCTTCTTTTTTTTCTTCAGTTTTTTGCAAATATATTTTGAGGTATCTGATACAGTTGTTATAATGAAGTCGAAGTCATCGACCGTGAGCACAATCTGCAGCTTCGTCTTACTTGCTTTGTACTTCTTCCGTGATGTAGGTTTCATTGGGGAAACATTTCTTTTCTTCGATGTCTCTGCCTCTTCAAGAGGGTTCCTAGGTGGTGTTACTTCGCCCTTCTTCTTCTTGTATTCTTCCCCTTCTTTCTCTTCTTTGTCCACTTTGTGATCACCTCCTCCGCTAGGTGAATTAGATGCAGTATCTTATGAAGTACTATGTATTTCCTGTACATCTTCCTTCTTTTTCTTTATTCTACTGTTGGGTGTATCATACGCTTTGCGAGTAACCACCGGACTTCCAATGAGGTTGGGATCAGACATTGTTTCCTGGTCGACTGGTATAAGGAACTTTACGGGCCATTCCTTAGTGATTTCTTCCAAGTCCTCCTTTGTGAGCTTGTAGTAGGAATTAATATCTTCTTTAATTTCATTTGTTGGCATAGTAATATAAATAAAGTGCCTATTTGTGTGGAACTTCATAAGGGGCTGGAAGACTTAATGGTCCTCTTTTGTTGCAGGTAGTAGGTATGAAATATTGCATTCGACTACCATTGTCTCCCCATGTTTCTCGAATACCAAAGCATGGTGAACTTCGCAGCTAGTGGCTCGAAGAACTCAATGTCATGGAAGGTCGCACCTTCCAGCATCTACCAAGCAATAAATGCGATGAGGATCAGTACCCAGCTAAAATGGAACTCATAGCCCTGATCTTGAGCTTCGTGTAAATCCAATTCTAACTAGTTGACTAAGTAACTATCCCAGTTCATCTAGAGTCCTTCCACGCATTTTCCAGCAAGGTCAATGACAAAACCTGTGACCTGCATGGTCTGTTCTTTCAGACTAGCTTACCAACAATCAACTAGAAAGTAAGTCACATTGCACCATTATGAATGGAAGCTACCTTGTAGCCCCACGTCCCATTCTCTACATCGTTGTAGGTGTCTTTAATCCTCTATGCCAAGGCGTTGTCTGTAGCCTTCCCTCGATAAAATTCTTGTGGGTCTGGTCCTTGCATGCTTAATCCGGTGATCCTATGGATCAACATCAGATCGATGGTGATGCATTTGTCTAACCATAGATACCCACCATGGAAGCACAACAACAGGATCTTAACGCATGCGTTAACATCCTTGTGCCTTCCAAAATGTGGTATCTTCAACACGTTCAAGATAATGGACCTCACGATTTCCATGGTCCATGGTTGGGGGATGATCTTCGACTTCTTTCCTTTCGTCTTGGTTAGATACTTGTGAGGTATGAGCATGCCATAGCTCTTGCAGTCTCCCAGATTATGGTCATTGATATTCAAGGTTGGAATCCTCTCCAACTGCGGTCTGACTGATTGTATTCCCTTAGGAAGGTACGCAGTTATGAATATGTAGTCGAAGTCCCTTGAGACACTTTCACAACTCACCACACCGAATAGGGGTGGGATGTAGTCAGGAAGGATAAACAAGATTAACTTCGCATTCACCAAGTCATATCGATGTTTGGTTATTTTCTCGGTCGTAGCTCGGGATGGTCCAGATCCACAAGCATTCGACGGGGAGGCTTTCACTCCTCGCATCGATGAGGATTGGATGCTTGTTGACATCACCTTCTCGGCCACGAGGTCTATTACAATCTCTTCAAAAACTTTTTATGTTAAGCTAATTTCGTCCGACATGCACACTCGATATCGGATATCTCCGATCGATGAACAATACTAACTGTAACATAATAGATGGTGAGGTTTCAATGATCACTGTGCGAAATCAAATGGTTTTTTTTGGTCTCAGATAATCACAATTGGCAAAAGTGTTCTCGGTGCAATGCTCGATAGGATAAATAGAGATTGTCGTAATGGTTTCTTTCAACGGGTCGCAAATCTTTATTCGATGCAATTCCATCCGTTATGGTATGCTCCAATGGAAAGATTTTGGTCCATAACTACTCTTTTAACCATTCGGGAGTGTCGGTCTAACGGTCATAATGCTTCCAACAGTTATATTGCTCTACCATGGCAAAGTGCCATTATGTCTTATACTGATATTCTGAAAAATTTCAAATTCTAGAAACCTTCCTTCTGTGAAGTTCTTTCTAGAGCTTCTTGTAATTTTTCTAACTTTGCTTTCTTCTTACTGAGCTTTCTAGCCTTTTTTCTTGTAATTTGAGTTGTTGGGTTCCTCTTCCCATTTTGATTCTTATCTTCTCTTGGCATAGTAACTTCACACTGTTGATGGTCCTTCATAGGATTCAAGGGTAATACTTCTTCTCTTTCTAGGGTAGGTGCTCTTCTCTCTTGTACAGACAGGTGTCTCTAGTCTTCCTGTGTCCTTTCAAATTCGACATCCATGTCTTTGGTCCTTAGTAGATTCGACTAGTTCTCTTGTTATTTCAGTAAGTTTGCTATTCTCCTAGCCATGAAATCACTTAGTTCTTGATTTTTATGTTCTATATCCTCCTCTTCTTGTTTCCTTCGTATCTGATCTTTCTCAATCCAGGTTTTTCCTAATAGCATATAAAATGGGGCGTTGTTCTCAACAAACTTAACGATCTCAAATTCTTCTACTGTTCAAGTTTCATGAGCACTCATAGATGTATGGGTTTGTATTTCACATAGGTTGATTAGATTTCCTCTAAATAATCCTATTACTCCCATTGAGGGAATCATAGGAGGTTTTCCAAAAATTTCCCAAGTGCTTTCTGTCATAATATTCACCTGTGTTTCCTAATCCAGGACACAATCTATGTCGTAGTCTCCTATTCTTGCTTCTATGCATTCTTTGTCTTTTAAGATCTCTTATAGATTAGTGTCTATGTGATCATTCAGGGTTTCCTTCATCTTTAGTAATACGATCTCTGATTATTTATGGGGTTCTTCTATAATCTTAGTCTCTTGGCCTTTCTCATGGTTTTCTTATTCCATATTCATTTTGTCAAGCTTAGCAATCATTCTAGGCTAATCCAAAACTTCATGGTCCATAGCTTTACAACAAATACAAATAGGTCTTCTACCAAGGAATTCCTTAGCAAGATGTACCAGTCCTCTGCAACTGTAACAAAGGGTTAATCCTCTCTTTCTCTTAAATGATCCCCAAGCCTTCCTGTATTGCATACTGGGATCACAGTAACTAACCTGCAAAAAATTATTTCTAGGATCCTGCATCCATTTGTGAGTCCAAACATTCTTTCTATGCATAGGAATAACATATCTCTCACTAATTCTATCAGATCTACACATATCAAAACTTCTTTCTTCTAGTTGTGCCCTAGTTTTTAGGCTAGGAAACAATTTATCAAACATACCTAGATCCATACTTCTGAAGAAAAAAAATTTCACTTATCTTACCTTTCTTAGAGCACAAAGCTTCAAGATATTACCTCTTTTCTTCATATCAAAACTTCTCTTCTCAGCACATAGCTTCACAAGTCAAGTAGAATACTGTGCACTAAAGAAAATAGATCTACGCACAGAGCTTTCTTTTTTCAGTTCCCAATAATCAAAGTTTCAGGTCTCGACAACGGAACCATTTGTTGGGACACAGGGGTTGACTCAGGGTTCAACACTTCAACAATTCACCAACAAAACCCTAACTACCGACCCTTTTGACAGCACCTACGAAGAAGATGAAGTCTCACCCAAGGTAGAGGCAAGGGTGGTTGCAGGACTCCAGTGTCTGCAACCTTAGCTGAGACATAGATCTGTGATTACAATACTCTAACAAAGAACTTAGCAGTTAACATTCATTAGTATTCAACCAATATTTACTTCGTTGATAAAACCCTAATTACAAAGAAACGCAGTATTCAACCAGATCTAACATATTGAAGCACTTAGCATAAGGAAACAGATCAGTTCTAGCATCTTATTCATATCATTAGCCACTAAGCTATCATATTCATCTAAGCATACATTATTTCACTAAGTACTAATCATATAAACAATCTAACAACTATAATTCACAAAGCAACCATAACACGGGATATACGTGGTTCAACCTAGCGTGGGGTTACGTCCACCAATTCTTCTCTTTTTTATTACCTTTTGTCAATATTCTACAAGCATAGAGCCCAAAAAACCTACCCTGCATAGGACATGAGATCTGCACACCTCGCCAGGTCCTCCTTCCCCGAGTTAGGTCACATCACAAAGCCTTCTTACAATCACTTGCACTTAGCTCTGCAAGTCTTAACACATAGTATGCACAAACCATCCACTACTATTCACACTTAACACATTAGACTTCACTTTCTCTCTCTACTTACATCACCTAGATTTCTACTTATACATTACAAAATGCGCCTAAACATGGGTAAACTCATGGGTCGACATCTGATACCCATTACATAAACCCTAATCCCAAAAACTGCCCTAAAAACGGTTTGAGATCCCGCGATCTCTTCTTCGACTTTCGCTTCGCCTTTGACCAACATATCGAAGTCCCAAAAGAGGTCAAACATGACCAAGAATATCCAAAACTTGGTCAAGGGCCAACACATGGATTTTGGTAACTATGTTGTAATGGATGTTTGATTGTAGTGCAGTTATAGCATTTTTAGTTTCCTGAAACCTTGAATTCAAGAGGATCTTGTTTTCAGATTTTTTCCTCCTTAGGCTGTTGGAAGACCTGATGTCTAGAGAAGACCTTTACATCTTCTCCTCAATTTATTCCTCCTACTCACCCTTACTATAACTTATTGGCTGAAGTTGATCAAGACCTAAGTTTCTTGTGCATACTGCCCTAGTTTTCTGAGTTAAAACGATATTCTCTTGAGTCTGCCCCATTTCACCTCTTTAAATCCATTAACCATGACATATAACCAGATGGGTACTAGAATTACCCCTGTCTCAATCCAGAGGTGACTTATGGTTCTAACAGGCTTGTTTAAGGGCAAGATGATAACTTTATGTGGAAGAGTAACTACTATACCTATTATTGTTCATGGAACATCGACTGAAGAAGAATTTGAAGTCATTCAATTTGTTAAGGACAGTGCCCCTTTCCCACTTTTGTTAGGTAAGACTTGGATTGAGAAGGATAAGATCATAAGGAAATCAGAGGAAGAAGCTATAGAAAAGAAAAATCAAGAATTAAGGTATTTCATAGCTAGGAAAATAGACAAACTAAGAGAAGAACGAGAGGATAAGTTGAAGAAACAGATCAAAGTAACAATCTGGGAGGAACAGAAAGAAAAGGAAATAGATATCAAGGTTTAAATAATGCAATAAGCCTTGAAGAACCTATATATCCAATAGAGAAGTTTTCCCACTCAGGAAGTGTTAAGAAAAGGGATATTAAATTTAGAACCTTTGAGGTTACTTCAACAGTGTGAAGCCACTACGCTAGGGGAGGATAAGAATAAAAATGGAAAGAGAATTATAGAAACAGTTCAAGAGACTCAGATAAGAGGAAATAAGGAAAGGAAGCTCAATAAAAATAAGGATAATTTGGAAAATTTACAAGAATCTAAGGAAACCAGATGGAAGACTTCAACCGAAACCTCGCAGGAGGCAAGTTCACAGGATTTGAACCTCGCTGGAACAACATGTCCATGCAGATTTGGAATTTTCCTTAGCAAAGTTATATAATCATTGGAGGTATCCCGACCATTAGAATGACACTCCAGAATGGTTAGGAAACATATTTAATGGTTTATGGATTTATTTTGGACGTTGAGACCATGCCATAATGGCTAGATTTACATTAATGGAAGCGTTTAACTCTGTTTCCTGTCCGTTGGAAGATCCATCAAGCCGCCCACTTATTTAACTCGTCGATCATGGTGTTGGGACCAGTTTTTAATACCTGTGATTGACTGAGCTAAGTCAAGAATTGTCCAAGTGTCAAGTTGTGCTTCCTATCGTTATTTGAAAGTATACCCTGCATGTTTGTTTTCTATCCACTACCTATTAAAAGCTAGAATGTCGGGTGAACCGAGTGAGTTGGAGAAGTCTGTCAAGGAAGTTATTAGGAAACCCACGGCTGACAGACCTATATATGAAGGTATTCATGTATCGTCGACTAGGGGACTGCAGGATTCCCCTTCGATCAAACGTCATTCCACCTGCATCAACCCCATAACTGAACGAAGAAGCAAGCATCATGGTGATATGGCTAATGCGAAGTAGATCCCGTCGATCCTGCCTAAGTATATTCTGCCTCTGGTTGGCGATGTTAATCGAGACTTTATCCCTTGATATTTTGAGTACTTTGTGTTCACTGCATACATTCCAAAAGTAATTCACATAGTAGAAATTCAGTTAGGGAAGATCCCACTGTTGAAACACAATGAATTCAACTTAGGAGAATAGAAAGAAACCTCACCTCATATCTCATCCATGGACCAAGGGATTGGTTCAGTCAACCATATTGACCGTGATGAAGATTCTGCATTTTGGCCACCACCAAGATATCAATGCTTGCGTTAAACTCCTTCTGTCGTTCTATCATGGCAGATATCTATGGCTCGACAAAAGAATTACTATGTATCAGGAACCGATCCACCATATCACATGTTTGATTTTGAAGGGTCCTGACCCATAACAGTTCTATCCAAGGAATACCTCAAACCATTATTTAGCACATCGCATCAAGGAAGCCTATGGAGAGGTAGAAAAGGGGAAGTGAGGTTACAAGGTAGCCTCCATACAAGATGGCATAGTGTGCCTTTCTTGTCAACTCTTAGCTAGAAAGATAGTGAGGAAGAATCACCCAACATAGGTCACCAGGTTCATGGTGGACCTCACAGGAAAGTGTGTGGAGGGAATGTAGATGAACTGGGTGAACTACCTCATCAATGAGCTAGAAAAGGATTGTCACAAAGCCTAGGAGTTAGGATATGAGTTCCACTATAGTTGGTTGATCATATAGATCTCATTTGTGTCTTCATAGATGCCTGAAGGAGATACTTTTCTAGATATTGAACCTACGTAGCCCCTGGCCACTCAGT
Organism: Picea engelmannii; assembly: GCA_009831015.1. Classification (NCBI taxonomy): domain Eukaryota; kingdom Viridiplantae; phylum Streptophyta; class Pinopsida; order Pinales; family Pinaceae; genus Picea; species Picea engelmannii. The sequence continues at coordinate 1,336,088 of ML776946.1, forward strand.
TTTCCACCTTGTGGTATACCAATGACATGACGAAGCAATGGTAGTCTAATTTTGTGTTTCACAGATATTATCTATAGTTGAAATTCACCATTGAATCATTTCCTCGTATGACACTGCATACCCTGCATCAATATCAACCCATAGCAAAGTTTCGCACTGATCCCCACTTCATTTACATCACTGTGCGAAGAGATGAGCACCAGGAAATCTTGTAGTCATACTATAATCTCTCAGATGAAGATATGGAACAGATTATAAAGGAATGGCCAAAATAATTTCTTCTACATGTCGCCGATGTAGATTTATCTTAAACTGGTACTATAGGAAGTCCGATGGTTACTCTATTTGAACATGTCGGACAGTCCAATTGGATGAATAAGAAAACAAAGTAGGTTGAAGTCCAGGACATAGAGAGTGATGAAGAGGACGAAGAGAAATTATCTGGAGATAATGGGTCTAGCTCGCTAGGAGGAGGCAAAGATGAAGTAGGACATTGAGGAGGCAAAGATGAAGCAGAAGGACAGGGAGGAGGAGAAGACGAAGCAGAAGGACATGGAGGAGGAGATGAAGGATAATAAGATAAAGGAGGAGGCAAAGCTACAGTTGACCTCCCTCCATAACCAGTCGTAGGAGCTAGAACCCCACCACCTGAATATCCCCTAGTTGGGGCAGTGACCCCACAAAAGAGGAAAGTTAGTCTGAAGAAACCTTTAGTAAGGAAGAAGAAGCATGCCAATAAGCCATATTTGGAATCCACTCTCACTAACGATGACAATAGTCTAGTCCGCGGAGCTATGAAGGATGCCTCTGAAGACATGTTGTAGAGATACAGATAGAAATAGGTGGAGTTGTATGAAATGATTGAGAGGTAGTTGAAGGAAGTGCATCAAGTTGTTCACTTGGTATGTGAAGTTCCTACTGCTCCATCTGTTCCTTCCTCATCACCGATTGCAGACTTGGAGGATGAACCAACTCCGCAGGGTGAACCAGGGATTTGGATCACCCTCCCCCAATATAGCATCAAGTTTCCCACCCCCGCAACACTACATGATATCCCCAACTTGGATGTTGAGGTTAAACTTAAAGGAGTACCTCCAAGACAATCCAAAGTATTGGAGGCAGGTTTGAAGGCATATAGAAGGGAACAGAGAGAAATTATCATTGAAAGAGTAGCCCAGCTAAGAAGACTTGTTGATGAAACATATTTTTGGTTCCAGAGAGCTCAGGAAGAGAAGGAGAAGGCTACAAAAGCCTTGAAAAAGGAGAAAGATGATGTCCTAGTATAGTTACGAGTAGCGCAAGACAGTGTTGCTTCCTATGAAAGGGAGAAAGCATAGTTTCAGGTGAAGCTTCAGGAGGAAAAGAGAGCTGACAAAACCAAGATACAGAAGGACAAAGAGTAGTTGCTCGAAGAGCAGGCCGTGGTCAAAGAAGCAGTAAGTAAATCATGTTGCTCTATGCCAGGCTTGGCACATGAGAAGAAAGATCCCATCGAAGCTCAAGTAGTGATGCTCACAGAGACCCTCCAGTAGTTTCAAGCTAGGATAGCTTAACTATATGACCAAATAGTGTCAAGCACCCTGCACGAGGTGTGTGACCAGAGGGAGGAATACACCAAAAACAAAGTAGAAAGTATAAAATCCCTTGACTTAGCATGTAAACAATTGAGTGACAGAAGTTCCCAGGCGTATGAATGCCTCGCCAAGGATCGAGAGTTAAAGAAACTAGAGGCTCATTACAGGAGGTGCAACAACAAGCATTTTCATTGCAGGTGCAGATGAAGTTTCTCATAGCAATGGAAAGGATGAATAGATCCCAGGAGAAGCACACAGTATAGAAGCAAATCACTACCCTCCAAGGTAAGGTGATGGAAGTAACACAGAATTTACAACCTGTGCAGGACGATTATTTCAAGGTGTTCTTAAAGATCGATGGCCAAGGTTCAAAGCTAGACCAAGTAGTTGCAGAAGTAGAACAACGCGTAGAAGGGATTTTTACAAAGTAGACAATCCAAGAGCTCGCTAAGCAGGAGGCTCAAGAGAGGCAACATATTGAGGTAGCTTGAGTTAAGCTTGAGTATTTTGAAGCAGCATTGTCTGGACCTGAGTGACTCAGGATGAGTCACAGGTGAGTGTTGGGGGCTTGTTGGCCCTCGACCAAGTTTTGGGGAACCTTTAATCAGTTTTGGCCCACTTTTGGAATTAGACACGTTGGTCAAAGTAGGAGCGCTCAGGAAGAGCTGAGATCGCGGATCTCACCTATTTTGAGGGTTATGTGGACCCAGCAAGGGGCCCTGTAGGGTTTTGTAATGGGTTTATGGGATGTGGGACCATGGGTTTTCCTCATGTTTAGGCCTTATTGTAAGATATTATAAAGTATAAATAAAGAGGAATGTATTGTAGAAGAAGTAGTTATGTGTGAGTATTTCTATGTGCATTGAGGCTTTGTGCTTGACTATAATTTTGTAGACTATGCTTAGTGCATATGATGCTCAGTGTGGAGCAAGTGCTAAGTGTTGTGATAAGAGATTGTGGCTTCATGCATTTGACCTATTTTTGGAAGGAAAAGAAGGAGGATCTAGTGCTTAGTGTGCAGATCTCATGTCTTGTGAAAAGTTTGACTATGTGGCTTAGTGCACAGGAGTGACTGGATGTAATATTTTGGTGAATAATAAAGAGGTGAAGCAGTTTTTGGACATAGCCGCACCTTGGGGTGAACCACATATATCTAGTGTCTCATGGTTTGCTTTGTGTAGTGTTATTTTTGTTATGCATTTGCTTAGTGCTTTGATTATGATGTGTAATGAATGCATATTTTGTTGCTTAAGTATTTTACTTATGTTAAAGGGTAAATGAGTGATATATCTAACTCACGGTGCTAAGTGTTAAGTGCTCAAGGTGCATAATCACTTTTTTTTACTGCACATTATATGTCTTTGATTATACTATGCGATGTTAATAAGGTTAATACACTAATGAACTCTCACTTCCAAAGTGTTAACAAAATATTCTGTGAAGTTCTCTTATCACAGATTCGTGTCCCAGCCTGGTTACAAACACCTGCGTCTTGTAACCCCCCTACTTATACCTCGGGTGAGACTTCACCTGCTTCAAGGGTGTTGCTAAAAGGGTCAGTTGTCGGGTTTTTGTTGGTATGTTGTTAAGCATTGAACCCTGGGTCTGCCCCTATTCCAACAAATGGTTATGTTGACGGGACCTGAAACTGTGATTGTTGGGAACTGAAGTAAAGAGAAAAAGAGAAGCTATGTGCATAGATCTGCTATTGAAAAATCCAGTACTCTACTTAATTTGCAAATCTTTGTGCCCAAAAAGTAAGTTTTTATGAAGAAAAGAGGTAAGATCCTAAAACAGGTAATCTTTGTTCTTTGGTAAGAGAAAGATAAGTAAAAATTTTGTTTTGAAAGCATGAATTTACGTATGTTTAATAGATTTTTTCCTAGTCTGAAGGATAGGGCGCAGTTGAAAGAAAGAGTTGATTTGAATAAAATTAATGAAGAAATATATGTTGTAAGGTTGTTGGTAATGAGGTTATGGATTGTCCAAGGATTATTGATAAAGTTGAAGGGAGGGACATAAGATAAGAAAATTATGAAAAAAAGTCAAGAGACTAAGGGTATGTTAGAAATTCATAAAGAGAAAATGTCAGAGGAAATTCAGACTATGTTACTATAGTTGGAAGAAATGATGGATGTTCATAAAGATGTCAATTTACCAGAAATCCTGAAAGCACAACAATGCATAAGTGCAAGAATAAAAGACTTCGACATAGACTGTATAGTCTTGGATGAAGAAACACAAGTCACTACTATGACAGAAGAAACTTGGGAAGTTTTGGGAAAGCCTACTGTGGTACCTTCTTTAGGAAGGATAGGCTTGTTTAAGGGAAAGATGATAACTTTATGTGGAAGAGTAACTACTATACCTATTATTGTTCATGGAACATCGACTGAAGAAGAATTTGAGAACAACGCCCCTTTGCCACTTTTGTTAGGTAAGACTTGGTTTGAGAAGGATCAGATCAGAAGGAAAGCAGGGGAAGAAACTATAGAAAATAAAAAGCAAGAATTAAGGGATTCCATAGCTAGTAAAATAGAAAAACTAAGAGAAGAATGAGAGGATAAGTCGAAGAAACAGAGAAAAGTAACAATGTAGGAGGGACAGAAAGTAAAGGAATTAGCTATCAAGGTTGAAAGAATGAAAGAAGGCTTGAAGAACCTATCTATCCAAGAGAGAAGTGTGCCCATTCAGGAAGTGTTAAGAAAAGGGATATTAACTTTAGAACCTTTGATGGTACTTCAACAGTGCGAAGCCACTACACTGGGGGAGGATAAGAATAAAAATGGAAAGAGGATTCCAGAAACAGTCAAAGAGACTCAGATAACAGGAAACAATGCAGGGAAGCTCAACAAAAAGAAGGCTAAGTTGGAAAAGTTACAAGAATTTAAGGAAACCAGATGGAAGACTTTGACCGGAACCTCGCAGGAGGCAGGTTCACAGGATTTGAACCTCGCTTGAACAATAGGTCCACGCAGATTTGGACTTCGCCCTGGTGAAGTTATATAACCATTGGAGGCATCCCGACCATTAGAATGACACTCCTGAATGGTTAGGAAACACATTTAAGGGTTTATGGACTCTCTTGGACGTTGATACGGTGCCATAATGCCTAGATTTATATTAGTGGAAGCGGTTAACTCTAGTTCCTGTCCGTTGGAAGATCTGCCATGCCACCCCACTTATTTAACTCATCGATCATGGTGCTGGGACCACTTTTCGCTACCCTTGATTGACTGAGCTAAGTCAAGAATTGTCCAAGTGTCGAGATGTGCTTCATGTCGTTATCTGAAAGTATACTCCACCTGTCTGTTTTTCTATCTGTTGTCTGTTAAAAGCTAGAATGTTGAGAGAACCCAGCGAGTTGGGGAAGTCTGTCGAGGAAGTTCGTAGGAAAATCATGGCTGACAGAGATATATATGAAGGTATTCAGGCATCATTGACTAGGGGACTACAGGCTTCCCCTTCGATCGGACGTCATTCCACCCACGTCAACCCCTTAACTGAATGAAGAAGAAAGCATCACAATGATCTGCCTAACGCGAAGTAGATCCAGTTGATCCTGCCTGAGTATATTCTGCCTTTGGCTGGTGATGTTAACCATGACAGTATCCCTCAATATTTCGAGTACTCTATTTTCACTGTGTACATTCTGAAAGGAATTCGCATAGTAGGAAGTCAGTTATGGAAAATCTCGTTGTTGAAACACAATGAATTCAACTTAGGAGACCGGAAGAACTACACTAGGCTAGCTCATCACCGTTACTTAGTGAAGACAACCAAAAAGAAATTGTGCCTCGTCTCACAGCCATGGATCAAGGGGTTGGCATAGTCAACCATATTGAACGTGATGAAGATTCTGCATTTTGGCCTCCACCAGGAGGTTAACGCTTGCGTTAAACTCCTTTTGCCATGCTATCATGGTGGATATCTATGGCTCAATAGAAGAACTATTGTGGATCTAGCACTGATCCACCGGATCATAGGTTTGAGATTAAAGGGTCCTGACCCACAACATTTCTATCTAGGGAAGACTTCATACCGCTCTTTAGCACAATGCATCAAAGAAGCCTATGGAGAGGTAGAAAAGGGGAAGTGAGGTTACAAGGTACCCTCCATACAAGATGGCACAGTGCACCTTGCTTGTCAAATCTTAGCTATAAATATAGTGAGGAAGAATTTCCCCACACAGGTCACCGAGTTCATGGTGGACCTCGCAGGAAAGTGTGTGGAGGGCATGCATATGAACTAGGCAAACTACCTCATCAACAAGCTAGAAAAGGATTGTCGTGAAGCCCAAGACTTAAGATATTAGTTCCACTACAGTTTCTTGATCATATTGATATTTGTGGCTTGGCAGATGCTTGAAGGAGATACTTTTCCAAATGTTGAGCCTACGGAGCCCCTAGCCGCTCAGTTTTCCACCTTTTGGTATACCAACGACATGATGAAGTTGTGGCAGTCTAATGTCATGTTTCACAGATATTATCATCATTTGAAAGTATCCATGGACTCATTTCTTCGTATGACACAGTGTACCTTGCATTAGTACCGACCCATATCGAAGTTTCACGTTGATCCCCACTTCATTTAGATCACCGAATGAAGAGATGAGCACCAAGAAAGCTTGCAGTCATACTATAATATCTTGGATGAAGATATGGAAGAGATTATAAAGGAATGGCCAAAAAAAATTCTTGTACCTGTCGTCAATGTAGAGCTATCTGACACTAACACTATAGGAATGCCGATGGTTACGTGAGTTGAACATGTCGGACAGTCCAGTGGGATGAAGAAGTAGAAAAAGCAGGTTGAAGTCCAGGACATAGAGAGTGGTGAAGAAGACGAAGAGAAAATTTTTGGAGATAATGGGTCTAGCTCGCTAGGAGGAGGCGAAGAAGAAGTAGAAGGACATGGAGGAGGAGAAGATGAAGCAGAAGGATATGGAGGAGGTGAAGATGAACAAGAAGGAAAAGGTGGAGGAGATGAAGGAGAAGAAGAGAAAGGAGGAGGCGAAGCTACATTTGACCTCCCTCCATCACCAGTCACAGGAGCTAGAACCCCACCACCTAAAGATCCCCCTATTGGGATAGTGACCCCACAAAAGAGGAAAGTTACTCTAAAGAAAACTTCAGCAAGGAAGAATAATCACGCCAATAAGCCACAGTTGGAAGCCACTCTCAGTGATGAAAACATTATTCTGGTCGGCAGAGCTATGGAGGATGCCTTTGAAGACATGTTTCAGGGATACGAAGAGAAACAGGTGGAGTTGTATGAAAGGATTGAGAGGGAGTTGAAGGAAGTGCAACATGATATTCACTTGGTCCATGCAGTGCCTACTACTCCATCTACACCTTCTTCATCACAGACCATAGACTTGGATAACAAACCAACTCCATAGGGTGAACTAGGGATTTGGATCACCCTCCCCTAGTATAGCATCAATTTTCCCACCCCTGCATCACTACAAGCTATCCCCAAATTGGGATTTGAGGTTAAAATTAAAGGAGTACCTCCAAGATAGGTCGAAGTATTCGAGGCAGGTTTGAAGGCATACAGCAGGGAACAGAGAGAAATGACCGTTGAAAGAGTAGCCTAGCTAAGAAGACTTATTGATGAAACATAAGCTCGGTTCCAGAGAGCTCAGGAAGAGAAGGAGAAGGCTACAAAAGCCTTGCAAAAGGAGAAAGATGAAGTCCTAGTACAATTATGAGAAGCGCAGGACAGTGTCGCTTCTTATGAAAGTGAGAAAGCAGAGTTTTAGGTGAATCTTCAAGAGGAAAAGAGAGCTGGCGAAGCCAACCTACTGAAGGAAAAAGAGAAGTTGCTCGCAGAGCAGACCGTGCTAAAATAATAAGTAAGTAAATCATGTCACTCTGTGCCAATCTTGGCACATGAGGAGAAATACCTTATCGAATATCAAGTAGCGAAGCTCGCAGAGACCCTCCAGCAGTTTCAGTCTAGGATAGTTGAACTAGAGGCCCAAATAGTGCCGAGCACCTCATAGGAGGTGCGTGACCAGAGGGAGGAGTCCACCAAAAACACAGTAGAAAGTATAAAATCCCTCTCCTTGGTATGTAAACAGTTGAGTGAAAAAAGTTCCCAGATGTATGAATGCCTCACCGAGGATCCAGAGTTAAAGAAATGAGAGGCTCAGTGATAGGAGCTGCAACAACAAGCATCTTCATTGAAGGCACATATGAAGCTACTCACAGTAGTGGAAAGGTTGAAGAGATCCCAAGAGAAACGCATAGTATAGAAGCAGATCACTGCCCTCCAGGGTAAGGTGATGGAAGTAACACAGAAGTTACAACCTGTGTAGGATGAAGCTTGCGAGGTGTTCGAGGAGATCGATGTCCAGGGTTCACATCTAGATCAAGTAGTTTCAGAAGTAGAACATTGCCTAGAAGGGCCTGTTACAGAGAAGACAGTCTAGGATCTCGTTAAGTAGGATGATCAGGTGAGGCAACTTGAGTTATGCTTGAGGATTTTTAATCAGCATTGTCTGGACCTGAGTGACTCGGGACACGTCATCGGTGAGTGTTGGGGAGTTGTTCACCCTCAACCAAGTTTTGGGGAAACTTTGGTAAGTTTTAGCCCATTTTTTGACTTAGACACGTTGGTCAAAGTAGGAGTGCCCAAGCGGAGCTAAGATCATGAATCTTACCTATTTTGAGGGTTATGTGGACCTAGTAAGGGGCCCTCTAGGATTTTGTAATGATTTTATGGGATGTCGGCCCATCAGTTTTCCCTGTGTTTAGGCCTTATTTTAAGATCTTATAAAGTATAAATAAAGAGGAAGGTATTATAGAAGAAGTAGTTCTATGTGAGTATTTATATGTGCGTCGAGGCTTTGTGCTCGACTATAATTTTGTAGATTGTGCTTAGTGCATATGATGCTCAGTGTGGATCAGGTGCTAAGTGTTATGATAAGAGATTGTCGCTCTATGCATTTGACCTATTTTTGGAAGGAAAAGAAGGAGGATCTAGTGCTTAGTGCATAGATCTCTTGTCTTGTACAAAGTTCAACTATGTGGCTTAGTGCACAGGAGTGACTGGATGTAAGCTTTTAGCGAATAATAAAGAGGTGAAGTGATTTTTGGACATAGCCCCACCCTGGGGTGAACCACATATATATGGTGTCTCATGGTTTGATTTGTGCAGTGTTATATATGTTATGCATTTCCTTAGTGCTTTGATTATGATGTGTAATGAATGTATATTTTGTTTCTTAAGTATTTTACTTGTGTTAAAGGGTAAATGAATGGTAGATATAACTCATAGTGCTAAGTGCTAAGTGCTCAGGGTGCATAACCACTTGTTTTTACTGCGCATTATTTGTCTTTGATTATGCTCTGCGATGTTAATAAGGTTAATAAACTAATGCATGCTCACTTCCTAGGAGTTAACATAATATTCTGTGAAGTGCTCTTATCACATATTCGTATCCCAACCTAGTTACAGACACCTGTGTCCTATACATCCTCTTGCTTCTACCTTGGGTGAGACTTCGCCTACTTCGCAGGTATTTTCGAAAGGGCCGGTAGTCGGGGTTTTGTTGGTATGTTTTTAAGCATTGAACCCTAGGTCTGCCCCTGTGCCAACATGCATATTCCCCAGTTTTTTCTCCTCCATGAGTAATAATGTTAATATTAGGTCACTGACCATCAATTCCCCTTTTTAATTCTGATCTTATGATATTATCTCCTCGTTGACAAACCTAATATTCCCATTTCACGATCAGTTATGGGAAGTCTTCAGTTGCATGCCCATTATTCCTACAGTAAGAGCACCGTGGTCGTCTTGGATGAGGTAAGTATCTGGCCAAGTGACCTTGTTTGTTGCATTTGTAGCATCTTCTTATCCCTCTACCTTTATTTCTTCCTCATCTGAATCCACCTCTAGCCCCACCTCCCTGGCCTCTTCCAGGTCCTCGAGGGTTCATTTACTCTAAATGTTGTCTGGTCTAATCTGTCAGGAAGCGATTCCATCGCTCTACATAGATTTGTAGCATGGGTTGTACATGCGTAGAATTCACAATGTAGTGTATTGGGCACAGTCATGTACCTATGCATAATAGGACACTGCCTCGGTGCGTTCCCATGTATTCACAAAATCTCACAATACTCATCCCTCTTAGATGATTAAGCACAGAGGAAAGTATTGTATAACCCGAGTGTGTGGAATGGTGGAGTCATGGATACATTTGCAAATCCTCTCATTGATCCTGAAGAGGGTCCCATCAGATTGTGAGGAGGTCTCATTCCCCTCATGCGTGGAAATTCATTTTCCAGATGCCCTTTTGTGTATCATCATATGCACCAAAATTGAGGTCGTCCTACTCTTGGTGTGGTTAATTCTTGTATTTTTTCCATTAGTGTTGATATTTTTCCCTAGATTTTCAACAAATTTTCATCTACTAGAGGCCTGGTCATTCTCAAACTCCCTGGATAACCCACCATGGATTTGATCTTCATCGACTATTCCAAGGCGTATGTTAATGTGGCTATCTAATGTTGCATTAAAGGAATATCACCAGAGGTAGTAATCCTTAGATGTACCATCCCCTCTAGTGATCTTTGTGAATTGGATGCGAGCCTCCCAATAGCATATTTAAATTTTTGGGTTTACTCCCATACAGATTCTCCCTCCCTTTGTTGAATCTCCTGCAACTCCGAGAGAGCTTGTTTCTATGAATAAGGTAGCTTGAATTCAGCGATGAAATTCAAATGCACTTGGCCAAGGGTGAACTCTTGTCCTAGAACCCATGTTTCAATAGCCTTCATGTACCATTTGAGAGAACGACCCCTCAAGGTAGTCTGAAACTATACTAACTTGTTTGCATCGAGAGTCCCTATGGATCTCCAGATGGCTTCACATAAGAAACGACTTTTCTCTACATCTTCATCCCCTTTACCCCAGAATTTTGGGTATCGGACGATTGATCCTCCAATATTTCCAACCATTGTGGGTCTAACTGCTCCTATTAGAATGAAACCTAACGGTCCTAGTTATGATATGCCTGGGGATCCCAATATCCTCCCATTTTTTACACTTACAGACTTATTCCGACTAACTGGATGCGATGGAATATAAATAGCATATGTAGGCGATGTAGAATTTCCCACCTGTATAGAGGACACCTGGGGGAAGGGTGATTCAGGGTTGGTTCCACTGACTTATGGGCAGGCTTTTTTATTTGGGGGGTATCGTTTTCTTCATTTAGAGCTATCTTCTCTGCCTGATTACCGATTTTTCCTAATATCGGGGATGAATCTTCTTGTTCTCGTGCAAGTTCTAGACCTGCTTCATTGTCCCTTGCTTCTCAACACTCTTCCTCTCTTCCACCCATCTAGGGACTCCTTCCTCTATGTTCCTCTTTCTGTTGTAATCTTATACTGGCCAGTCTTTCTTGTCTTCTTACCTTCCTCAACTCTTGCTTCTTTCTTTCATCTATTCCTCTTGATTTGATTTCTTTCTACAACACCTCGGACTGATTCGCTGCTTTATTTATCTTTTCGCACCACCACTTCTCAATAATGGAGACTCTACTTAAGGCTCACTCATTTCTTGAGTTCATTTCTTGATCTTCCCCCATCTGTCAAAGAACCCTTTCCCCTTCTCAGGTCATGATCCTATCCCAAAATCACCCTACCCCAAGCGTAGGTGTTTAGGTTTCCATCTCAGTCGAGGGAATATGTATCATCCCCTATTCCATCAACAATGCTTTGATCCACAAGGGAGTTTACCTCAACAGTCTATCATGCACACCTTTCTTGAAAATTTCTTCCGCTCATGAAAAAGATTGGTGATTCTCAGCAGTGAATTCAATGATATATCCCTCTAGAGTTGTATTAACCCAGAAATCGACTACTTGCATGATCTGGTGATCCAACTGATGAAGTGTTGCAATATTATATGTATCCTAAGTACATATCTTATTGATGCATTCTTGGAATTCTGGAGCTTCTTGGAGCTGATGTATCCAATGGAAATGTTCTTCTGAGAATTTTACCTAGAATATCTCATACTGGTCACTCGATCTTTGTGAATAAAATACAGGATCTCTTGTATCCCTCTCGCTTTTACCTTGCAACTCTCCTTCCTTCCATATAAAGGCGTCATAATTTCTTTCTCACCATTGTTGAATCTAAGATCTATAGATCTATGGAATCATTTTCCTCACAGGATCCCTTTTAAAACACATGTCCTGGAAACTGAACCATTTTGTTGACGTAAAATTAATCAAACCAGGGCCCTTCTTAAGTTACCAATAAAATATACCAAATTATTCTAGAGAGCTGGAATTTTCATAATCCTGGAAGGGAAGAATTCTCACCAGAAGCACAACCGAGACAATAAAGAGAGGGAAGGGTAAGGAGAATACTTAGACAGACCTTTGAGCTATCAATATTCATATTATTCTTGTGCAATATAGATTAAACATGTAACAATTTTGGACACATCCTAACTGAGAATAAGGAGAACATAGTTACATCGCCATTCATAATGAAGAAATTGAAGTATATCAGACATAAAAGATAGTACATAGAAACGTTCAATACATTTAGAATACTAAATATACAAGATATATCCAAAAATTTGGCCTCCAGTTATATTAACATATCCAGTTCTTCTCACATCTTGATTCTCATACATAGGTAGTCAGAGGATGTTCCTCATCGGATATGAGACATTGTTATAGTCTCTCACTCCTTTACATCTATATTGATACAGAACTATGATACATTGATAGTTTGGTTCTTACCAAAATCTCTAAAACTTAGCTATGCTAACAATATAGATCATTACAATAGTGACTCTCGTCACAACAAAAATAACAACAATAATAATCCCATTCCAACACTCCAACCTAACACCAACAACAACATTTTTCAATCATATCAGTCTCATATATATAACCTGATGTTTAGGTTTATTGCTTGAGAACCCGAGAGTTCTCTCTTATTCTTGATATTGTTTCAACCTCTTTCCTCAAAATTGATGTTGCGTTGTCCTTCCAACCACTTTTTGTTTCTTTCTTTAGTCTGATGTCTATCTCCTTAGCAGCTTGCACAACTTCGGTTCTCCAAAATTAAGCGGCAATATGACATGCACAACTTATATCCATAAAAATGAAGGGCCCAACAAGTTGTGTGGTTTTCCATACTCTAACACAGTGCACAACATGCTCATGTGGATAAGAAGATCCATCATAGGTGTCAAGTGTAAGAACGAGAGTCTTTAGTTTCTGGTATCAATTGTATTGACTAGTGAGGGAAGGAGAGATAAATTGATGTTGCAAGGAAATATTGATATCCTTCTACAAAGTTAGGTTACTTTTGTGGGTGGCCCACCAACTAGTTGGGGAGGATTGCAAAAGGATATCAAGTTTCAACATTCGTTGTTCCACCCCAACGTTTTCTTCCAATTCGACCAAAAAAGTGTTTAAATCCGAGAGACCGTCATATACTGGATGCTCACAAATTTCAATTTCAATCCACCTAGTTTCTCGAATAGTGGCACATCTTCTTGAAAAAATTTCATATCATCCCTACTGCTAGTTTTCAAAAATTTCCTCTGAATCTTCCTCGATAGACTGAATAATTTTCCAATTGACTGAACCATATGTTGTAGGATTAATGTAGTATACATGGTTTCCTTTATTCACAATATATAGATGATCTAGGACATGAAGTTCCATGTTATCTTCTAAGGGTTATGTGTATCTTGGTCCTAGGTACGGTTCTAAAGGTTGAACCACTTTCAGACCATTCACTTCAAAGTTCATGGATTCCTTCTTCAGATCGATCATACCATAATTGTCATATGCTGAGTCAATTCCAAGAAAGGATGGATATGGATCCTTCTCCCTCATGATCTCAATGACCTCGAAGTCAGCAAAATTCTTGACTCTAACTAGATCTACTTCCACATTTTCCAGACTTCGTACTAGCTAAATACAATATTGGTTCTCCATCCACTATTGAATTGGGGAATAGACCAATCAGGGTTTTCCCATAGCTTCCGACGTTTTCTTTGGTAGGATATTAACAAATGAGTGCAATTCCATCATGGCATCGTTAATTTCATAACCATCAATATGTTAACTTAGACTAAACTTGAATCTTGACCTCTTCTTTCATCCATGTATTCATCCTGCATTTTTCTTTGGAATATTAACAACTATAGATCCCTCTTCATTACCCTCAACTCCCAGAGCTATTCCAATGGAATTCCACAACTTCTTGGTAAGGTGTTCATCATTCAGGATAGTTGAAAAGAATTGTAACCATAAGGAAATAGTGTTGCTTGAATCATACGATGGGCCCTTGGATAGATCCAACTTTTCTACAACTTGACAAGGAGGGGTATATCTTGGATTCAAAACTTCTGGTATTGCAGAGTTAGACATTTGGCGGAGCAATTCCACTGCATTCTGAAAAAAAAAAAAAAAAAAAAAAAAAAAATTGTGCAGGATCATAGGGAGGTTTAGGAAATACCTTTTGAATCTAAGATCGATCGAGGTTTTCAACATTGGCATTGGTATTTGTGCCTTCCCTTGTTATAACATGAATGTTTTATTATCTCTCTTTCGCAAATGGCCTAGCTTATGAGTTTTTCAAATTGGATCTATTTTGTCTTGAACGATCTTCCGATCGTGCAATCAAGTCACGACAGTCCTTAGTAATATGGGTATTTTTTAGGAAGTGTACACATCATGATCTCCTCGGATGTGAGAAGTCTCTTACAAGGTGGCCTTATTCATCATAGTTGTAGCAATGAGTGGGTCCTATGTCGCTAGCTCTTCTTCCCCTAAAATCTCCTCTGCCTCTATGACCTCCTCCAAACCATTTAAGGGCTTCATCAATATTGAATTAAGATCGATTTAGTCGGTCCACAAAAGAATATAAAGTATGAAATTGCTTGGCGGTATGGGTAGTTGACCCATAGAATTCACAGTACACAGTATTTGGGAAAGATGTATATTTATGTAATATGGGGACGTGTCTCAAAACAATTCCATGGTGTTTGTAAATCTCACAATACTCATGGGTTTTACCCCCTTGTTGCATCGTGAAGGAATGGAATTGCATAGGTGCATGGAATGGTGTTGTAGTCACAACTTGTGCAACACCACCTAATGGTCTGACTAGTGGTGTAGGCATAGGGAGACTCATAGCTCCGCCACCCCACAATATTGAACACTCTGTCACTATATGACCTTCAGTGTAGCAACCAGTGCACCAAGCCTATGGTCGACCTCCTTTAGGTAGGGCCAACTTATGAATTTTCTCTGTCAGCATGAAAATATAGCCCTATATTTGTGCAATATTATTATACTTGGTAGGTTGCATCATGCTCAAGCTCCAAGGGTATCCTTCCATTGCTTCAATTTTCATGGCTTATTCTAATACTTCGCCCAAAGTGGTGAGTCTTTTTAATTAGAGGAATACAAGTCAAAGAAAAAATCCCATGAATGAACCATTCATGTTGATGATTCTTGTGAATTGGGTTTACTAGCTTCTGAATTGCATCATTGAATCATTGGTTGTACTCCGAGGAAGACTCCCCATCTCTCTGCTTTATCTCCCACAACTCAAAGAGTATTTCTTGTTTAGATTGAGGTAGGAGAAACTATGTAATAAATCTTTGTTTGACTTGAGCTATATTAAAGGGATGTCTTGGGGGAGTCCCTTGAGGATTCTTAAGCTCAATGTAATTTGTATACCATTTTAATTACCTACCTCTCAATGTGGTCTAGAATTACGCTAGGTTATTGGAATATAGAGTTCGACGAGACCTCCAGATAGCCTCACATAAGAACCAGTATTTTTCTACATCTTCATCCCTTTTACTCCAGAATTATGGGTATCAGGTGAGTGAGCCTTCATGTTGAGTTCTCATCGGAGAACTGGGAGATCCTATCAATATAAATCTTAATGGTCCTGGCTATACTAGAGATAAACAACTTTCTCCACTTCCACTACTACTATAATTAAAACTTATTCACTACTACATTGGGTGCTAATTACGATGGTTTAAAATTTCGTCGTATTTTTTTTTCTTTTTTTGGACCAAATATACTTTTTTTGGGGGGGTCCAAATGTTGGTCTCTCTAGCGACCAACATTTGACGTTGGTCATTATAACGACAAAATTTAGTCGGTAGAGCGACCAACCACTATTTCGTCGCTATAGAAACCAACAATGGCACGTGTGAGAATCAAACGGTCATTTACGGAAAATCAATCCTATATATATCTCAGTTACGAAAAATTGTCTATGGTTGCGACAATCATTTCCTACAGTTGCAAAAATCATTCAGGTGTTTTGATGCAATGGTGTTATGGTTTTTTATGAAATCTTGATTTCAATTCTCTTTCAAGAAGAGAAACATTGAATTGATCAGACTCTACATAGCTGAGATTTTGAAGGTCAGTACTTAAAATTTTTATGTGTGACTTAGTCATTTGGTGCTATTGAACTATTTTATGGTTTATTTTCACTCCTTAAATCAGATTTTATGGTTTATTTTAACTCCTTAGAAAGATTTTATGGTTTATCCACTTTTGATAGAGTAAAAAGATTATTGATTCAGCTTCAATCACTCTAATTAGATTCAATAACTCTAATTTTGTTCTTATATTTCATGGAACTCCTTGAATATCTAAGTATCCTTGCCTTAGTAAATTTACATTTAGGGTTTCCTCCTTGAGTTGGAAAAGAACCAACTAGAAGTGAAGAGCAATGGATTTTTTGTTGATATTGGGCATCAGTACTCTTGTGTATCCCTAAAGCTACCCTAATTTTTATTAGGGACTTAATATTATATAGTGTGATTTTGGGTGATAATAGATCCACCTCCTCTTATTAATGTTTCATGATTTTAGGTTTCATTCTTTGTCCCTTATTTTTTCTGAACATGTTGTATAATTTCCATTACAAATATCTAAAAATATACCAAATTATTTGAATAGAATTGTATATTGTACTTATAATGTTTCAATTGATTTGTTGTAATAGGTAATTACAATGTCAACTCCAGACGAGAAAAGAGATCTTGTTATGTTAAAGCAGCACATGGTGATTCATGGTGATGGGAAATGTTATTGCCCTTGTTGTGAATGCAGGGGTTTTAATGGAAGAAGACTACCTTTAAAAATAGTTGAAAAACATTGTAGGGAGAATGGGCACGTTGAAGGGGGCAATCAATATTGTCCCATGGTAATTAATTAGGTATTATAGATCTTTAAGGGTAATATACATTAATTTTATTTTTTTTAATTTATCTTTCAAAATAATATTTGTGATATAATCTAACTGTATTTTATTGCTTCTGTTGTTTTTATTAAAGAAAAATCATCCTAAGAATGTGATGCCACCTAGCAGGAGACGTTTTCATAGAGATAATACTGAAGAACAAGTTGAACTTAATCATGTGGATAATGGTGATGACGTTATTCCTATGGAAAATGATGATATTAATAATGCAGTTGATGATGATGGGACAAATAGATTGATCCAAGACATTTATAATGCTCCAATGGATGATAATGTCAACATGGAGGAGGACAACTTGCAGGATGATAATGATGACAGTGATGAGGACAATGATGATGAATATATTTTTGAT
>ML776946.1:1369643-1421089 GCA_009831015.1 Picea engelmannii
ATATATATATATATATATATATATATATATATATATATATATATGACCATATGAGGCAACAAAGTTTAAGTTTTCATCACCATTTCCAAGAGAATAAAGCAAGAAATCACCATAACTATAGCTAGAAGTGTAATGGTAGGGACCCAAATTTGGATACTCCTTAAACGTTTATACCTAGCGTTTGATATGTAAATTCGACCTCTCTCATTTGCAAGTACGCTATTTATCACACAAGGAATTGTGTGAATTTGGGAGAATGCTATGAAATCAATTCAAGGAATTGCACCTCAAGGATGATTACCATATTGATAATGCTTTTTATGAGGGAAATGCCTCATGAACCAAGGGATTGCAAAGACAAGAATGGTGAGCATCCATAATCCACAAAACACATAAGCATATCTAAAAAATGTTAGTATCAAAGAAAGGAAAAATATTATCGTCTCAATTTGAAGACTTGCACCTCAAAACTAAATTCTAAACTATCAAAATTTTAGATAAAAATAATACTTCATAAACCACCTCTATTTCACAATTGTTATCTATGTAAATTTATTCACAACAAACACATCCTATATACACAATATTCCCTAACTTTACCTCCTAAAATATTACCCTAAAAACTAAACCATATTTTATCATATTTTACATAGAAAGTTGTAGCTATTGCTTTTGTTTATAGTTCACTTAAAATCATTCAATACCTCCCATAAATCTAATATCCTCATGTAACATTGGCATTTGTTCTTTCCTTTAGAATATCAATGTCAGGTTCTCCTGACTACCTGAAGTGTGGAATGGGGTATAGTAGGAGGGAGACTTGAACTTCAACCCTATCCACTAGCATATGTTCACCCTGAGACCTTCAATATATGAATCAACTCTATGGAGAATTGTCTTGTGTCCTAGTAGTAAGTGAATATGATTTTTCCATACCTTACTTGGTCTCGCCCCTTCTACTCTTATATTCAATTCTACTATAATCTCTTTAGGCTCGTGTTATTTTGTAGTTGTGAACCTCATAGTTTCATTCTGGAACCCATACTTAAATGCTCATATTTACACACCCCCAACATAGGGGTTTGGTGACCTCAATATTTGTTGCAACGCCTAGTTGTATAGGTAAGGTTTGCAAAGGAGATCTCTCCTTTTAGGGGTGATATCAAAATACAATTCACAAAATTTCCAAGGGTTTTGGAAATCCGTCTTCATAAGAGATATGTATCATTCAATGTTAAATTTGTACCATTGATATTTTAAGTATAAAGAATAGACCCTAGCAAGTGGTCTATGTGCCAACATTTTGTAAGCTCGTTCAATAATCTCCTCACATACATATGTTAATCTTGCAATTTCCTAATCCTTTTTTGTAGTTTATTGCATTTGTTTTCCTAGGTCAATTTTTGTCTTGGTATTTGCATTACCGAGGACTTCTAAATTTTCATTAAAATCTATTGAGGTTAAATAAAATTTCTCTTCCAACTAAGTGATTACTTGGTTATGCTCAATGACAAAAGAAAAGTTCTCACCTTTTGATTCTTCTTATTTCTTCCATTTCTACTTCACCTTAAGCAATCAACAATTGTCTCATCAAAACTTTAACTGAATTTGTGGTCATAATGTGTGTTAGAATCCTCTTTTGCAGCCTATTCAAACCATATCTCCTTATCCTCTTCGGAATATGCTCAATAACATAGCTACTCTCTTCATGTATCACAAGTGTCTTTTCATCAACAAGGTTGTTGATTTCTTCTTTTCCTTTAACAATTGGAACCCCTAACAAGGTGGCAAGATCTTCTTTCTATGGGGAATCTAGAATATCAAATGGCTCCTTAGCTTGGGCTAAGGTATTTTTCATTTGCAGCCATAGAAATATTTGATTCTAGTTCCTAATCTATTGAGGATATATCCTCCCACTCCTTCTTCACACTCTACTACTTCTTATGCAATAGTTGATATAGGCTCTGTAGCATCCATGGATTCTTCAGCTACTAGTGTTGGCACATGTTCTAAAGCATGTGATGAGTCTTCAATACATGGTTTTGATGCTACATTTTCTTCATGATGGATAATGAACATGTCTCATGTGACATATGGTTGTATTCTTCATAATTCATCAAAAAAAAATAGCTTAATCAACCCATGGTGTGCTGCAATAGCTTAATTTCTCGATTGGACTTCTATCACTTCTCTACTCTATTCCTATGTGAATGGCATAATTTTTTTTTTTTAAAAACCCAACATTGGTCGCTCTAGCGACTAACATGTTCATCACTTGTATTTCCATTTGGTCGCAAACACCAACATTGGTCGCTCTAGCGACTAGTTGAGCCTCCTTCGTTTGACCTTTTTAACTTTGGGTTTGGTCGCTCTAGCGACTAATATTCGTCGTTTTACCGACTCAGAGTGCTTTATTGACTAAGTTTGATAGGGTTGTCTTAGTCACTCTTGCAACTAATATTAGTCATTCGACCGACTAATATTCGTCGCTCTACCACCTCAAAGTGGTTTATTGACTATGTTTGTCAGGGTTGTCTTGGTCACTCTTGTGACTAATGTTAGTCACTAGCCGAACTTTTCCCTATTGTGTATAGGCTTCTTTTCTTGGTCGCTAGACTGGTGAATATCCATGTGTGGCCACTAGATCGACAAATGGATTCTAATGGAAAAAAAATCATGTTGGTCGCAAAAATGACCCTATGCTAACGAAACTTCATCGCAAAAATGTTCAAATTTAATAGTGATTGTATTATAACTGTGAGAAATAATAAAAATGATTATTGGATTCAGTGATGAATTTACCATATTTTTAGAAGGTTCTAAGGATGGGGGTGATCCAATGTTAGTTCCTTCACTTTTGGAATGGATTTTTTTTCATCGAGGGGGTTGCATTTGTTGTGCAACGCTGTACTTTTTTCTTGACGAGAGTCAATATATTCCGGTGTAGCAAGACCTGAGTCTCTTGCATATCCTTCAAGTATTATTCTTGAGTCTTGTTCTCCTAAAATGGTTCCTATCCTGACTACCTCTCCTATCCTAACTCATACTTGTCTTCTTCCTTCAGAACTTTCATCTTTCGGGGGGGTCGCATTTTTTGTGCAACACTGTACCTTTTTCTTGACAAGAGTCAAGATATTTTAGTGTAGCAAGATCTGAATCTCTCACATCTCCTTCAAGTATTATTCTTGGGTCTTGTTCTTCTGAAATGGTGCCTATCCTAACTACCTCTCCTATACTAACTCCTAGTATTCTAACTTCAGAACTCTCATCCTTCTGCCCAAATATTTCCTTCAACCAACGACTGGTCAGTCTTCCATGTATCTGCAACTCTCACAACTTCTTCAGTTATTTCCTCTGGATGATCTTGAGGTCAATCATGTTCCACAACTAATATGACCTCTTCATCAACTTTTGCATCTTCCCTTGCCAATTATTTTCAATCATAACAACCCTTCTTAGGGTGTGTTCATCTATATCACTTCTCTCCCGACCATGTTCACTCCCCATATTTCAAGAAATTTTGTAACCTTAATCATGAACCCTTCACCTGAATCACTCACCCCTCATGCGTAGGGGTGTATAATGCCATCTCTTCTAATGGAATAGGAAACATACCTTCTTCTACCAACAAAACCTTCATCCAAAGGGGAATTTCACTCAATAGTATTCCTTGGAGGCCTTCGTAAAACACCTTTTCTTCTTTCGAAAATGACTGGTGGTTCTCCATAGAAAATTCGATGATGTATCCATCCAATGTAGTCTCGACCCAAAACTCTACTACATGACAAATTGGATGATCCAATTGATGGAGGAAAACTAGGTGTGCAACATTCCAATGGAGCCTTCTCTGTATTCGATCTTTAAACTATGGCACTTCCTGTAATTGATCGAGCCACTAGAAGACTTCTTATAGAAACCATATCCAGAAGATTTTGTATTGATCATTGGAAGGTTTTGAATAATAGTTTGCTTCCTTCACAACCCTCAAAATATTCATTGTAAATGAGTTTCTTGAAATATGAATATGTCACTCTTTTTTCCCCACCACCTGTCAGTGTCCAATTTTAAAATATGATGTTGCATCCTCTGAAATATCACTCAAAAATTGAGTCCCGACAATGGAATAATTTGTTGGTGCCTAATTGGAGATCGGGGTTCTCAAATTTTTTTAGCAAATCCACAGTTGTAGTCTAGAGCGCTGGCATATTCAACCTTATGCAAGGGAAGGAGGTCTCACCTGAAGTGCTACTAAGACTTATTCAGAATGGAGAGAGGTTGAAAAGAATGCAATGGTGGTAATAACACAAAAAAAGTAAACCTAAGCACAGGAGTATAAAATATTATACGAAAACATCAGGTGGAACTTTAGGTGGTAGATCCTGGTATGTAGGTTGACTCCTAGGATTCCATGGCCTCCTAGGTGCATAAGAAGACTCCCCATGATCCCCACTTCTATAAATGGCTAATAAACCAGGAAGTGATGGAAATTTTTTAGTTGGGTGGTACTCAATGCAGAAGCCACAAACTTAAATGTTGTATAATGGGAACTCCTTGAGGAATACTTCCTTCTGCACCTTGGACAACATATGAACATTGTTGCATTCTGCTCCTCCTATTTCTTATTAATTTTTAGGGTGTCCAATTGGGAACCTATTTTACTTAGGATACGTTTTTTAATTTATCCAATAGGTTTCCTATCTCTACCCTTGTAATACCACCTAAACTAACCGTTTTTAGGTTTCTACTATAAGGATCATGGACACTCTTCCCAGTTTTGGCTCTGCTCCTCGATTAATTTATACACATTTCATATATTTTAGTAAATGGTTTATGGGATAAGTCACTTGATTCCATCAGGTTAAGTGTCTCTATATATTATTCCAAAATTCCTTTAAGGAAAAGAGTCTTGACTACATCATCTGGAAGGTCATGGTATTTCGATTTATGTGAGGCATAAGCAATATGTTCCATGTAATCCTCGAGACTCTCGTCCTCTAACTGTTGAATTTTAAGAATATCATTACGAGAATCCTTGGACTTGCAGTAGTATTGGTATTTTTTAAGAAATATATCTTTCATGTCTTCCCAACACCTAATACTAGACTCTCCTAACCCCATGAACCATCTTAGTGTAGAAATCTTGAGAGTGGCAGGAAAAAGTTTTAATTTATGGGCATCTTTCAAGTAGTTGTAGCTTTTACACAAGATGTCAAACTCAAATAGGAAGGTATCTAGGTCTTCACTACTTTTACCATAAAAGGTGGGAAGTGCAGAGAGTAGAATGTTCTTCATGTTGACATTCTGTGTGGTATCCAAAATTGGAAACCCAAAGGTAGTTTCTATTTGGTTTCCAATTTCTTCTCCCGCATCGTGTCTTACATGGTTGTGATCCTTTTGATCATCCATATTGATTTGATTTCCAAAGAGAGGATACCTTAATAGTTTTATCCTTGAATATAAAAAAGTGTCCCAAGGTTCTTTTCCAGGAAGGGTATCCCTTCGATGGGAATATTTATCTATTGTTTGGATGTTTGGGACTTTACTCGATCCTATTGAAACTATTGGTGCCAAAGTTTATGTTTCAACTTGGGATACAATTATATTGGCTAAGCTAACAAAGAGAGCATTCACCTATTTAGATTCAATGATATCTACAAAGTTAGATTCCCCTGATGGTGGTGAAAAGGAAAAGGTTGTGTTGGCTAGTTCTGATGAAGGCCTGAGTGGTATTGCCTCCTGTCCCACTACTATTGATGTTTCAATTTTATGCTCTATAGTGTCCCTAGTTTTGGTCTCTTGAGAGACTTCCTTAGATATTTGAGTTGAGATAACCCCTATTTTCTAGTATTGTTCTGCAGAGTTTATCGGTGGAGTGTTCCTTCCTCCAAAAATCTTAGAAGGAACCTTGATCAGAATTTTTTGTTTGGTTTTGATGTATCTACCCTTTGGGTGTTGTCATGTTTTACAGGAAGAGTGTTCTTGTCATTGATGTCAATAACAGCAGTGACGATGGAAAACAGGAAAAGCATAAGCTCAGAGGAGGAGCGAAAAGTATGCAGAGATCAAATCTCGGAAGGAAAAGCATAAGCTCAGGGTGAGAAGCCTCAGCAGTCGTCCGATCAAGAAATTGATCTTGTTGATCATCTCATTTTATGGGTGTCGGTCATATGAGTGACCATGGGCTTAAGGATCATTGGAGGATCGTGATCGTCAGATCTGCAAGCCAGATCAATGGCAGGGATGAATTGCGGGGAGAGAAAGGAGAATTAAACGACTCGCTAGTTCTAATCGCGCAATCGGTCTAGATCATCAGATCTCATAGACTCAAATACAAATGATTGTGGTTGATCTAACAAATGATTAGTTTAAGTCATATCAAGTTTTGATCATTGGATGCACAATCGCTAGATCAATGGCAGGGATAGATTGTAGATATCAGAAGGAGAGTTAAATGACTCTCTTATTCCAATCCTGCAACTGGTCTAGATCATCAAATCTTGTAGACTCAGATATCGACTATTGTGGTTGATCCAACAAGCGATCAGATTAATTTGGATTGAGTTGTGACTGTCGGATGCGCAATCGCAAGATCAACGGCAAGGATAGATTGTTGAGAACGAAAGGATAATTAAAGATCGTGCTATTTCCAATTCCGTAATTACTCAAGACCATCAGATCCTATATCCTTGAAGATTGACAATTGTGGTTGACTCACCAATGGTGCACAACTTCAAATTGTGGAGTTTTGGTTACGAGTTAAATCACTCACAAGTTATGGTTCTGAAATCATCCTTGATCATTGATATGCTTCGAGTGTATTCATGACCATTGAATCACATTTTAGTGGAAGGAAAGGATAAGATAAAAGTGATGAGAGTTTGAATATCTGAATACCCATCATCCATCGAATCATTTCGAGTGGAAGGATAGGATACTCAAGGTAAAGATCTGAGATCTCACTTATGTGAATACCCATCAGCATTCAGATCAATTCAAGTGGAAAGACATGATAAGATAGAAAATATGCATCATAGATAGATCGAGCCATCGATCTAAGAACATGATCGACGAACATCATTCACTTCGGATATAAAGAGGCAAGGATATTACGCTCCAAAAAAATTGAGATTTGAAAAACCCTAATCTAGGAGAGCCAGAAATCCAAAATGAATAAGAACCATCGGATCTAGAGAACATACGATGACCATTAGATCAGGGAGATCTACGTCAGTAGATTACATCAGCAAACCTCATACGTAAGGACATGTCACATACCACGTCAACAAAGGACATGTGGTGGACCACGTTAGAAAGGACATATATGGCAGATCACGTCAGCAAAGGTCATGTGTGGCAGACCACGTCAACAAGGAGACGAGTCGTCCGAAATGAAAGATCACTTCGGGTGTATTCTCATCCGTCAATCTACTCCAATGGAAGGATAGCGTAAGTTGACATCGTTGAAGTCCGGAGACCCAAAGGAGATATCAAATGTCGATTAGATGTAAGTGCACTCTCAACCATTGTTAAAGATACAGTGGAAGGATATCGTAAGTATAATAGCCTAAGACCTATAGTAAAAGGTGGCCATCCATCTCAACGGTTGATTAAGTCATGGCCGTCAAATTAACACTTGTAAGAATCAAATCTGATGATTGATTCGTTTCCACAAAATAAACGTAAACCATCCGATCTCTTCGGGAAATCTAATTCGAAAGTTTTGAAAGGTTTCAAACCCAAAAGTTCTGAAGCGATAAATGTTGAAATTACAACAGTCATCCATTTCAGGAGATTGAATCGTGACCATTAAATTGATAAGTGCTCAAGCACTCGTTAATACTAGCGTCAGGTCACCACCATTGGTCATGTGAGATAAGAGATTTAAATAAGATATAATCTGATGATGCTAATCAAACCAAATCTGATCGAAGGGTTATTGTTTTATCTTGTGATTTCTTGATCAGTTAGGATTTAGTTACACTAACTGAATCATCGTTCCTGAGCAGTTGAATCATTCATTCCTAAGCATTGGAATCATGGCTCTTGAGCATTCTGAGTTTCCTGAAAGGAGTGTTCTAAGATTCCCTAAATGAGTGTTCTGAGATGGCCGACTTGAGCATTGTAGATGGGAGTGTAACAATGGATGAGAGAATGAATAAAAGGATAATTTTGTGACAGAGAGAGGTTGTTTTTTCTATGAAAAACAAATTGAACTGTATGTAATGTAGAATACAACATGAACATAAACAGATAGAACAATGAAGCATGATCTGAGAGAGGAATAAAAATCCGAGGTGTGCAAGCAGAGACAGAGCAGAAGAACAAAAAGTGCAAGAAGATGCAAGAAGAAAGACATTGATGCAGGTAGAGCAGAGCAATGTAGCAGAACAGTGATGAGACTAGCAAGCCATTGATTAATACTATATCACTGTTATGAATTTCACTAACAAATATTTATATCTAAGGGTGGTAGGAAGGTGCTAGGGAGGACTTTTTTCCTCATAGTTTCAAGTGGGTGCTTGAACACAGGGAGTTGTAGCTTCCATCTGGTGGAAGTCATAGAAACCAGGGTAGTAAGGTGGTGCAAGGGAGAATGATTGTTCTCTATTACACAGGTTGGTGCCTGTGTGACTGGAAGTTGGTGCTTCCATCCAATTGGTGTTGGAACACTTAGGGAGTTGTTTCTTCCTTCTAGTGGGTGCTAGAGAAACCAGAGATTTGGTTCTCTCGGCAAGTTGCATCTTGTAAAATAGAGGTGGTATCCTCACAAAGAGTGGGTTCTCATAAGAATGATAATGTAGAGAATATAAATACTACTTATCATATTAAGAAGAAGAGGTTTTCTCCCTTTATGGGTTTCCTCTGGAATATCTATCTCTGTATACTTCATGTGTGTGATTGATGTTGAATACTCTATTTCTTACTTCCCTAAATTATTGTGATCATCGTTAAGTGTTATGTGATGAGTTTAAAATGGGTATAATTTTTTAAGCACAGTAACAACTGATTCACCCCCCCTCTTAGTTTCCTAACAATTGGCATTAGAGCGGGTTCCTTTTATCTAAGGGTATATCCTAGAGCTTAAACATGACTAGACATGAAGGAACTTCAACCAATAAGGCCCCCCTGTTCAATGGAACAAACTTTTTCTTCTGGAAAGTTAGGATGAGAACCTACATAATGGATTTAGGTGCATATGTCTAGGATGCGATAGAGATTGGTTATGTAAAACCAATTGTACTAGCTTCTAAGGATGAAAAGCTAGAATTCATCTTCAACGCTAAGGATATGAATGCTATTCTGAGTGGGCTTGCAGAAGCATAATTTTTAAAAGTTATGCACTTAGAGTCTGCCAAATAAATGTGGGACAAACTCATTAGAAGTTATGAAGGTAATGAGAAGGTCAAGGATGTCAAGCTTCAAACCTACAAACTACAGTTTGAAAAGCTAAATATGAAAGAGGATGAAACTGTTGGGAAGTACTTTATGAGAGTTGAATAACTAGTAAATGCAATGAAAGCACTTGGGAAAAAAACTAAGGAAGCCTCTTTAGTTCAGAAAATTTTGAGATCTCTGCCAGATAGGTTCAACCCAAGGGTCTCTACTATAGAATAACTTAATGATCTAAAAACTCTACCTTTTGATTAAATTCTAGGAACTTTGACTACATATGAAATGAGCATAGGTAAAGATAAACCCACCTCTAGAGAAGCATCATTTAAATCAGATGAGAATGAGGATTCTGAACCTGATGAAATTGAAGCAAAATTTGTGAGAAAACTAAAGAAAGGATCAGGCAAGTTTCCCTTCAAATGTTTTAACTATGGAAATATAGGTCACTTTTCATCTAAGTGTCCACACAAGAAGAAGGACCAGAAATCTAAAGGTGAAGAGAAGTACAATTTCAAAAGATTTGGTAAAAAGAAAAGTTTATGTGTAAACACCGATGACTCATCAGGAGACATAGATAGTGATTCTTCTTGTGAAGATAAGGTTAATGAATTTATGCTTATGGTCAAAGAGGATTATGATAATAAAAGCACAGGAAGTGATTTTAATAATGAATAAGTTATGGTTGACTTGGAAGGAGAGTTGATAAGTGCTTTGGAAGAGATTGACAGACTCAGACTTAAGAAGAGAAAGCAAAAACAATTGTTGATACAGTTCAAGAAAGACAGTAAAAAACCTTATGAAAACTTTTCCCTACTAAAAGTGGAATTAGAAGAAGCAAAGAAAATAGAGGACATTCTGAAACAATAGTTATCAGAGAACAAGGAAAGATGTGAATCCTTAGAAGAAGAGGTAGTAAAAACCAGAAAAGGGATGAAGAAGTTTAAAGCCTTGTATCTCCAAAATATTCCAAGCATTAAAGCCTCATCAAAACTAAATGACATTCTGAGAAAATAGAGATCTCCTTTGTTGAAGACTGGTTTAGGTTGTGTAAGTGGTTCAAGCAGCAAACAACCAGAAAGCAAAGAGCCAGTAAAGATGATCAAGTTCCAAGTCAGCAGACAATCAGACCATGCGATTACTCTGCCACCAAAATCTAATAACGACATGATGATCTCTGATCAAGAACAAAGATATCATAAGATGGAGAAAAAAATTCCAAGAAGAAGGCCATCCTTCAGGTACCAAAATTTATTCCATGGTTATTGTTTTTACTGCTCTAATTTTGGTCATAAGATTGTAAATTGTCAAATTAAGTTTAGAGACATGCAACTGAGGAGATCAAGAAATAAACAATCTTTGCAACATAGAACCAAACAGCCAATGAGTATACAAAGTTGCACCAATCACTTTGACCTATTGACCAATGAGCTCGAATGCTATAACTATCGTAACTTTGGCCACAAAGCTACAAACTGTCATATGAAGGATTACAAAGTGGATACAAGGATAAAACCCTTAGCTAGAAATGCCAACACATGGAAAAATAAAAATAGTGAAAAATGTGGGTTATTACTTTGAGCTCAAAAACAAAAAGACCCATGGTATATAGACAGTGGATGTTCCAAGCACATGACTGGAGACAAGGATATGTTTATGTCCATAAGTAAAAGTAAAATAGGAAATGTGACCTTTGGAAATGATGAACCAGGTAAAATCAAAGGTAAAGGGAAGGTGAGTTTGAGTAATGGTAAAGGAAAAACCCAGGATGTTCTACTTGTAGATGGGTTGAAACATAATTTTCTCAGTGTAAGTCAAATGTGTGACAGAGGATGTGAAGTGGTGTTCACTTCCAAATATTGTAAGATAAAGTCTGTAAACTCGGGACAAGTGGTGGCTAAAGGCATAAGGATAGATAATAATGTATATGTGATGAAAGAAGATAGAGAAGAGTGTCATCTAAGCAAACATGATGAAATCTGGTTATGGCATAGGAGACATGGACATCTAAACTTTGACCACTTAATCAAGCTCAAAAATCTTGAGGCAGTAAAAGATCTTCCAAGAATATCAAAGACACAATATTTTGTGGGTAAACCCTGTCAAGTAGGAAAGCTAACCAGGTCTCAGTTTAAATCCAAGATCTCTACTTCAACAAAGAAACAACTCCAATTAATTCATATGGACTCATGTGGACCATCAAGACAGGAAGTCATGGGGAAGGAAAACTACTTCATTCTTATCATTAATGATTACTCCAAACTCACGTGGGTTTCTTTTCTCAAAGAAAAAGCTGAAGCATTTGAGAAATTTAAAATATTTAAGGCTTTAACTGATAATCAAACAAGCAACAGGATAAAAGAAGTAAGATTAGACAGAGGAGGAGAATTTATGTCAAGTGATTTCAAGGAATTCTATGATAAAAATGGGATCAAGAGAGAATACACAATCCCAGGAACTCCATAGTAAATTGGAGTAGTTGAGAGGCAAAACAGAACAGTTCAGCAAATGGTAGGGTCAATGATGAATGAGAAGAACATTGGTCAAACCTATTGGGTAGAAGAAATACACACAGCAGTCCATATTCTTAACAAATCCCACCCCATACCACATAGTGATAAGACACCTTATGAAATGTGGTATGGAATACTTTCTTCAATAAAACACTTCAAAGTCTTTGGGAGTAAGTGCTACATAAAGAATAATAATGAAAACCTTGGCAAGTATGATGAAAGGGCTGATGAAGGCATATTCTTAGGATATGCTACCAATAGTAAAGGATGTATATGCTTTAATAAAATATTGCATAAATTAGTTGATTGCATTGATTTAAAGGTTGATGAAGGAGTCCCAGTAAGAGAGGTGAGAAATATTGAGTCTACTACAGAGGACACAGCTGAAGCTGAAGATGAACAAGTTCAAGAATTAGAAGGAGAAGACTCTGAGTTAGATACAAATACTCTGCAGGACTCAAACTAGGAGATCAAGACAAAGACACCCTCCAAAGTTATTAGGAAGAATCGTCATGAAAATCAGATAGTTGGTCATCTAAACCAAGGAGTTCGGATAAGAAAGTAGTTGAATAATGCCTCAGAACAATATCAGATTGCCCTTCTATCTTTAATTTAACCTAAAGACTTTAATGCAGCTAGCGAAGATGACCATTGGGTTAAATCCATGAATGATGAACTTGACTAGATTGAGAAAAACAATACTTGGGATATGGTTCCTAGACTTGAAGGTAAAAATGTCATAGGTTCCAAATGGATCTTCAAGAATAAATTGAATGAGCAGGGACAAGTTGTCAAGAAAAAAACAAGATTGGTCTATAAGGGCTATGCCTAGATTGAAGGACAAGATTTTGATGAAACCTTTGCACCAGTGGCAAGATTGGAAGCCATCAGAATTTTTCTTTCCTATGCATGTCATAAGAACTTTAAAGTATATCAGATGGATGTTATGTCATCATTTCTTAATGGAGATCTAGACGAAGAAGTATCTATGGAACAACCTGAAGGATTTTCACTGACAGATAATATTGACTTTGTCTCAAAGATGAAGAAAGTCTTATATGGGTTGAAACAAGCTCCTTGTGCCTGGTATCACAGAATATATAAGTATCTTCAAGACAAAGGGTTCAAGAGAGGAACAGTTGACAACAATCTATATATCAAAACAGAGGGTAATGATTTTCTCATTGTGTTGGTCTATGTAGATGACATCATCTTCGGAAGTAATAATGCTTCATTGGTACAATGGTTTGCTTCTACCATGCAGTCTGAATTTCAAATGTCTATGATAGGAGAACCAACATTTTTTTCTTGGTCTGCAAATTACTCAGAGGTCTGAAGGAATATTTCTTTCTCAGGAAAAATATCTAAGAGAAATATTGAAAAGGATTCAAATGGAATATAATAAACCTATGAGCACACCTATGTTCATTGGATGCAAGTTAAGAAAGGATGATGACTCACCTAATGTTGATCAAATTTCATATAGGTCTATGATAGGCATCCTATTGTAAATAACATCATATCGTCTAGACATAATGCATGTTGTTGGAATGGTAGGAAGGTATCAACCTACACCTAAACAGAGTCATTTGCTAGATGTCAAAAGAATATTCAGATATTTGAAAGAAACAATGAAATATGGCCTATGGTATCCTAGGAATTAGAATTTTCAATTATCAGTCTATTTAGATGTTGATAGGGATAACTGCATGGACGAAATAAAAAGCACGAGTGGAGGTGCATTCTTCTTAGGAGATTCTCTTGTAGCATGTTTGAGCAAGAACCAAGGTTCCATTTCCTTATCGACTACTGAAGCTGAATACATAGCAGCTTCCACTTGTTGTACCCAAGTACTGTGGATGATTTAGACACTTGCAGACTTGGAGGTAAATTATATTGCACCGATCCCAATTCATTGTGATAATACTTGTGAAATTAGTGTGTCAAAGAATCCTGTATTCCACTCCAAGACCAAGCACATCCCCATAAAATACCATTTTATGAGAGAGCAGGTCACCAATTAGATTGTTCAAGTTCATTTCATTCCAACCACAGAAAAAATTGCAGACATCTTTACTAAACCCCTAGCCAAGACACCATTTGAATATCTCCATCAAAAGCTGGGTGTCATCCCTTCTCTCACCTAAGAGAGTCCATCCTGTAAGGGGGAGTATGTGTAGGTTGAATATCTGATACCTCCAAAAATTACTGCAGCAGCTCAGCGGGAGCATTTTTTCTTTGACATTGATGTTAAAGGGGGAGAAAAGGTCTGGTCTGGATGCTACAGTTAGAGTTCTAAGAATAATAGTGCATCCTTTCAGGGTTTCCATCAATGCCAAAGGGGGATATTGTTGGCATATTTTACAGGAAGAGTGTTCTTGTCATTGATGGAAAGGACAGAAATGACGATGGAAAACAAGAAAAGCATAATCTCAGAGGAGGAGTTAAGAATATGCGGAGATCAAAGCTCGGAACGAAAAGCGTAAGCTCAAGGTGATAAGACTCAGCAATCATCCAATAAAGGAATCAACCATGTTTATCATCTCATTTTATGGACATCGGTCATATGAGTGACCATGGGCTTAAGTATCGTTGGAGGATTGTGATCGTCGGATATGCAAACCAAATCAACGACAAGGATGAATTGTGGGGAGCGAAAGGAGAATTAAATGACTCACTAGTTCTAATCCTGCAGTCGATCTAGATCATCAGATCTCATAGACTCGAATATCGGAGATTGTGGTTGATCCAACAAATGATAAGTTTAAGTCATATCAAGTTGTGACCATCGGATGTGCAATCACCAGATCAACGGCAGGGATAGATTGCGGAGATCAGAAGGAGAATTAAATGACTCGCTAGTTCCAATCCTTCAATTGGTCTAGATCATCAGATCTTGTAGACTCGAATATCGACGACTGTGGTTGATCCAACAAGCAATCAGATTAAATCAAATTGAGTTTTTTCCGTCAGATGCGCAATCGCCAAATCAACGACATGGATAGATTGCGGAGAACGAAAGGAGAATTAAATATCGTGTTATTTCCAATATCGCAATTACTCAGGACCGTCAGATCTTATAGCCTTGAAGATCGACGATTATGGTTGACTCACCAACGATGCACAACTTCAAATTGTGGAGTTTTGGTGGCGAGTTAAATCACTCGCAAGTTATGGTTCTGCAATCATCCTTGATCGTTGATCTACTTCGAGTGTCTTCATGACTATAGGATCACATTTTAGTGGAAAGAAAGGATAAGCTAAAAGGGCTGAGAGTTTGATTATCCGAATACCCGTCAGCCATTGGATCAAACCTGAATTCCTGTCAGTCGTCATATCATTTCAAGTGGAAGGATAGGATAAGAAAGGTAAAAGATCTGAGATATCACTTATGCGAATACCCATCAGGCGTCGGATCAATTCAAGTGGAAGGACAAGATAAGCTAGAAACATTTCACCATAGATAGATCGAGCCATCGATCTAAGAACATGATCGATGAACATCATTCACTTTGGATATAAAGAGGCGAGGAGGTTACGTCCCGAAAAATTTGAGATTTGAAAATCCTGAAGCCAGAAGAGCCAGAAATCTGAAATGAATAAGGACCATCAGATCTAGAGAACATATGATGATCATTATATTAGGGAGACCTACATCAACAAATTATGTCGTCAAACCTCATCCACAAGGACATGTGGTAGACCACATTAGTAAAGGACATGTGGCGAACCACATCAGCAAAGGAAATATATGGCAGACCACGTCAGTAAAGGACATATGTGGTAGACCATGTCAGCAAGGACACGAGTCATCCAATTTGAAAGATCACTTCAGGTGTATTATCATCCGTTGACCTACTCCAGTGGAAGGATAGTGTAAGTTGAAATCTCTGAAGTTTGGAGACCCAAAGGAGATCTCGACCATCGATATGATGTTAGGTGCACTCTCAACCATTGATCAAGATACAATGAAAGGATAGCATAAGTATAATAGCTGAAGACCTGAAGTAAAAGGTGGCCATCCATCTCAATGGTTGATTAAGTCTTGGTCATAAGATTAAGCCTTGTAAGAATCAAATCTAATGATTGATCGGTTTCCACAAAATAAACGTAAACCGTTCGATCTCTTCGGGAAATAAGATTCAGAAGTTTTGAAAGGTTTCAAACCCAAAAGTTCCAAAGGGAGAAATGTCGAAGTTACGACATCCATCCATTTCAAGAGATTGAATCATGACCATTGAATTGATAAGCGCTCGTTAAGCCTAGCATCTGGTCACCGCCATTGGTCATGTGAGATAAGATATTTAAATAAGATATAATTCGACGGCGTTGATAAAACCGAATTTGATCGAAGGGTTATTGTTTCATATTGTGATTTCTTGATCAGTTAAGATCCAGTTACACTAAGTGAATCATCATTCCTGAGCGGTTTAATCATTCATTCTTGAGCGTTGGAATCATGTCTCTTGAGCATTCTGACTTTCCCAAAATGAGTGTTCTGAGATTCCCGAAATGAGTGTTCTGAGATGGCTGAATTGAACATTGGAGATGGGAGTGTAACGGTGGATAAGAGAATGAATAAAAGGATAATGCTATGACAGAGAGAGGTTGTCACTTCTTTGAAAAACAAGTTGAATTGTATGTAGTGGAGAATACAGCATGAACAGAAAGAGATAAAATAGTGAAGCATGATCTAAGAGAGGAAGAAAAAGTCGAGGTGTGCAAGCAGAGACAGATAAGAAGAAAAGAAATCACAAGAAGACGTCAGAAGGAAGACACTGATGCAGGCAGAGTAGATCATTGTAGCAGAACAATGATGAGACTGATAATCCATTGTTTAATACTATATCACTATAATGAATTTCAGTAACAAATATTTATAAGGGTGGTAGGGAGGTTCTTGGGAAGACAGTTGTCCTCAGAGTTTCAAGTGGGTGCTTGAACATAGGGAGTTGTAGCTTCCATCTGGTGGTAGCCAGAGAAACCATGGTGGTAGGGTTGTGCAAGGGAGAACGAGTGTTCTCTGTTACACGGGTTGGTGCATGTGTGACTGGAAGTTGGTGCTTCCATCCAGTTGGTGTTGGAACACTCAGGGATTTGTTGCTTCCTTCTAGTGGGTGCTAGAGAAACTAGAGAGTTGGTGCTCTCAAGTTGCAACTTGTAAAACAGAGGTGGTAGCCTCACAAAGAGTGGGTGCTCATAAGAATGATAATGTACAGAATATAAAGACTACTTATCATATTAAGAAGAAGAGATTTTCTCCCTTTATGGGTTTCCTTTGGAATATCTGTCTCTATATACTTCATGTGTGTGATTGATGTTGAATACTCTATTGCTTACTTCCATGAATCATTGCGGTCATCATTAAGTGTTCTGTAATGAGTTTAAAATGGGTATAATTGTTAAAGAACGGTAACAACTAATTCACCCNAATAAAAAATAAAAACTACCATTAGGTTTGGGGGAACCTTCTATAACATATGCATAGGTTCTTACCTCTCGTCTTAAAGTTCCCCCTCCACCAAACTAATGCTAAGGTTCAGAAATGATCTACTTCCTAACTATTTTCTACCTTAAGAAAACTCCCCAGCAACTGCGCCAAAAATGATGGGTATTCTATATGTACTAATTCCCTCAATTAAATTATCAACCCGGGGTAAGTAAACTTAGAGTTTTGGCACAATATGAGCCAAGGAATAAAGAAAATATAATGGAAATATTGTCTAGGTAAGGAGATGTTTTACAAATCTACTTTCTAAAGAGATGACTTTTAAAATCTAGTTAAATAGCAAATTCTATATAAAGAAACCTTCAATTAATGAGCTTCAAGCAATTCTAGAACTATAAACTATTTGACCTAAGTAGCCTTAAACAATGTGGGACTATAGAATATATCTAAATAAGCAAATAACAAGTAATCTATTTCAAAATCTATTTAATCTATTCAATCTCTATTTGAATAAGAAAACAGTAAGTAATATATCTCAGAATTATTTGATCTATATATTTCTGAGCAAGTAAGTAAACAATTAATCTATCAAAACTATCTTGACAAGTGAACTCTATTCTTAAATTAAAAACTCATAATTATTTCTATCTCGCAAAGAATAAACATTAATCTACTTAGCTAAAAGAAAGAGTGTTGTGACAGTATTCAAATGTGATGATTGTGTCTTTGGTGGCAAATGACATCACGATGGCATCTAACTAGCAATGATAATTCAAGTGGAATTAATTCAATGCTAACTTCTACAGAGAAATGTAAAATGTAGATAAGGGACTCTATGGAAAGTTTTTCCATCATAAAAGTAATACTAAATATTCTTGGGATCCATATGATCTTTAGACATTGTATAGAAAATATTCAACATCAATCATTCACTCTACCACACAACTGCTGGAAAGTTCCCTATTCAAAATCACTAACTCAAGCAAAGCTATAAACTCATAATTAACACTTAATTAAAAATCCTAACTCAAATTAATAAATAAGATGGCAATGAAAATACTTTGTGCAAACCTACAAACTCTTGACTAATTCTAATTAGAAATCATAACTCAAATTCATAATTTGGATTCCATTAAAATTCATAACCTAAAATGAACTAAGCTATCATTAAAAATCATACTCAAAATCAACTAAGATGCTATTAGAAATCATAACTCAAAATCCATTTATATCCTATCATGATGAGGAAAAATTAACAAATGAAACATACCTATAGATAATATTTGAAATTGCATCTTGATAAATAAACACTATCTAAATTAGTAATTTGCAGAGTAATTTATAGCTAGGGAGAAAAAGACATGACAGTGTAATTAGACAGCTTCTACAACCTGCAAACAAAATGTTAGGAGTTTAATCATTAACACACATCCATGGACGTCCCTCTATGATATACACATAATTCAAAAATTAATATGCAAATAATAGAAGATGTACATGGATATGAATTAGACACATGATCTGCAATTAAAAGATACACATAGCAAGTAATTTGAAATTGAGAAATTTACACAATAAAGAAGCAATTTTGAAATCCAAGAAATATGAAAGGAAACTGTATAGATGTAAATATGTATTGGTATAAACAATCACCCAGACCACTGGTGGGCCCCCTAGAAGGTTGTGGCAACACTCCAATAGGAAAACACAGTTGCTAAGCTAACGCAGCACTGGCATTAATCATAAAAACAAAGTATATAATGAAATGGTGATAATGTATGTATAAAATAATAAAATTCACCTTTCTTCATTTCATGGACAGTGGTATTGATAGATGATTACAGAGATTCATAGGTCGACCAATGGAAGGGTCGAATATCTCTAAAAATAGTAAATTCATTAATTTTTTTCTAACAACAACATCTTTCTTAATAATATTTGTGTTTCACATAGTGGTCATTGCAAATACCCAATCCGAGATGCATCGAGATCCATAGCTGGAGGGAACGAGGGGGCATAAAAACCATATTGTCGATTCATCCATCAAAGTTCACCAATGTACTAACCACCAGCTCCTATGCATTGCGAGTGCTAGATCGAGTGATGAACAGAGTGCCAGATGAGGGACTAGATGGGGGATCGGATCGCGATTCCTCCATGTTGCAAGCAAACCAGAACGTTAGATATTCATAATCATTTAGCTGAGATGAATTGATCGTAAAATCATTGCAAAAATGATAATTATACATACCTTGTGTGATTTCATGTCTAATTGATGTATAAAGCTTGATAATACCTTTAAAATGGGCAAATGAGAGCATGGCATATATAATTTCGCATGCAAAAAGGATTTGGCCATTGGAAAAAATAGTCAAATCACCAACCCAACAAGTTGCAGCATCTGAAGAATGGTGGTTGCTACTGAAAATGTAACAAAAAAGTAGAGTGGGAAGAATGGAAAGAAAGGAATAATTAAATAGAGGCATAGAAAATTAAATGGAAAATGAAGAAATGGAATTGGAGATGCAATAGATGATATGGAGACATAGTATAAGGGATATGTAGAAAGTGGTACTTGAATGTAATAAACTAAATGCTTAAATTAACATAACAGAACATAAGTACACACCATGTACAGAATGTGAGCGTGGAGCACAAATCCAATATAGATAAGTTACACAATAACTCCTCAAAGAATAGGAGAACCTCCTCCACATAACCAATTACATTTATACATCACAATTTAAATGTCCCCAATAATGAATAAATTATCTTTATATATACCTATTCACACTTTCACATGAGGCCCCTTTACTACTAGGCCAACCCTATTACATATATATTCACACATTACATGTACATTTATGCCCATATATGCCCCCCCCCCTTGGGATCATATGATATACATTTATCCCTATGTATGCTCCCCTTGGGTCATAACATAGTACCCTCCTTTAAAACGATTTATCCTCAAATATTTTCAATTAAATATTTCACATGTGATGAAACCAAGTAATATGATTTTCTTATGTTCCTTATTTATTTATTCCATTGATTATGATCTATCCATCCAAAATCAATTATTTTCGGTCTTAATCCTTGGTTTTTAGTTATTGCATAATTTTCTTTCCTTTGATTCCATGTATTTTTTATATATCATCTCCAATTTGTAGTGGTTGTTGGTCTCTGGTGATATCTTTTTGAAGAGTGGTTTTGTGATGCCTTGTTCCATGAATATTGATAAGTACTACATCTTCTTCCTTCATAATGTTGACATTGACCTTCTTGTCTTCCTTGAAATGTTTCCTGGTAATGAGGGTGTTGATATGGTTCCACTTTTGATGGTTTTTCTTCGCTTTACATGTGCATTTCGTCTAAATTCTTTTTAGAGACAATAAAATCCTCTATATTCATGTTACACTTCAAAATGTCACACTTGAGTGTCACACCCTAAGTTTTGCAAGTGTTGCAAAGTGACATATGCACCTTATTAAGTGTCACATGCATTGCCTCAAGTGTCATATGCACCTTACCAAGTGTCAAATTCACTTTGCTAAGTTTCGCAACCCATTGACACCATATAAACATTTTTTATAATCCCTAATTCATGTTGGAAGAAAAATCCCTATCATATGACAGTTAAAACACGCCTTTTACATGGAAAATTGACCATTTTGGGGAAATTTATAAGGGTGGTTCTCCCCTACCCATGCTTAGGGATCATCGGTGCTCCTCCTACCATGTTAAAGGGGTGCCAATTGTGCTCTATCTCTCACTAGGGGGGTTCCATCCTAGTTAGAGGGAAATATGGGATATTCCACCTTTTTCTTGGTTGAACCCTATTCTATGGCTCTATCTTAGGATTAAATACCAACTTAAGGAGACATATCCTCAACCACTTCCCTTATTATCTCATGGTGGTTGAGCCTCCTAATCCTATAAATTGAATGCATTCCCAAAGTGAAAGGGGGAAGAATTCATATGTAAAACCTTTGATCCCGGGAGAATAATAATCATTTTGATTTCCTTCTTTTCATGCAAGGGCTAGACAAGGAGAGATTGGAGAAGTTACTACATCGTTAAGCATGCTTTGTAAGTTCCTTCTTTTGGTTTTCCAATTAATATAAACTTGGCCTATTCCTTTAAATTTCATGTGTTTTACATTTTCTTGCCTATTGTCATTTCATTCTTCATAGATATATATACTTTGTCAAATCATATAGAGTAGGAGGAAGAGTTACTTTGCTAGTATTTGTAGGAATTCATTTGCATTGAGGATCTTGGAGATCAAACCCAAGGATTGGAGCAGAAAGGATGAACATCACAATAAGGTATGTCACAAACTTGTTCTCTATTGATTGATTGGTTGATTTAGATTTAAAGGGAAATTGGAAACCATTTGTTTAATTCTATCTTTGAACCAAATAAGGGGTCTTGGTCCAAAGGGGAGCTTAACCTATCTGCAAGGTAATATTTCTCACAACAGAAAAACAGTGACTCCACTAGGGAATGACTTTGACTAGTATTTCCTTTGTTTAGTATTGAATCCTTGCTTGAGATTAGATATTCCTTATTTGATACTTCATTCTAATCTATTTCCTCTTCCCTCTTCTTCATTAAAGAGTTTACAGATCCATTGACTGAGTCTTTGTTGAGTTTTATCTTGTGGAAGCCATGTTTGAGATTTTTTAGAACTGGCACTCCCCTACGGTTGACACTAGGGCACCACTAGCCTAACTGGTGTTCCCCCTAAGCCTCCTAGGGGTCACTATAGAACCGTCTTCCTTTGGTAACAAGGGTGCCAATATCCTCTTTTAGGTGTTTTTGTGAAGTTTTTCCCTGCTTTTCTCGGTCTTCTTTTAAGAGGATTTTAGACCAACGTCTCTTGATCTGTCTATGAATTCATTTGATTGAGGTATTGATAGTTGTTTCTCATTCATTTCCTTCTTTGAGTTTGAAAATATCTCCTAGTTGCGGTCTCCTTGGGTTAACTAAATACCTTGGTTCATCCTACCTTTTAATTATCTGATCTCCGTATCGCAAAGATTTCAGATTGTTTGACTGTTTAGGAGTGTTCATCAACTAGAGTTGACAAAAAAAAATGGTATTGAGACCTTTTTGTCTTCATTGAAACATCTCTCTTTTGGCTGATTAGGAATCTCTTGTTTACCGCAACCCAGCCTTGAATGTTGTTTCTTGTTTCTCATGTTTTAAGTATTTTCAAGAGCGTTTATCTTCTTTCTCTTTTACATCTGCGAGTCCTTGATTGAACAAGTTATCTCACACTTTTTTTCTTTCATTTCTCATCATTTTTTGAGTGTGCTTTGTTTGGTTTCTTTTTTTCCTCATATCTGTTTGTCTCAACCATTTATCTCTTTCATTTCACTTGAAAGTTAAGAAGTGAAAAAGTTTGCATATCTCATTGCATACATAATCGAACAAAGAAATGTTTTGCATTCTTTAGGAAACAATTTTGGTACATATTTGGAAAAAATAGCTACTTTTGCATGTGCATTTTCGTTTTCAGAAACATTTTCTTGGTATTTTGGCATCTTCTTACGTCTAGAAATTGAAAGTTACATCATTTTGTGTACTTTCTTGTGTTAAGAAGAATATAACTCTTATCCTTCCCATACATAGAATTCATTGAAAAGAAATAATTGCATCTCATTCCCTTGCATTCTATTGGATCTGAGTCTCTCACATCATCAATACAATCTACGTTAACCTATTGAGTAAAAATCCATTAAAATAAACCACGCACTAATAAAATCAACTAGAACATTTTTTGGTTTTATCGCACCAACACTAGCACAGTATTAGGGTCTTTGGACTAGGAAACGTGAGTAAATCCTCCAAGACTACTAAATACACTATAGAACACTAAAGAGTCAGAAAATCCAACTTTCGTATAAGCATAGCCAAGAACCCCCTCTAACACAGGGGTTGAACACCAAGTCACATGCAGAAGAGAAACAAAGATTACCCCTCCAAAGCTTGACCAATCGTAGTGGACAGATCGTATCCTTGAGGTTTTTCTTGAAGTGTCATTGGTTTCATTTGGTCTTGGTGCTTCATGAATATCAAATTTGTTCGAGGTCCTTAGGATTTTTATCGATCCACTTGTATTTAATCCTCTAGAAAAAATTTAGACTTTGGTATCATGTCCATACGTTCGGTCTCGATTGTCGAATGTACCCGCTTAGAGATTAAATGTGAATTGGTAACCTTAGTGGCCTTTCCTAGGTATCTACAAAGGTGACTGTGGGGGGATTCCCACAGTACCGGGGAAAACTTTCATATCACACTCTCAATACCCTTGGAGGGTGATCCTATGAAAGTGAGGGTTACTTGCACCAAGAAGGGTTGTTACGTGGAGGTCGGGGTAGCTACTTCTCATTTCTTCACTGGCGGCTTGACATCCTGTATTCAAAAGATCCTTGAATCTATTGTTGCTTGGTTGATTGATTTTAGTTTTATTTAGAGTGTGTTTCTTTGATTTGTGTAGTCGTCCTTAGGATCAAATATCTCATAGTATACAAGGTATGGATCCTGAAGTTCAATAACCTTAACCCAATGTTTCTTATGAGGGAATGATCGAAGATCAAACTTATGAAATCGGGAGCATAGTTCCTGGAAGTGGCCAACACATAGAAGAACCAATCACAAACTTTGTATAAATCCTTGCATATTACATGAATCCTCTTTTTACTAATCCACTCGACCTACCACTCATTTATCCACAATCCACGAGATATTTGGATGCCTATTCTTCTTACAATTTACTACTTGGTTCAACCACTACACAATCATTTGGTATGAAGCCATCATCTTTTGGTTTTCCTGAAAGACTTGGGAATTTATCTTTATCCACACCTCATGTAGTTGATACTGCTAGTGCTTCATCACTAAGAACATTGGTGACTTAGGTAGCCCCGACACCACCACTTTTTAATGCATCTCCCTTTGTACATGGGTCAGGTACTATTCTTGCTTCACAATTTCCACACATGCACACACCAAGCGCTTTACTTGGTCATCATGTTGGTCAGATGGAGACAGTAAAGTTGTTCACACAACCATGATTAAACATGCTACTCATCCTCCATCTCAAACCTTACATATGAGTACACCCTACATTGGAGGTCAATCCTCAATGGGAAGTCAACCTTTAGCTGGGGGGAAACCTTTAGTTGCGGGGGAACGTTTTACTGGGGGGAAACCTATGTGGTTGCAACATCAACAAGCTTGGGGGAAATCTAATCTTGTAAGTCCTTATATCCCTATTACCACTGGCCTATATCCTGGAAAACCATATCCAGGAGTTGTTAATCCTTTGTGGGGTCAACCCATTCCTTCAAGAATTCCTCAGCAAGGAAATTTTCCCTATCAATCCTTAAACCCCATGGTTCCAATGCAACAATCCCTTCACACAGAGTATATGAGAGGCCCATCTAGTCAACCTAAATACATTTGGGGGGGGTGGGGGGGGGGAGAGAATCAGGTCAATCTCAGTATGTAGGAGGTCCATATATTCAATCACAATACATGGGTGGAACACTAGGATAGCCACCATACATGGGTGGACAACCTGGGAAACCACCATACATTGGAGGACCATCTAGATTTTCCATCTTATCGCAACCTGGGTATGGTCCTAATGGTATTACAATGTCACATGGTTACCACCAATATCCATATGCTAACCGAAAACTTCCATTTTTGTCTACATTATATCTTCCATATCTATCATTTTTTACAAACGATCCCATTCAACATGCCACATTTTGGCCCTCCATCCCTGCCAAATTACCATCCAACATCCCGAAATTCAACGAAAAACTTGGGTAAGATCCTAACAATCATGTTATGGCTTTTCATTTATGGTTTTAATCCAACTCTTTGATGGATGATTCCATTTGTTTCATGATTTTTCATAGAACACTTATAGGTGTCGCAACCAAATGGTACATTGAGCTTTCGCGTAACTCCTTTTTCGACTTTAATTCTCTTGCCATGGATTTTTTGACTCATTTCTAGTTTCCTATATGGTATGAGACCAGTACAAAAATTTTTACCTCACTCTATAAATATTACTCCACCCACATATATGATCATATTCATGAGTGGAGACGGCAGAGATGGTTGATTAAAGTTCCAATTCCAAACCAACGCCTTGCGGATTGGTTTAGAAAGTCACTCCTTCCACCCATATCTCGTGATGTTTCTATGGAGAATGTTGTTACTGAGGAGAAATATATTAGTCATGAAAATTATTTGGACTTGGTATATTCCTAGTCCATCACACTTTATGATCCGATCCCTAATTCTCCTCGCTCATCTAATGATCCAACAAGACCTTCTCTAGAACCATCTTTCATTCCAAACACCAAAACTATTTCCACTACTTCTCAAACCTTCAAGGTGAATGTGGTCCATTCCACCTCATCTCGGAAATAAGGAGGTAAGAATAAAAACAATGGTAAATCCAAGATACCTTCTAACCAACATGATACTACAAAGACTGTTGATACTCAACTGAATAGAAAAGATAAGTTTCCTTGCATGATTTGTGAGGAATACCACTACATGAAATACTTCCCTCATAATAAGGAAGTAGCTAAATTTATGAATGGTACCTATCAACCTTCAGTGTTAAATAACCCTTTCCCAGTTCAGCAACAACATCTAGTTGCACAAAATCCCATCCCTTCCGCAAGGGGGAAACACAGGTCATTCCCACCATGGGGATGCTTCCTCAAGCTCCTCTGAGGTCGATATGTTTAAGACAGTTAATGTAACGACTCAAGAAAAGAATTATGACACAACTCTAGGTGATCATGCCAATGTAAAGGTTATCAATCAACCCTTCACATCCACTCCTCCTCCATCTTCCACTCCTCTTGAGATTTAGAAGACAATTTTTGACGCAGTGTTGCGCCCGCCCAAGGGCACAATTCAAAAAATGAAATTTAATCCAAGTACCCATGTCGTCCAAAACTACAATATCGTTGAATATTTGGTGCAAATACCTTGTGCTATGTCATCCCTCAAAGTTCTACAGAACTTTCCAAGTCAACATAGAAACCTGTTGTCATCCATTGGAGCTATGGATCCATAGGAATCAAATATGATAACGTTTAATTTGGACTATTTTAAGGAGAGGCTCTCACACCACCTAGCATTCCAAATTCAAATTTTGGTTGGTGGAAAGAACATCCATCACACTATTTTGGATGAAGGATCCTCCACCGGTGTCATGTCATTTCCTTTTCGGAGAGCCCTTGGTTCTTCTAAACTTAGCCAATATCCTACCACCCTCAAATATTTTGATGGACGTTGTTTCCAACCTCATGGAATCTTGCAATATTTCATTGTGACATTGAAGGGTAAAACCATTTTGGTCGATATCGAAGTGGTTGATGCACCCATGGATTAAAATTTGTTACTTGGTCATAGTTGGTTCTATGCAATGACCTTCATCGGATCTTCGATGTTTTGTATTTTACGATTTCCCCATCAAGGGAAAATTGTCAATGTTGACCAACTTGAC
Organism: Picea engelmannii; assembly: GCA_009831015.1. Taxonomy (NCBI): domain Eukaryota; kingdom Viridiplantae; phylum Streptophyta; class Pinopsida; order Pinales; family Pinaceae; genus Picea; species Picea engelmannii. The sequence goes on from ML776946.1 coordinate 1,396,549, forward strand.
TATATAACTCTAGATCTCCATAATTCTACAGCAAATAGTGTCCATTTTCTAGGACAATATAGTATTGAGAGTGTAGGAGTAGGTATCCTTAAGGATTCCTCACTCATGGGTTTTTTTTCCTTTACCTTCCCCTGAAACCCCATAGGTTTCCATGTTAAATATTATTTCTACTCATGTATGACAATCCCTAGAATCAATTGATCCTTTGGTAGTATCGGGTCTTCATGAACATAGTTCTTTTCCTGTGTTGAGCTCATTAAAAAATGAAACAAATTCTTACGAGCATAGTTCATTGTCTTTTTCAATCTCGTTAGAAAATTAAATGAACCCCCCTCAATTTGAATTGAGTCTCACTCTGGATCGAGTACGTGAACCTTCTTTTCCTTCACCTAGTGAAAATATTCCTATTAGTAACCAGATGCCTAAATGAGGAAAGAAGAAGAATCGACAGATAAAATGATCCTTGGGGGGAAGGTCTCCAGCCTTTCTACATTATGTTGGAGCAAAAACACTAGATTCTATCATGCAGGCTGGGGGGAAAATACCTCTAGAGAGACATGTTGCTAGGAGTGATCCTCGCTTCGAGGTCGTTCCCATCGAAATGTAGTAGTATTTTCTACAATGAGCTTAGTGTTTGTTCTTTATCGTGCTCATAAATACATGAGAATAGGTTACCAAGATTAGTATTTATTCTTTCTCATGCTCGTTAATACATGAGAATAGGTTATCGAGTATACTTTTATCTCTTTTTCGGAATCATAAAATCTAAACAAAAAATAGAATTCTTTGGAGTCTCCTTTAAGCTCTTTTCAGAATCCCTAAACATGAAAATATTGTCGAGTGAATTTGTTTCCTTTAACACTCGTTAAAAGGTTTGAAAGGGTGTCTTTTGAGTGGTATTTTATCTATTTTTCAACCTCGTGAGAAGAATTACGAAAAATGAATACTATAGTCAAGAATGATTAGAATATTTCTCCCTCATTTTGTTTTACATTTTTTTCGGGCTTGGGAGACTAAATTTACGAAAAAATCATCCATGGAGTCATATTTAATTTCTTTTCAGAATATATAAACATGAAAACCCACTTATTGTACCTTATTTAGGCTCATAAAATTATGCATTGAAGGACCTGTGTGAGTCCAATATCCAGGACCCATAGAGGACCGAACCTTCCTTCTTCGGTTTCATTAAACATATGTCGAGGGAATCATCGAAGATGAGATATATCGATCATATGTTATCCTCCTCAATCTCGTTAAAAAACATAGAGGTACTCATCTATTTGGATGGGGTGGAAATCGAAGGAAGTGGGTCAAGTTTTTGGAATCCATTATGACAACTATTGTTGTAGCCCTTGAGCATGGCACTTGTTTGTGTCTCATCTTACAGTTTTGTAATATGCTTGTCTCTAAGTCATACCAATACCATGTGTCATTATACCTTTTCATTCCATTCAAAGAGTTCTCTTATTTTTGTCACATTATGTTCTTGGTACTCATTGAGTCAATGTTTCTAAGTCATTTATCGTGCCTCATCATGTTTAAGGGAAGTTTCACTTGAAAACATTCATCTACAACATTACTAATTTCCATTTTTTGTGCCATCCCATACTCATTTAATCCACCATCGTACATCACTTTCCTGTGACAGTTTCATGTCAATGATGGGGGATACATCAAGGCCCTCCTTGGATGAGTGTATTTTGTAAAATTCAACACATTATCCGGGAATTAGACTTAGAATCTAGTTAGTACCTTGGGACCTGCATGCCTCAATGGCAGGCCTCCTCACTTTCGACAATAGGTTTACACCATTAGCCTCTGATCGAATTATTCCATGAATTTTTGACCTCATCTCATTTATTCACATTTGATGGAATGTACTAAAGGTACCTTGGAAACAATTGTCACCATTAGTGATTTCCCTTGCACTTGTTAACGTTATACCTCAATGACTAGTAATCAAGTGGTTTATACCATGTTCGACATCAAGCCATTTAATCACATGGCTATATTAGTATTGTTTCGAGATCAAGACAAAGAACCTGGGTTAGGTTCTCACTCTGTTATGTGATTTTCCCAGGATGTGATGGAGATCATTTGAGCATGTAAAATATTTCAGTACAATCACCATGCTGGAAATCATATGGATGCATATAATGTCACATAGATCCACATTGTATTGATTCGTGGCTATGTTTTGTCTTCTCGTAGCTCCACTGTGTATTTTTCATGGCTGGGATCAATTCATGTCATGGAGGTATGGATCCACATTATATCTATGGTGGCCATACCCTTAGTCATTATTCTCATGGATCTGTAGTGTATTGGTTGCGGTCATCTCGTATTTTGAGCATAGGTATGTCTACCTAGAAAATGGAACATATATTTATAATGATTAATGATTGTTTGTAGCTTCTATCAGTTTCTCCTACTCCAACACCCTTGAATTGAATAATTTGTAAATATTTTTGGCCATCAGCTTCTCTTCTGACCTAAGACTTTAGAGGGCATTTGTTACATGTCAAATTGTGACACTTGAGTGTCACACCCTAAGTGTCACAAGTGTCGCAAAGTGATGTATGCACAATTTTAAGTGTCGCATGCACTGTCTCAAGTGTCATATGAACCTTACCAAGTATCAGTTTTTATTTACTAAGTGTCACAACCCATTGACACCATATAGCATTTTTCACAATCCCTAAGTCATGTTGGAAGAAAAATCCCTATCATCTGATAATCAGAACATGCCTTTTAATTGGAAAATTGACCATTTTTGGGAAATTTATAAGGGTGGTGCTCCCCTACCCATGCTTGTGGATCACTGATTCTCCCCCTTCCATGTTAATGGGTTGTCAATCGCTCTTTTTCTCTCACTAAGGGGGGTGTCACTCTGGTTAGAGGGAAATATGGGATCTTCCACCTTTTTCTAAGGGCCATCTTTGAAGGGATGAGGTTGTTTTGGTCAACTCTTATACTATGGATATATATTAGGATCGAATCCCAACTTAAGGAGACATATATTTAACCACTTCCCTTATTATCTCATGGTGGTTGAGCCTCCCAATACTATAAATTGAAGGCATTTCCAAAGTGAAAGGAGGAAGAATTCATATGTCAAACCTTTGATCTTGAGAGAAGCATCAACATTTTTATTTAGAGGTTTTCATGCAAGGGATGGAAAAGGATAGCTTGGAGAAGTTACTACATCATCAAGCATGCTTTTTAAGTGCCTTCTTTTGGTTTTCCAATTAAAGTAAACTTTGACTACTCCCTTCAAGTTCATGTGTTCTACATTTTCTCGTCTATTTTATTTTTAGTCTTCATAGATAGATTTGCCTTGTATAATCATATGGAGTAGGAGGAAGAGATCATTTTCTAGTCTTTTCAGGACTTCATTTCCATTGAGGATCTTAGAGATCAAGCCCAAGGATTGGAGTAGTGAGGATGAACATCACAATAAGGTACGCCACATTCTTCTCCTCTCTTGCTTGAATGGTTGAGTTGCATTTAAAGGGAAAGTAGAAACCATTTTTTTACTTTTGTATTTGGACCAAAGAAGGGGTCTTGTTTCGAAGGGGAGCTTAACCTTTCTGCAAGGTAATATTTCTCACAACACTTCCTTGCTTTCTCTTTGATTGTTCTAGCCTTGGAGATAATACAATCATATTTGGCATGTACATCCTCTATATGGAGTTCAACTTATTCAAGTATATTCTAGCGACCTTCCTGAATATTGTCTTCTTTCTCCTTTTGAAGTTGCAATGTCACCCCATTTATATAATTGTGATATCCTTCTTCAATTTCGGATTGTATTTCTAATTTTACCTCATCGGTATTTAGGGATTCATCTAACCTTATTGAAAAATTCATTTTCAAGTATTTTGGTAGATTCTCCATCCAAGATCCTTGTTTCTTCTTGATTTTGATCATTCTTATTTTATTCTTTCAATTTATTAACCTCATCCAATATTTGTTTATTATGGTTTTGTAATATACATACCTCTTCATATTTCGTTTTGAATTCTTCCCTTGAATCATCCTTTTTCCACTTTGTTTACTACTATTTTCTTGCTTTAGGTTCTTAACCTCCTTAATGAGTGATTCATTAATGGATAATATATTAGATATATCCTCACCCTTGTTATTAATCTATTTCCTTTATTATTTTAATTCATATTGAATTTTATAAAATTCCTCCATTTTTGTATCCCTAATCCATTTATCTGAGAAGAGTTTTTCAAATTCTTTGCATGTGGAGTAGAGTCTAGTATATTCATGAAGGCTTCTCCATAACTTATAAGATTCACCATAAAACTTAAGGATTTCTTGAAAAGGATTATTACAATGTTCTTTTACCATCCTAAACCATTCCATGGGATCGATTTCATCTTTAACTTTATCTCCTGTAAATTTAAGTATTGTCGTTGGTTCTTAATTGAGTTCTAGCTCAAACCTCAACTTACAACCTAAATATATTAAGGATGACTACATAAAATAGTGATAATCCTCATTCCAATATAATAATCTGTTTTTTATTTTCAATGTATTTTGAATCAAATAAATTGGACATTCCAATCAAAAGTTATCATAGTTTTAAGTAAACATACCTTTGAAACCCTGAATTGGAATCTATCCTCTAGGTTGACCTTCCTTCTGATGAATTTCTGAAATTTTGACTCTTACGAGTATGAAATTTTTTCTTGTAGTACTATGAAATGTCTTCTTTTGAATGCCACCTATATGACCAAAATTGTATGTGCAAAGTGGAAATTAGGGTAACTTTCCCAAACCTTGTTGATTTTGAGCCTTTCTGGGAGAGAGAACTTGTAAAATATTACACACGTCCAATATTCAATATCATATTTCAAAATTCACACCCAATATAGTAAGTCCTATCATATTTCCAATTCAATTGGTCTCATGTAATTTGGATCCACTATGAAGAAGATATGATTTTTTTACCCAAAATACTTATTTGAGACTAGTTATAGGACTAGTAAAAAACCATATCTTCCACAGGGTGTATATCTGAAAGTACAATAACCCAGAATATGAAATTCACATCATAGGTACCCTGATATCAATTTTAAACAACCTCCATATTTATGTTTCTTTAGTGGCCTCAATAAAATTTTATAGTGAAAATTACAAGATGACTTGATTGAGGCAGAAAAACCCTAGGATTAATGCTCTGACACCAAATGTAATGAACCAAATGCTTAAATTATCATAATAGAACAAAAGTACACACCATGTACAAAATGTGAGTATGGAGAACAACTCCAATATAGATAGGTTACACAATAACTCCTTAAATAATATGAGAACCTCCTCCACATAACCAAATACATTTATACATCACAACTCACATGTCCCCAATAATGAATAAATTATCTCTATATATACCTATTCACACTTGCACATGAGGCCCATTTACTACTAAGTTGACCCTATTACATATGTATTTACACATTACATGTACATTTAGTCCCATATATGCCCCCCTTGGGGTCATATCATATACATTTATCCCTATGTATGCTCCCCTTGGATCATAATATTGAAATGGTTCTATAGAAAGTAAATTGAAAAGGTAAGCTAAAAAAAACTGATTGAGAACAAATTGTAAAGAAAGTATGGTTAGAAAACAAGAAAATATATAGAAATGGAATAATTCACATGGATTGGTAGCAAGAAAATATGGAAGTCAACTGGAATGATTTTTAGCAATGGATATGAATCACTCAATTGATATGTATCTGTAGCAATGAATAAGGTAAGTGGGCTCCATAGAATTTGATTTAGTAACAAGTTCGAATATTTGCAGCATACACTCAATGACATGTTCTAAATAAAAACTCATCCTTGTGAGCTAGGTACGAAAGGAATAAATTTTCCCAAAGACACAAACATAAATTCAATTAAAATTCACATTATGAGTAAAAACAGTGCCTTTATGTTGGTTGTGGAGCTTGATTATCTTCCTTATTCAGAAGTCTGTTTCAGTCATGTTTGGATCCCATTTCTTGACGAGGGGGTGTGGGGGGGATTTTCCTCCCACTATTGTCGTCAGGGGGGTCCAAGGGGGGGGGAATCAATATGGACCATTCATTATAAGGTCGCATATCTAATAATAGAAGTTATGTTAGGAATTTTTTCTCTAGAAGAAAACCCTATTTTTTGTATGAGGGCGTTGTATTGTGGCTGTGGATGAGTGTGAATATTGTATTCTAAAAGAGGATACTATGAGAGAAAGAATATTAATTTACAACGAGTGTCATGTAGGTTGTATCCTTTCATTTTCTAGATAATAATAAAGGAAGGACCTAGAAATTTCTCTGGTGGATGTAGTCCACACTGGGCGAACCACGTATATCTGTGTCTTTATTGTATTATGTATCTTTTGTGTTTTATTTCTACATTTGTTTTATTTTATTGCTCCACGATCCCATTTTTATAACACTTTATAATAATATGGTTCCATGGGTAAGGACACACCAAAAATGAAGGTAAGTGGTATCAAAATGGAATGTAAGGATGAGGAAAAAACATATAAATATGGAAAATAAAGAGCCCATCAAACCCCAACTTAGCTAATAGTTTTAATATCATATTATTTTGGAAGTGATTGTCATGGTCAGTGATGATCTCCCTAGTGTTGAGCACACACTTATACCGAAGGGGGGGGTGGTGAATTAGTATAAGATAATTTTAAAATGTGTTTTTTGTCTCTCCAAAATATTCGTACGAAAATCATTGTCTGATTTGGACACATTTTAAAATTAAAATCAATTAAAAAGTTTTCATTTGTGTTAATTAAATGAAGAGGTGCAATGTTTTATTATTAAAAAGACACACTGGTTCATTTTCTCTTTTACAAAAAGACACATTGTTTCAATATCATATACCTCTTGAGAGACTATATAAATAGAGAAAGCTAGTATGAAGGAAAGTTTCTATGCAGTCTACATCAGAAGAAGGAGCAGAGTCCAAGAAAGAAATTGTTAACATTTTATGCAGTGAGGGTGGTAGGGAGGAGATCAAGAGGATTACAGTCCTCTACAGGTTAAATCTTATTTCACAAGGGATTTGGTGCTTCCTAGAGTTGGTTCTACGAAACAAGGGATTTGGTGCTTCCTAGATTTGGTGCTCTGAAACAAGGGAGTTGGTGCTTCCTAGAGTTGGTTCTCTGAAACAAGGGAGTTGGTGCTTCCTAGAGTTGGTGTTCTAAAACCAAGGGATTGGTGTTTCCTTGAGTTAGTGCTGAGAAGAAGAGATATTGATGTCTCTCACACAATTGTAACTTGTACTTGTTATTTTTGTATTTAAATTTATGTATTCATTGCATTCTTGTTGATCAATTGTTATAATTAATTAATTTGTTAATTAATAATTGTTAAAATTTTAAAATAAGAATCAATATTGATTCAACCCCCCCTTCTCAGTATTGACCAATATTTCAACATTACACCCATATACATTTGACAATTTTTCTTCTTTTCAGAATAGGTACAAGATCCCAAGTATTGTTCACCATTAAAAAGTGATACTCTTCACTCATTATTGTATCCCATTCTAGATTTAATAAAGATTATGCAAATTTATTTAGATCATGAGTCTCTAAAACTTGATCCAAAAGAGAAGAGGCTCACTTGAACTATGAATATGTTCGATGTTTATCTGAAGGATCATCTACAATATCACCAACTACTTCTCGAGTTGAACAAACCCATTGGGGAAGCAGTGGTACTCGTGTAGGTTCATGTTCAATGGACTCGTCTAGAGGAAGGTGACTAGGAGGAGGTGTATTTTCATCATTACTATCATCATCTGAAGAAGAAGAAACCAAAATAGGAACAGAATATGGCACAAATGAAAAATATGGCTCCTAGGTCGTATATGGCACAAACGTTGAATTAGGCTCATGGACCAAAATATTTTCATCAAATTGAACATCTCTTAAAATAATAATTTCATCAGAATGAGGTTGAAGAAGTTTGTAACCTTTGACATCTTTATAATAACCAACAAAAATACACTTCTCACTTTTAGGTTGTAAATCTTTAATTTTCTCATCGGGAATTTGAGCCCACGTTATACTACCAAATACACAAAAGTGAATTACATTTGGCTTAATATTATTCCATGATTCTTCTGATGTTATATTTTTTAGATCACTTGTGGGAGTGTGATTTACTATGTAATTTTCACAATTGATGTCTTCCTCCCAATAATGAATACTTAATCCTTTAGACTGGATCATACAATTAGCCATTTATTTAAATGTGTGATTCTTTCTCTTAGTAACACCATTTTGTTGTGGTGTATATGGAACATTATTTTGCATCTGAATGCCCTCTACAGTGCAGTAACTTGTAAATTTATTGTTCACATATTATCCTCCATTATTTGTTCTTAACCTTTGAAGTTGATGTCCAGATTCTTTTTCTACAAGGGACTTGTAGGACAAAAACTTGTCAAAATATTCACTCTTAATTTTTAAGAAGTAAACCCAAGTGTGTATGGAGAAGTAATCGATGAAAGTTGATAAATATTTTCACCTAGATAAATGATGAGAACAAATAAGAACACACTAATCAATTTGAACTAGTTGCAAAGGGGTCAAGGTGAGCCAAGAGGTACATTTGTCAAAATTGTCCTGATGATGTTTGTTGATAACACAACTAGCACAAATACCATATCTGCAATAAACAAGAGGAATAACAATCACCATCTATTGATTACATATTTGTTGCAATGAGAGATAGTTTATATGGTCAAACCACTCATGCCAAAGTTTTCTCAAGTCATCATTGTGAGCAACAAAACTGATGGAAAATATTATGACCCAAGTTTTTCAAAATTGTACAACCTGGTAATATCTTCAACAATTATAGTTGCAAGAACATTCTTAGGATATTTTAAATCCTTGATTACAACTTGGTGAGGTGAAAATTCTATGGTTTTACCTTCACCTAAATGAGTGATTTGATACACTAATAGAAGGTTGTAAGAAAGACTTGGAACACATAATACATCATTGAAATGACCATTATTTACTTGAACTATTCTAGACACTACAACACTAAGAGATCTATCATCACCAACAAATACTTTCTTTGTGTAATATTCATTAAGAGAAGAAAATATGAATTTATATTTGGCCATATGATAAGATGCTCCAGAATCAATAAGCCACTCACCAGAAGAAGAAGAAGTAGAAGTTGCATTGAAGGAGAAACTAGAAGGAGAAAGTGCAGGTCCATGAGAAGAAGAGTTAGAAGAAAACAAATCAATATTGGTATTTCTCTTCTTCATTGTTATTTCTAAAGATTCCATATTCTTAAAAAAATTGGACTCCACATGACCATATTTCCAACAAAAGTTTCAATGTATGCCAGTATTCTTACTTTTGTATTTTTCTCCTTTCTCACCATTAGGAGCAGAAGTTGGATGAGGGTTTGGGACCCTTATTTTTCTTGTTGTGGTAAGGATGTTGCTTCTAATTGGGATTATTGGATTTATATTTATACTAGACCACTAAGGCTTTGTTGGATGTACATGCAGTGCTAATCAATCCAATTTTCACAAGATTATCTTTCTCTTCAATGAGAGCATCACAAAATGACTCAAGAGAGGGTTGTTTATAACCACTCCCTAGAGCTTCTCTAGTGGAATAAAAGGTAGATACAAAAATAGAATATGCACTACCAAGCTTAGAAAGAATAGAATATATGCATCGATCTTCCTTCAGATCTAGTTGGAATTATATACATAAAAGTATAATTGTTTTGAACTTAGATAAGTAATCTTCAATGTAAGAAAAATATTTTTGACTTAAATTCATTAATTGATTTTCCAACTGGAGGGATCGAATAATATTATGTTGACCAAAAAAAACTTCAAGATTTTTCCAAGATTTATCTGAGTTCTCAATTCCTTGAAGGTGAAACCTTAAGTCAAGAGAGATGGACATTTTTATTATTCCACATGCTTCATCATTCTTATTAACCCATTTGGAATATTTTCCATAATCAATGGGTTCTTTTTATTTTCCCAAGGTAATCTAGTACAATCCTTTACTTCTTAGTACACCCTTCATATGATATTTCCATGAGAAGCAGTTGGTACTGTTAGAAAATGTTTAACAGGTAGCGCATGCTTGTCATTGATGGCAAGTATGGAAATTAAGATGGCATGAGTACAAGAAGAATGTAACAGATGGACACCAGAAGCATTTTAGGAAGACGCTACAGAGCAAGCCCGATAAGTTCAGAAGAGATAGTGCAGAGGATTGTTGGCAGGTTATTATCAGGCAAAGTAAGCTTGTCATTGATGGCAATATCAGAGTATGCAACGAAGGAAAAACAAGGACAAAGTATGCTCCGAAGGAGAAGCGCCAGTGATCGTTGGATCTCATCTTGAATTCCCGATGGCCGTCAGATATGAATGAAGACAAGAGGAGCGCGTTGAAGAGGAGGATGGATCTCAGGCGTCAGATCTGAGCGCAGGGTCCGACCACCATTGGATCGAGGAAAACCTACACGATCTTTAAAAGTGCAAGGAGTATAGGGCTCACAAAATCCCGAAAGAAGGAGGATTGTCCATCTCAGGGGGTTATGTGGACCATTGATCCGACTTCGTCAGAGTTTCGGGGATCAAGAGTTGGACATGTCAAAGACTATTGACATCAAGAATCCCGATATCGCGATATGTGAAATCACGATGTAATCTGAGCCGTTGGATTAAGGTTGAATCTGGACCGTTGATTCCAGTCCTTGTCGGAGTTTCGGGGATCGAGAGTTGGACATGTCAAAGACTATTGACATCAGGAATCCCGATATCGCGATATGTGAAATCGCAATGTAATCTGAGTCGTCAGATTAAGGTTTAATCTGGATCGTTGATTCCATTCCTTGTCGGAGTTTCGGGGATCGAGAGTTGGACATGTCAAAGATTATTGACATCAGGAACCCCGAAATCGCGATGTGTGAAATCCTGAATGAATCTGAACCGTCAGATCAAGATGTGATCTAGACCGTCGACCCGACTCACATCAGCAGACCATGTCAGCTAGGAACATGTGGCACAACCAGGTAATGACAAGTGTCAGACTAATTCAACATTTCAGGCACATGTAAGTCACGAATCAGAGTGACACGCGGCAGTATTCAACATGTGTCAATCCACGTGTGATGTCAGCAGATTTACACCACTCGGGAGATCGACAGATGTCAGAGGATGAGGAGGGGATAAAGGGAACGAGCCTTGTCGCACGGTCAGGTGGAGAACGATACAAAAGGCGACACGTCAGGAGTGGGGTCCTTCGTCAATACCCTACCATTCCGAACCCCCCCTGTATTAAAGGCAGAAAGGCAAGGAGGGTCCGGAATCGCTTGAGCGTCGTTGATCTGGGCACTCTAATCCTGGTCGCTCGAGAGATGTGCACCCAATTTAGGACCCCCCCCTCCGCTTAAAGGTAGAATGGCAAGGGGGATCGAGAATCCAATCCCGACCGTAGATCTAGGAGCACAGATTCGGGCCATCCAGATTTTCTCGCTGCATATCCAACGGTGCAGATGAATTTGAACAAGATCGGAGGGCAACTGTAGCACGACATAGTATAACTACCAGAAACCACTGATGGTTTCAGCCAGAGGACTCGAAGACACTTGGGGATGATTGACAGAGAAGGTGAAGAGCCTCTGAGAATCTTCAAGAGGGATGAAGATGTTCGTGAAGGCGATTAACAGCTGGATGGGCATTGAGGCCTGTAACTGAAATAGAGAAGGTGAGTTCGACTGTCAGAGAGAATACGAAGAGTCTCAAACTGCCAGAGAGGCTGAGGAATCTCAGTATAACATACAGTGATGTTGGACACGTGGGGTGAAGCACCAGAGAAGCTGAAGAGTCACAATGATGATCAGACAGAGAACTCGAGAGGTGGAGGATAACGGTGCGGAGTCAGCATGCAGAGGCATTGCGAACATTGCATGCATAAGGTGCACAGAAGCTATAAATACACGGTACAGAGAAGAGATGGGGTTGTTGTTGTTGTTGGTTTTTGTTGTGGTTGTTGGTGGTGAAAGTGATTCATGTGTGAAGAAGGAGGAGAGTGCAGCAATTGAATAGCACAGAAGAGGAACTGTGCAATGATTGGACATGGCGCACAGAGCACAAAAATCGGAAGAACAGACAGTGAAAGTGATGGGTGCATAAAGGCAATGAGGCAGATAGAGCAACGATATGTAGCAGAACAGTGATGAGTCTGGTAATCCATTGTTGAACATCATATCACTGTAATAAGTTTCAGTAGAAAAGATTTATATTTCAGGGTGGTTGGGAGGAGCTAGAGAGGACTGGTGTCCTCGAAGGTTCAAGTGGGTGCTTGAACACAGGGAGTTGATGCTTCCTTCTAGTTGGTTCTAGAGAAACCAGGGAGTTGGTGCTTCCTTCTAGTTGGTGCTAGAGAAACCAAGGAGTTGGTGCTAGAGAAATCAGGGAGTTGGTGCTTCCTTCTAGTGGGTGCTAGAGAAAACAGAGAGTCGGTGCTCTCAGCAGGTTGCAGCTTGCAAAACTGAGTTTGTAGCCTCATTATGAGTTGGTGCTCATATTTATGATACTGTAAAGAATGTAATTATTACTTATCATATAAAGAAAAAGAGTTTTTTACCCTGCATGGGTTTCCTCGGGAAATATCTATCTCTGTGTTTCTCATATATGTGAATGATGCTGAAAGTGCCATTGTTTATTTCCCTGCATTATTGTGATCATCATTCAGTATATCCACAAAGAATTTAAAAGAACCATAATTCATTAAGCACGGTAACAACTGATTCACCCCCCCTTTCAGTTGTCCAACAGGTACTGGTAAACAAAAGTTCACTAAGAGATGTTATATTAAAATGTGCAGAGAATATGTATTTACAAGTTGAAACAGATGGTATATATGGAAATATATTGAAAAAGTAGGCTATTTAAAAAAAATTGACAATGAAAACAAACTTTGTATGTGAAAGTTATGCCCTTTTAAAAAAAGGAATAAACAATAACTAAAGAACCATGTGGCAAGTAGAATTTGGTCCACGTGGTGATGCTACTCATTATATAAATTTTCCTATAAGCTCACTTTTAAATAAGTTACTTATGAAGTGACACACTTTTATAGAATAAGAGAATCACTTTTACAATGAAGTTACTTTGTAAATGAAAGTTGCATGCAAAAAATAACTTAAAATAAAATTTTAAAATTATTTAATAGTGATTCACTTTTATAACTTGATTAAAATGAACTTTACAATAAATGCATGAAATTTTCCAAAAAAAACAACAAAATAGACTTGAATTGAAGACCTATTACTAAGTAAAGTAACTTTCGACCAAGTGAGCTAGTGAAAAACACAATATAGTCTTAAGGAGGATTGGAGGTGTTGTTGTTGTTGTTGAAGGTGTCCTTGGAGTGCATGCTCAATAAAAAATTGTTTTCATCCATTCACACACACAAAAACAAAATCACTTCTCGAAAACAACAAGTATTAGGGACCTAACCTCCCTAACCCCTCACATAGGTAGAATAATATAATTCCATGTAATAAAGGACAATATGAATAAGGCCTAGCAATAAGGAAGAATAAGTCAAATGTAAGAAGACCTAATAGAATCTTACACTTCTAGAAGTATCTTCCTCTATATTGTTCTTTTGGAGAGATAGATTTAGTATAAATAGAAGTAGAGGGTATGAGAAATCTTGTCTTGGGTATTATTGTAATAGAGCTCTGCTCTGTTGGAGGTTTCCCCCTCGAAGAGGCAAGTGAAAATTTCTATATTTAATCAAATTTATTTTTCTGGTGTTATTCTGGTATTGTTCTAGTTATATCATTGTTTCTCTACCATTTCTAGCTAAATATTTTTGTTCTACATACTATTTTATATCTGGAATACTACAAGTGGTATTAGAGCACCTTCCTCGGCAGAAAATTGTGGGTTAAATTTTTTTTAGGGTAGAGACATATTCTTGCATCTTAAATCTACAGATATATGTCATTACACGCATAAACTCGTGGTCAGGGAGTCATACACACAGGAAATACAAGAGGTATTTAAGCGCACATTTGTTGGCCACCCTTGTAACCCTTGTTGCTACCCGTTCAAGTGGTAGCGCATCAAACAACACCTGTATACAGATCAACCTAGATTTCTTGAAGCCCTCCATAGATAAATCAATCGATCACCTGACTGTTATAGTGTCACTGAGAACAACACTCGGGAATATACTCTCTAATACCTGGGTAGTCGGGTATTACGGTTAAGGGAACGGTATAGCCTCCTTAGTTGGTTCCTTGAGATATTGGGTCGAGGACTAATGTTGGACCCCGCATGTATAACATAGATATATAGGACAGGGAAATCCCTTATCTGTAGAAACCCTGAATATCCTACCCCTGGGGATGGAAACAAAAATAGAACAAACAAGATATGTTGCCATGCAACTCCACCTTCTACATTATGGTTGCAAAATTACTACACATTTCTTCCTGTTAAGCATTTGGGAATTTCGTCACTCCATTATTATTCAGGTCAGAGTATAACTCCATAAGAGTTAAAAAAATTAAAAATAAAAATTAATAAAAAAAAAAGTATAGTGGTCTCGTCGGCACACTTATTTAGGACCTATCCCACAAGGTTCCTCTATTCGCCCTATTTCCAGTGATACCTAAAAAATTTAACACAATTATTTGTGTGGACCCGACCCATATTCGACACCCTTATTTGGCTCCTATCCCTTTGGATCCCACTTTTTCCCTGATCACAGTGGTACCTATAATTTGACACCATTTTTCTCAGTGGTCCCACACACCCCTCGAAACCCCTTTTGTTTCCCCTATACCATTTTCCTGCTCCTTTGTCCAAATGACTACCACACGAGCCCAAGAACTCAACACCTTGATTGATGACAACAATCAGCACAAGGAAGACATCAAGTATCTCAGTGTCAACATTAACTCCATCAATTCAACTAATGACATCCTCAAGGACCAATGTTCCCACATCAAAGACCTCAAGGACCAATGTTCCCACATCAAAGGCCTCGAGGAACAATGTTCCTACCTCAAAGACCTCAAAGAACACTTCCTAGGAAATTACCATAACCCTTCCTATTCTTAAAAACCATTTTATCAGGATGGCCATGACTCTTCCCATTACCAAGGCCCTCATATGACCCACTTTTCCTAAGACCTCTACCCTCCTAGAATTGAGGTGAACAAATTTGATGGATCAAATCCTATAGGCTGGGTCACCCAAATGGAACATTATTTCTCTTTGCATGGAAATACTGATTATTTAGCCAAGCTTCATTATGGTGTCCTACATCTGGACCTAGATAGATGGTGATGGTGGCGATGGTGAAAAAAGGCACGCCAAGGATATCTTGCTTGGAAACAATTTGTGGCCAAACTTTATGACCGCTTTGACTCCAACACCCACCATTTAGGTCGTTTGACCAAGTTAAAATAGTTTGGGACAGTGGAAGACTTTATTTCCGCATTTGATCACTTGGATTTCAGAATGGAGGGCATGTCATATACTTTCTTTAGGGAATTCTTTATCAGTGGCCTCAAATATGAAATTCATGCCCATGTTCTCATGGAACGCCACCAAAATTGATTGGAAGCTACTCAACGATCCAAGGAATCCCAATAGATTGTGTCCTCCCAGACCTGCAAACAATATTTTCCTCCTCACCCTAAACCCACCCATTTTTCCCTTCTACAACTCCCCTCAAAATCCAGAAATTAACCAGGGACGAAATGGTTGAACGTCAACTCAAGGGTCTTTGCTATAATTGTGATGAAAAATATTTTTCCACGCATAAGTGTAAGGAACAAAATATGTTTATGGTTGTGACTAAGTATCTTTCTAAAGAATATGTTGTTGTTCCACCTGTGGAGGAACTACCACTGCCATCTGACCTCACACCACCCTCTGACCCACCCGAAGTTGAATCGATGATTTCACTTAATTCCCTCATTGGATTCTCTTCTCCCCAGACTCTCAAATTAATTGGTTACATAAAAATAGGAAAGTCATCATACTTGTGGACAGTGGTAGCACCCATAACTTTATTCATCTTTGCATTTCCCAAGAAGTCAATTGTTACATCCGTACAGTCAATAATTTTCAAATCATGATTTCCAATGGTGGTTCCATGAAATGTGGGGACGATGTGAAAATGTGTGACTCCAAATTGGTCATTATCACTTGAAATACCATATTTTTTTTATATACATGGGTGGTTGTGACATTATTCTTGGTACCGAATGGTTACGCACTCTTGGTCCCATTCTCATGGATTTTAAGGAATTAACCATGCAATTCCAACAGGAGGGACAACAATATAAGTTCCAAGGCATCACAATAGGCTCCCCTGATATCATCAGTTCCCATCGCATGGAAAAAATCCTCAAAAAAGGTCATTCAGGAATTATATCCCAAATCCACTCCATTCATGTTGTTGAGACACCTACATCCCTACCTCCAATCTATCCTCTCGCGCCACCAAGTTGTTTTTACCACCCCCAAAAAATTCCGCCTTCCCATGGAGTCCATGATCATTCCATCCCTCTCATCCTGGGAAGTCTTACTCCCAATGTTTGGCCTTATCATCATCCCTTTTCCCATAAGAATGAAATTGAGAAAAAAAATCATAAATTACTCGAAGTCGGTGTTATTCGTCCTAGTGCTAGCCCCTATTCTTCCCTTGTGGTCATGGTACTCAAGAAAGAAGGTACTTGGTGCATGTGTCCTGATTTTCGTGCCCTCATAAAACTCATAATAAAAGACAAATTCCCCATTCCTATCATTGATGACCTCTTGGATGAATTGAGTGGTGCTCAGTACTTCACCAAATTAGATCTACGTTCTAGCTACCATGAGATCCGTATGAAATACGAAGACCTTCCCAAGACAACATTTCACACTCATGAGGTTCATTGTCAATTCTTAGTAATTCCCTTTTGTTAATCCCTAAATAGTGGCTCATTACCCCTTAATTGGGGCATATTACATTAGTAACATTATTTTATTTATGTCGGCTTGAGTCCATTAGTTGTAATTGTACCTCCTAGTCTCCTATATATACCAAGGAGACATTTTCATTTGGAATCATCTTGTATTTGGAAATTTATGTGGGGTATAAATGTTAGAATATAATGGATGTGCTCGTTTAACCATAGACAATATCACTATTGTCACCCAACCATAGGCCGAAGCCACCCCTGAGCACCTTAACCTTGACAGAGAATCATTCTGAAAGAAAACCCTAGGCTAGATAGCCAAACAAAGGGTGGTGCACCTTTCTCCAAGGATAGCGCACCAAGCAAGAGCTGATCAAAGAGTCCAAAACATAACCAAGAGATAGTCCAAGCCAAAAACAAAATCTGCTAGTTGCAACAGCTGCAACGACAGCTCTCCTCCAAACTTGTGCACAAACTGGCCAACTGCAGTGCCCCCAAGTGTTGCTTCTGCAGTTCTGAGAATGCCTACAAGAATGAAGATTGGCCTCCTATATTTATACTAAATCTGGAAAACTGCCTGGGCCGACTTCTCATTCTGGGTTCCTATTTACTTAGTATAAAATATTTCTTTTAGCCGACTTATTCTCTTGGAGGATAATAACATAATACAATTTATCCTCTTGAGCCAACTTGTCTTCTAGGGTTATCATCCAACTAATCAAGGTTTCTTCTTACTTCCCAAAATATTCTATTCTCGTTAGGTTTACACGTGGAGTTAAATACCTCCCACAGCTACCATAACATCAACACTCCCTCCTAGCTAGGGAGGTATTGAAGGTAATGGTATTGAGCACAAACATACCATTCACCTGGTAGCATCAACATAGTCATATAGACTATCTCATGACTAGATCATGAGAACCATCATCACTATCAGTGTCATCAGCTGCATCATCTCTTGAAACCATACTCCATTTGAGTAATCAGACATGATTTTGGATAAGTCACTCACTCCAAAGAGTGAAACAAGAACCATTCTTTTAATCTAGACATATGTCCTGGAAGAATAAATGTCCTAGACCATTTTCCGTCCGGGAAATCTCTGTCCATTGATCATCCATCTAGCTGATTAAACATTTTCCAAAACTACTGATAGTCTTCAAGGAAGTTGGAAGAATGTCATTCAATAGAACACAACTGTGTCTATCCATAGTAGTACACAACTACTATCCAGTGGTACACTACCACACCAAGTAGCACACAGATACTTGATCAATGAAATATAGTCACAATCATTGGAACACATCCACCACAGTAGTATATATCTATTGTCCGGAGACATGCAGTCTCCATAACAATCATATCATCTGATATCAACCTGCACAGAAAACATTGTTATGATATAAACTGAATCATCTGGGCCATTCTTCCACTCACATCTGTGAGATCTAGAAGAGAATATTCCCTCAGAAAGTAAAACATCAATGATGAGCTATCTGGACTATTCTTCTCAAGAAAGGAAGAATAATTGTCCCGATTTATGAGCCTGTACCATTCAACTATCCATGCCATTCCTCTGGCACTAAACAAAGTGCAACCTGAAGAGAATGAATCTACCCTAGGGAATGCATATCCTTGATTGTTGAACCTAGACCATTCACCTATCTGGGCCATTCCTCTGACACTAAACAAAGTGCAGCCTGGAGAGAATGAATATTCCCTAGGGAATGACTGTCCTTCACCAACCTCCAAAATGGACCATTCTTCGAAACTGCTCACAACTGTGAGCTTCGAAAGAATGATTGTCCAGCGAGGCAAACCAATATTCTTGACCACTACTAAGAATGACCATCAAGAAGAGAGAACGTCCTAGACCATTCCATATGTTAACCACAAGGGGAATCGTTGTCTATGGTACATCAGCAATCCATCGAACCATTTTCATTACGAAAATGATCATTCGATCTAGACCATTTTCCTAACTGGAAAAGTCTTGTCTGTTGGAAATCTCAAACCACTTTTCGAACTAGAAAGGAACTTCTCATCTTGGACCATTTTTCGAACTTGAAAAATGATTGTCCATAAATCAATAACACATCAATGCGCCCTCCCAACCTGGGATTCATCTCTTCCTTTTTCAATAAGGAAGTCGTCTCCATGAGCTCCAGCTTGAGTACACAAACTCTTTTATCTTGGACAGAGGCTTTATCAAAATGTCTGCTTATCTGCTCATCCGTGGAGATATATATTGGAGAACCACTTTCTGTTTTCTGGAATTCATCACGAAGAGTGTAATGCTTGATATCAATGTACTTCGGTCTTTCTGGAACACTGGTATTCTCTAAAGGCTTCATATATCTTTAATCAATATAGTATATCATTTTTGGATTCATGTTTTGTTTCCTACTAGCTCATAACATCGTGACAAGGGTCAAACTAAAACATATCCAAGTAGTACTTCTTCTGCCATCATGAGGGTTTGTCATGGATTAGCAATCCATCATACTAAGCTTCTGAGTAACCATTCTGATACAATATCTTTGTTATAGAAAGTTTTTCACTACGCTTCTACTGTCCATTGGAGGTTCTACACCAAGTTGTCTTTTTCCATCTGCATACAAATGTCTCTTCCTGTTATACCTCAAATCCTTGAGGTTGCTCTTCGTATGATCTTTTTTCAATTATTCTGGAGAATAGTCTTTGCATTCATCTGATGTAAAATCCAACCCATGGATATTGTGGATGATATAATGGCTCATGTAGAGGTATGGTTGGTTTACTGTAACAAACAATCATAGTCTTTTCCCTCCATCTGGGAGAACCTCTAGTTCTGGACCTTGCAATGCTTTCATTCATAATTCTTCCATACACTATTCTTCATCACAACTTTTAGTTCCTCTGCTTGATTGATTTTAGTGAGTTCATATCAGGCTAGTAGTCTTGTGATCCTCGATACAATGACTGGTTGTTCTGACTTTTCTTTCTCTCTTGGAATCTTCATGTTCTTATTCATGTTTCTCTTTAGCTCTTAGTTCCATGGAGTTTTCTATAGATTCCATGCCCTGAAGATTCTAACTTCTTTCTTTCATCATAGGATCACGGATGTGGATGGACAACCAGGGATACTTCAAGGCTTCTTTTCGATGAAGACTTCTTCTAAAGTCAAACTGGACGCGTGCTTCTTTTCATGGTTGCTACCATTGATGGGAACATGGATAGATACTTCATCATCTTCAATGGATCATATTATTTAGGATTATCTCCCTCCTAATCCTTGCTTCATGCATGTTCTTCTTTTTGGAATTCTGTAATCACCTCCCTCCAACTAAGAGAACCCACGTTTTCATTTGCATCCTTATTTCCTTTTGCAAAGTGTCATGAGTTCTCTTCCAATTTCCTCTTGATTGTTGACTTATTTCTGTATTTACTTCTTCTAGGTTTTTTCAAGATTGATTTTCATTTCATCTTATATTGCAGTTGTTACTTATGTAATAACTTCCACATGAACTGCTACTAGGGTTTGTTGATGTACTTCATCCTTTCATGTGTATTTCCTGACTTTTAGTCATTGTGATACCAATCCTTATCTTGTTGTTCTTCCATCGGTATAGTTTCTCTTTTGAACATATTATCTTCTAGGGAATAGATATGCAAGATATGTATAGAAAACATGGTATGAAGAGTATTGTTACCTTGTCTTAGAAGAAGAAACTTTTTTTGTCTTTCTTGTGTTTCTTTGAGGGTTCCCTTTCTTTGGAAACTGATGCTTTGTGTGTTTCCTTCCTTTTCTTTAACTCGGGACAATGATTCTTGTAGTCACCATACTTTCAAAAATTAAAGCATTGTATTCTTGTCATATCTTTCTCTGAAATGATCTCTTCAATATCTTGTAGTTGATATCTTAAATAAGATATTCTCACAAAGTATGATGTTATGTTGTCATCATTATTCATCTTCATGTCATGGAGCTCATTCTTCAGACTCATTACTTGTTCAATGTTTCTGACTGAGAAGAGGTTTGTTAGGGAATCATACATCTTCTTAGATGAGTCAATATGGTATATGTAGGGTATCAAGTGGTATTTTATAGAGTCCACTTTGATACTCATGGAATTGATGTCATTGTCTTTGAACTTCTCCATAACTACAATTTTTTGTGGTTCCTTCTCTTTTCCTTCTTCGAACTCTAGTTCCACGATCTTTCCTTTCATGATATCCAACACTTTATTCTTGTCAAGGATGAGGTAAATCCTTTTCTTCCATGATTTGAAGTTAGAATCCCCATCTAACTTGTTTTTTGACTTCATAGAGTAAGTCATGGTTTCCTTAACTTGGTCAACCCTAGATTTGACCAAAAACTCAAACTTGACGTCTTAGCTTCTTGAGAGTACCAGGATATGTTCTAGGCTAGGTCACACTAGTCTATCCAAAAATTAGGTTAATCCCTTCACTTAAGGTGCCTCAACGAGAGGATTAGGGTTTTTTCAACTGCACCTACTAGTAACCCTAGCGATAGTGCTTTGGTGACCGCTCCTGCTAGAAACCTTAGTAGAAGTTCTTAAACGAGCTTAGTATCCTTATGGCTATGCTCCCTTCCATTAGTTAGACTGAATGAAGGAGGTGTGGGCCCATAACCCTTTATAATATAATGGATGTGCTCGTTTAACCATAGACAATATCACTATTGTCACCCAACCATAGGCCGAAGCCACCCCCCCTTAACCATGATAGAGAATCATTCGAGAAGCAAACCCTAGAATAGATAGACAAACAAAGGGTGGCACACCTTTCTCCAAGGATAGTGCACCAAGAAAGAGTTGATCAGAGAGTCCAAACCATAACCAAGAGATAGTCCAAGCCAAAACCGAAATCTGCTAGTTGCAACGACAAGTCTCCTCCAAACTTGCGCACAAATTGGCCAATTGTAGTGCCCGTAAGTGTTGCTTCTGCAGTTCTGAGAATGCCTACAAGAATTAATATTGGCCTCTTATATTTATACTAAATCTGGCAAAATGCCTGGGCCAACTTCTCATTCTGGGTGCCTATTTACTTAGTATATAATATTTCCTTTAGTCGACTTCTTCTCTTGGAGGCTGATAACCTAATACAAGTTATCCTCTTGAGTTGACTTGTCTTATAGGGTTATTATCCAACTAATTAGGGTTTCTTCTTACTTCCCAGAATATTATATTCTTGTAAGGTTTACATGTGGAGGTAAATACCTCCCGCAACTACCATAACATCAACAATAAGGAGGTTTCCCCCTCGAAGAGGATTATTACCTGAAATTATCTTTCTTTCAAGGTGTTGACTACTTATTCTGAGGTTTTTTTATGCTATATTGATATTCAGTTCTTAACATATGGTATCAGAGCTCAAGGTCTTGGGGTTTCACTAATACATCTGAGACACCTTGGCATTTTCAATATAATTTGTTTTCTATGATGTTTCAGAAGGAACCCTTTCGAGGATATTTAGTAGACAGATCAAGGTACGTTGGGTTAAAATTTCATCTTCTGAGGCCTTATACTTTAGGATATACAACCTTTGTAATATAGTGTTCTAGAATCATCCTGAATTGAGTCATCGTAGAATTTTCGCTATAAAAAAAAATTGTAACGTTTCAAACCTTGATCCAGAGTATATTCACAGAAATTATTAAGTTGTTTGTGATAAAAATTCCATCTTCTGGGTCATCTTACATTTGTAGATACACCCTATGGAAGATAGGGTATTTGACTAGTCCCATTGACTAGTCTCAAGAAGGTGTTCTGGGTAAAACAATCATAAATTATTCCTAGAGTATCCTTTTTGAGTGAGACCAGTTGCATTAGATAGTGTACAGTCTATAGTATTTCTGGTACAAGTTTCATAATTTAATACCAATTATTTTGTGTGGGGCATGCTATACAAGTGATATCTCTTGGAAAGGCCAAAAATTAGAAAGATGTGGGGAAGTTACCATAAATTCTACTTGGCACATACAATTTTGATCAAACCTGTGGCATTGCAAAGAAGAAATATCATAGAACTACAAAAAATAAAATTTCATACCCAGAAGGGCCGAAATTTTGGAGATACAATAAAAGAAAGATTGTCTAGCAAAACCACCTCAAAATCAAGGTTTAAAGTGATACTTGGCCAACATGCCACCAAAAAAGGGAAATTCTACACCAAATAAGCCTCCAGACAATCCTACTTGGACTCTTGATGAAGGTGACGAAATGTGTAGGGACATAAATGATTTACAAAATAAGACAGTAACAAAAGATGAACTACAAGAGATGATGGATTCAAGGGAAGCTAAGTTGGAGGCAATAAATACTAAGATGGATGGTTTAAAAGGGAAGATCATGGAAGGATTGAAAAATTTCCTAATAGAGAGGACACCTGAAAGTGAAAATGTATCCCATGAAATTCATGATGAGGACACAAGGAAGATGAATCAAGAATGGAGAAACTCTAACTTTGTGTTGAAGACCAACCACTTTCCTAAGATCGATATGAGGAAGTTGGATGGAAAGGACCCAATCAAATGGATACTTCATATGGAGAAATTATTTGATCTACATAATGTACCACATAGACAAAAGGTATGGATTGCTTATTTATATTTAGAACCAATCAATTTGTTTGGTATCGATGGATTTGTTCTCGCAAATCACTCGTCACTTGGACAATTTTCATGGAAGAAATGATAGCACACTATGAGGATACAAGGAGAAATACCTTCTTTATTCAATTGATAAATATCAAGCAAAAGGGTTTAGTTACAAAGCACATTGAGAAATTCCTAAGATTGAATATAAAGGTAACAGATATTCCAGATGAGCACTTGATTGATGTATTCATAGGAAATTTAAGGGATAACATTCAACATGATCTTCATCTTTGGGAACCCAAATCATTGGAGAATGCATTTAGGGTGGAAATAAATGTTGAAAGTAAAAATATGGCTATGGCTACTAGAAGGACCACTCCTAACATCTATCGAGAGAATAGTGTTCCTTCTTTTATAACACCTCAACCTACCAGGTTGACACCTCAACAATTGGAGGAAAGAAAAGCAAAAGGTTTATGCTTTAATTGTAAGTTTTAAACCTGTGAAGTAAAGCAATGCATATATATTCTTAAGCAATACAGAAATTAATCAATGGCTCATACACAGAATACACAGAGATTTTTACCGGAAACCCTCAACCAAGAAAACCTTTCTTATTTTCATTATATCGAATTTCACCATTCTCAATACAATATATACAATGTTTTTAGGTATTCCATAGATACCAAAACCCTAATCCCTTAATCCGGGATTAATTTACAAATCAGCTAAAAATACCAAAATCCGTTAATCCCTTAATACGGATCGTCAGACGCAGATGTCATATCTGACGCACCCACACACACACACATGCAAAGAATATAACACATACCCAACATTCTCCCACTTGTTGTTTTCTTTGCATCCAGGGGTCCAGGGGATTATATAGTCAACAATCCAGGGCAACAATGCCCATTGTTAC
>ML776946.1:1425078-1435270 GCA_009831015.1 Picea engelmannii
ATTATATCGAATTTCACCATTCTCAATACAATATATACAATGTTTTTAGGTATTCTGTAGATACCAAAACCCTAATCCCTTAATCCGGGATTAATTTACAAATCAGCTAAAAATAGCAAAATCCGCTAAAAATAGCAAAAACCGCAGACACAGTTGTCATATCTGACACACCCACACACACACACATGCAAAGAATATAACACATACCCAACATTAATTGTGAAAGCAAGTACATTAAGGGACATAAGTGTGGTGAGAAGAAATTATTCTACATAGATGGTGAAGAGGAAGAATAAGAAGATCAAGAACAAGAACCATCTCAAGATGAAAATGTAGACGCGATTTCTTCTAAAGAGTTGACTCCCACGGTATCGTGTAATGCATTGGTTGGAATTAACACTCCTCAAACCCTCAAGATCGAAGGATGTATCAAAAAGAAAAAGGTAATAGTCCTAATTGATTTTGGTAGTACTCATAATTCCATTCACTATAAATTAGCCAAAGCTCTCAATTGCTTTGTATATCTAGCACCAGAGTTTCAAGTAATGATTGCAGATGGAGGAACTATCAATTGTTGAGGAAAATGCAATAAGATCAATCTCACTATCAGGGAATATGTAATGAATAGTCCAATGATTTCTATACCCATGGGTGGTTCTGATGTTGTACTAGGAATCCAATGGTTACAATCATTAGGATCAGTGGATTTTAATTTTCAAGAACTTTTCATGAAATTTTCGTTGGAAGGAAAAGAAATTGAGTTAAGAGGTATCACAGGGAAACTCAGTAAGGTGATAAGCTCCAATGGCATGACAAAATTATTGAAAAAGGGGCATTAAGGTGTAATTTCACAACTACGCTCACTAGATGTTCAAACATCTAAGCCATATATTCCCCTATATCTCCAAGGGATCACTGATAAGCATTCCAAATTATTTGAAGATATTCCCAAAGTTCTTCCACCCACTCGAAATCATGATCATGATATTCACCTAATTCCTGGGAGTGTTCCTCCTAACATCAGGCCATACAAATACCCTTATGCCCAGAAGAGTGAAATTGAGCGCATGGTTGAAGAAATGTTAGAGGTTGGCATTATTAGACCTAGCCAAATTTCTTACTCTGCACTGGTGGTAATGGTATTCAAGAAAGATGGTTCATGGCGTATGTCTCTAGATTATAGAGAGCTCAAAAAGATAACTATTAAAGATAATTTTCTCATTCCTGTAATTGATGAATTGTTATATGAACTACATGGAGAAATATATTTCACAAAGTTGGATCTTCATTCAGGGTATCATCAAATTAGAATGAAGGAAGAAGATATCCCAAAACTAGCGTTCCGAACTCATGAAGGCCATTATGAATTTTTTGTCATGCCTTTTGGCCTTCAAAATGCACCTTCCACGTTGCAAGGGTTGATGAATTCCATTTTCAAGCCCTTCCTTGAAAAATTTGTGTTAGTATTTTTTATGATATACTAATCTATAGAAAATCTTGGGAGGATCATGTGCGACATGTTGACAAGGTGCTACAACTACTAAAGGAGCAACAACTATATGCCAAACCATCCAAATGTTTCTTTGGGGTGAAGGAGGTAGATTATTTGGGTCATATTGTATCTTATGAAGGTGTCAAGGTATACCCTAACAAGATTAATGCCATGATGGACTGGCCGATTCCCAAAACATTGAATAATCTTAGAGGATTTTTGGGTTTGACAAGTTACTACAGCAAGTTTGTTCAGCACTATGGAAGAATAGAAACACCTTTAACGACACTAACTAAGAAGGATGCATTTTCATGGACTCCAGAGGAAACTAAATCTTTTGAACAACTTAAATAGGTGATGTGCAAAGATCCTTTCTTGACCACTTCAGAATTCACAAAAACCTTTATTGTGGAATGTGATGCCTCGGGAAATGGTATTGGTGTTGTCCTAATGCAAGAAGGAAGGCCCCTGGATTTTGAAATTCGACCACTCAAGGGAAATGACTTAAACAAACCCATTTATGAGAAGTAAATGATGGAAATACTACATGCATTGAAGAAATGGCATCCTTACCTAATAGGTAGGCACTTCAAGGTCAAAACAGATCATGATAGTCTTAAATACTTCTTGGAACAAAGACTATCTTCAGAAGAACAACAAAAATGGGTGACCAAGATATTGGGTTATGATTTTTAAATCGTCTATAAAAAAGGGAAGCAAAATGTTGTGGTAGATGCACTCTCAAGAAAGGATGAAGATGTTGAGGCATTTCTCTGTGCTATCTCGATCATCCAACCTGATTGGATAATAGAAGAAAGGGATGAATGGAAGAATGACGAAAAAGTGTGGACTCTCATTCAAAGGTTGCAGCAGGATTCCAGTGCATCAAATACATTTACATGGAAAAATGATTCACTATGGTACAACGATCACTTATATTTATGTAAGAACTCCCAACTCAAACAAAAGGTACTATTGTAATTTCACACCTCTCTAGTAGGAGGGCACTTGGGATTTTTGAAAACCTACCATAGGGTCAAGAAGGAATTGTTTTGGGATGGCCTTAAAACTAATGTTCAAAGGTTTGTCGCAGAATTTTGGTTTGCCAACAAAATAAGGTGGAAACAATTAAGACCCTAGGTCTTTTACAACCATTAGCCATCCCAAGTAAACATTGGGAGGAGGTTTCCATGGATTTCATAACAGGGTTACCAAAGTTTGAAGGAAAGTGTGTCATCATGGTGATTTTTGATAGACTCACCAAGTACGCACACTTTTGTGCACTCTCTCATCCCTTCAAATCCAGTACAGTTTCCACTGCATTCATGGAGATAGTTCAAAATCTACATGGCAGCCCAAAGACTATTGTAAGTGACAGAGATCCCATCTTCACTGGACATTTTCGGAAAGAATTATTTTCTTGTTTGGGTATTGATCAATTGGCTCATAGCTCATCCTATCATCCTCAATCTGATGGACAAACTGAGATAGTGAACAAATGTCTGGAAGGCTACCTACGTTGCTTTGTCTCTAATAAACAAACACAATGGTTCAAATGGTTACCCTTGGAAGAATGGTGGTATAACACTTCCTTTCATACTACAACAAAAATGACACCATTTATGGCACTCTATGGATACCACCCTCCTTCCATCACTTCTTCTCTAAAATAAAAATCTAAGGTTCAAGCAGTGGAAGATCACATTGAGCATCAACAACAAGTTCTCCAAATCTTAAAGGACAACCTGACCATGGAAAAAAATTGCATGAAACAACAAGCAGATCAACATCGTAGTGAAAGAAGTTTTGAAGTAAGGGATTGGGTTTTTTAAGACTACAACTATACAAACAGATGTCCCTCAAGCAAGCCAATAAGGATAATAAATTATCACCAAAGTACTATGGCCCTTATAAGGTGTTGCAAAAGATTGGTACTATGTCATACAAATTGGAGTTGCCTACATCTTCATGAGTACACCCAGTTTTCCATGTTTCAAGCTTAAAGAAGGTTATAGGTGACAAGATCCCAGTTCAAACTATATTTCCAGAACTTGACGAGGAATGAAAAATCATATTGGAGCCTGAAGCCATCACTGAAACAAGAATTCGCCAGCTGAGGAATAGATCCATTTCAGAGTATCTCGTTAAATGGAGGAAACTACCGATTGAAGATTCCACTTAGGAAGATGAGTCTTTTATACAAAAGCATCCAGAGTTACTCAAGCCTTGTGGACAACACTTGTCTCAAGGGGAGGGGCATGTTAAGCCCTAAATAGTGGCTCATTACCCCTTAATTGGGGCATATTACATTAGTAATGTTATTTTATTTATGTTTGAGTCCATTATTTGTACATTTACCTCCTAGTCTTCTATATATACCAAGGAGATATTTTCATTTGGAATCATCTTGTATTTGGGCACTTTTGTGGGATATAAGGAGGTTTCCCCCTCGAAGAGGATTATTACCTGAAATTCTCTTTTTTTCAAGGTGTTGAGTACTTATTCTGAGGTTTTTCTATGCTATATTGATATTTGGTTCTTAATGTTAAATTTGGCAGCATCGATAGTCATTCTCTAATGAGAGGCCATATGGGCCACCCTAAGGCTAGCCATGGAGATTTCGAGAATCAACCATTATTGTGAGGTATTGACAAAATCCAGGGGGAATGGAAAACCTCTGTGAGTCAAACGAAAAGTCAAGACGAACGAGATGCTATGTGAGTCTAATGAAAAAGTCAGGGGGAACGTACAACCTTTGTGAGCATAGACAGTCTAGTGCAAAAGTCAGGGGGAACGTACAACCTCTGTGAACATAGACAGACTAGTGCAAAAGTTAGGGGGAACATACAACCTCTATGAGCCTAGTCAAACCTTGTGAGCCATGAGAAAAACTCAAGGTATCTAGCAAAATTTAGGTTGAATGTAAAATTCATATGAGCTAGAAACAAACGATATTCCTAATATTGCAAATGATGTAATTGTATTGATCTAGTGCGTTGGCACGTGTAAACATTATCCACCATGAAGAGAATTTTGAATTGCCTTGTCAAGAGTTGTAACTAAAGTCTTGATTCTAGGTCTATGTTAGAACTAAAGTGTAAAGTTGAGTTGCAACTAAAGTCTTGAGTCTAGTTCTATTTTTAGTAATGTTGAGTTGCAAATAAAGTCTTGAGTCTAGTTCTACTTTATAACTAAAGTGTAATGTTGAGTTGCAACTAAAGTCTTAAGTCTAGTTCTAAGTTCAAACTAAATCATGTTAGTCTCAAGTCTAGTCCTAAGTTCGAACTAAAGTGTAATGCTGAGTTGTAACCAATATCAAGTCTAGTTCTAAAGTTTGAACTAAAGTGTAATGTCGAGTTGTAACCAATCTCAAGTATAGTTCTAAGTTCGAACTAAAGTATGAAGCTGAGTTATGACTAATGCATTCAATCGGGTTACTATTTTGAGCTTCTCCTCTTCCCCTCTTTAGCCTATATAAGAAGAGGTCAAACCCTCTCCTCAACACAGTTTTGCAACACAATTTTGAAACAGATTTTTCATATGCAGGTTGAGGGTGAAGTACTAGAGGAGCACATCAGTGATAAAGAGGCAGCATATCAAAGGTGTATTTCAGCAAGGTCTTGTAAGTCTTTTTCAGGTCAAAGTCATCTTGGCAAGCTCTTTAAGAGAAGTACATTCATGGTGGATATTTGTAAGAGATCTTACATTATTAATGCAATAAAGGAATATTGTTTGCTAGGGTTTTTCTCCCTGTACAGGGTTTCCCCAGGGTATATGTGTTGTTGATATTCATGTTTACTTATCTACATAATTATTGCTATTCAATTATGATTTGAAATTGTTGAAGTGTATTAAGCTGGAATCAAAGTATTGAAGAAAATAAAAGAATTAATCTACATAAGAAATCAACCTCATAATTTCACACTTAACACCTTTGAATTGTGTAATGCTCCTTCCACTTTCCAAAGTCTTATGAATCATGTCTTTCATCCTTTTATCTGTCATTTTGTCTTGGTTTTCTTTGATGATATTCTCATCTATAGTAAAACTTGCTCATCTCATATCTCCCATGTGAATCAAGTTCTCCTTTTCCTCTCTAAGAACCAACTTTACCTCAAATAATATAAATGTGCCTTTGGTTCCTAAGAAGTGGAATACCTAGGTCATATTGTTGGAAAGAATGGTGTTTGAGTGGATCCTAAGAAAATTGAAGCTATGCAGGATTGGCCTCACCCTAAAACTCTTAAGAGATTGTGTGGTTTTCTAGGTTTAATGGGCTATTATAGGAAGTTTGTTCAGAATTATGGAAATATTGAAGCTCCTCTCACTTCCCTCCTTAAAAATAATTCTTTCACTTGGACTTTAGCTATGGATCATGCCTTCCAAGCCTTAAAATATTTTATGTTCTCAACCCTTGTATTATCACTACTAGACTTCACGAACACATTTGTATTGGAATGTGATGCTTCCGGGAAAGGAATTGGAGTCATCCTCATGCAAGATGGCAAGCCCTTGGCCTTCACTAGCAAACAACATTCAAAGCGACATTTGGGCCAATCCATTTATAAAAAGGAAATGTTATCTATTCTACATGTTGTGGATATTTGGAGTCCTTATTTATTGGGTCAACTATTCCAAATCAAAATTGGTCATCAGAGTCTCAATTATTTCTTGGAACAACGAATTTCATCTCCGACGCAACAAAAATGGGTGACCAAGCTATTTGGCTATGATTATGAGATCATTTACAAGAAGGGAAAGGAAAATGTAGTGGCCGATGCTATTTCCCATAAATATGAATAATATGGGTTCCTTTTCTGGCTCTCCTTCATTCTACTAGGTTGGCTCCAAGATGTTTGTCAGGAATGTTTGCAAGACCCAAAAAATTCTAGACTACTCCACCAATTGCAACACAATTCTTCAGTTTCTCCAAGTTACTCTTGGCATATTGAATATCTTCGCTACAAAGGCAGTTTGTATTTATGAAAGGAATCCCAAGTTAAATCCACAGTGCTTTATGAACTTCATGCCTCACCCACAACAAGGCATTTAGGATTTACCAAAACCTATGAAAGGGTCAAGTGTTCTTTTTTCTGGGAGGGTATGAAACAGGACGTCTGCACCTTTGTGGTTGAATGTGGGGTTTGTCAATGCAACATGGGAGAAATTGTCAAATCTCTAGGCACACTCCAACCACTTATGATTCCCCCTTCTATTTGGAGAGATATTTCTATGGACTTCATTATAGGCTTACCTAAATCGGGAAATAAGTGAGTCATCATGGTGGTCATCAATCGTCTCTCCAAATATGCTCATTTGTTTTCTCTTCAACACCCATTCACAGCCACCACAGTGGCTCAAATATTCATGGATAATATCTTCAAGCTTCATGGCATGCCTAATTATATTGTCTCTGACAGAGACCCCACTTTCATGAGCAATTTTTGGCAAGAGTTGTTCAAGCTACAGGGCATCAAATTGCATCTCAGCACTACCTATCACCCCTAGATAGATGGCTAGATTGAAGTTGTCAACAAGTGTTTGGAAACATATTTGAGGTGTTTTGCATCTGATCAAAAAAATTAGGGGGCTCAATGGTTACCCCTAGTTGAATCGTGGTACAACACATATTACCATACAACTACTCGCATGACTCCTTTTGAAGCAGTATATGTCCAAAATTCCCCATTTTTTCTCTCCTATATGTCAAGGGTCTCAAAGATTCAAGAGGTTGACACAAATATTACAGTACGGGAGGCTATTCTTTGTGCCCTCAAAGAAAATTTGTTCATGGCTCAGAATCGCATGAAGAAACAAGCAGATCAAGGTCATTTTGAACGCCATTTTGTTGAAGGGGACCATGTATTTCTTCAACTACAACCTTATAATAAGACTTCCCTCAAATCTCACCACTGTCATAAACTTGTGCCCAAATTTTATGGTCCTTATACAGTTCTCAAGCATGTGGGCTCACTGGCCTATCAGTTATCTCTACCCAATCAGTCGAAGCTCCATCATGATTTTCATGTTTCCTGCTTAAAGAAGGTGATTGGAACTAAGTTCCAAACTCAAACTAGTCTTCTTGATTTGGATGAAGAAGGTTCCATATGGTTGCAACCACAAGCAGTATTATCCCAGAGAGAGTGTCGTATCAGTCAACGCACCATCCATGAAGTGTTTTCCAATGGAAAGACACACCTCCAGAAGATGCCACATGGGAGTCGTCCACCATTCTACAACAATTCCCTCATCTGAATCCTTGAGGACAAGGATTTTATTCAAGGGGGAGGGAATGTTATGGACCTACCCTCCATAACCCCTCATGTAGGTAGAATAATATAATTCCATGTAATAAATGGCAATAT
The DNA here is from genome assembly GCA_009831015.1 of Picea engelmannii. NCBI lineage: Eukaryota > Viridiplantae > Streptophyta > Pinopsida > Pinales > Pinaceae > Picea > Picea engelmannii. Next base: position 1,432,936 of record ML776946.1, read on the forward strand.
TAATAAGGCCTAGCAATAAGGAAGAATAAGTCAAATGTAAGAATACCTAATAGAAGCTTTCGCTTCTAGAAGGATCTTCCTCTAGATTGTTCTTTTGTATAGATAGATTTAGTATAAATAGAAGTAGAGGGTATGAGAAATATTGTCTTGGATATTATTGTAATATATCTCTGCTCTGTTGGAGGTTTCCCCCTCGAAGAGGAAAGTGAACATTGCTATCAGTAATCAAAGTGTGCTTTCTAGTGTTATTCTGGTATTGTTCTGGTTATATCATTGTTTCTCTTCCATTTCTAGCTAAATATTTTTGTTCTGCATACTATTTTATATCTAGAATACTATAGAAATTTATAGTTTCTCAACTTATGACATTCTTGGAAACTTTATGATATCAGTCTCACATATTTTCCCATTATGCCAAACTTCAACTCATTAGAAATCAGGCTTGAGTCATTTCATTTCATTTATTATTTATAATTATATATTTCATTTATGATGGGGGATTAAATCCATCTAGGATGTGATATGATATTACTTGAACCTTTCCAGAGTGTCTTAATTGCTACCATTTACATTGTGATTTCCTCTTTACTCTCATAAGGATGAAGATAATCATACTAATGTTTCACATTATTATCATTAATTACAAGAGGAAATACAAACCTCAGTGTGCAATGTTGAGGATTTTTTGAATCATATTTTAATTCATCTTTTAAGCATGACAAAGGTTTGTTGGTGGACATGTATCATTAGAATATCGATGGAATTATATTTTTATATTTCCATTTGTTTAATTTGTTATTTCTAATTTCAGGAACAAGATGATGTGTTCAGGGATCCAAATCTTACAACAATCAATGAAACTAAGTCTCGTGTCGAAGGGAATATTATGGGAAAGCACATAATGTTTGTTTCTCAAGAAGAATGATATGATATTTGGATAAATGAATGTAAGACAAACACTCGAATGACTGCACTAGAGTTATCCTTTTACATGATTTTTATGACAACCGATATAGTTCCAGTTTAGAGTAGCTTAGCAAGATTTTATTAGGATTAGTTTTAATATTGGTATTTATTTTTCTTTTTTAGTCTAATTTAATTATAACAAGTTAGTCATTTAGAGGAAGATTTTTTCCCAAACTATCTAATAGCTTATCATAACATTCTTTTTTGTTATGCAAGTTGGGAAATGGCTTGTGCAACTAGCAGCTCATGATTTTTATCTTGAAATGAAAACAACCTAGGGAAGTGTTAATATACAATTGGTTGCTTAGATTTGTTTTCTACATCTTTTAGGATTAATCAAGCAAGATTGTCACCAACTCAACAACAGTTCTAAAATCTAGTCTCATTCATGCATTCACATGTTGGTTTATGATCTAGTTGATATTTGGAGTCTTTTTCATGATTTTTTTTTATGACCTCCATAACTGTGATATCCCCTCTTTGCCTCATCAAATCAAATCGTTTGAATCTTCAGTATTAATGATTATCTTATATGGAAATGAGAAATTGATGTTTTGGTGAAGAATATCAAATGAAATTTATGTTGTTGAAAAACTCATTATTTTCAAGTGTGTAATGGACTTTCTCATGTCAAGAAATCTTCAGAACTTATGGGTTTGTGGAACGTTTCATGAAATTGAATTTTTGAAAATATGTTTTTAATAAACATCTCCATTAACCCATTTTGCTAGATTCCTAGAAAAAATTTCTTGTTTCACTAAATAGCAATTGGATTAGAGGATTGTGTTGCGAATTTTTTCACTAAATTATCAATTCCTGTAATCTTACTTGTTTTTACTTCCAGATATTTACACTGAGAATATTTATATTGGGATTAATGTTGAATGGTTAACATTTCTTGATTGATTATTGTATGTGTCTTACTTTCCAAGTTTTCACTGAAAAATATTTCGTTGATGATGCTCATGAGGTGTCCCATGCTGCTAGGATTACACTATCTTTCAAGATTAATTCTTCCTATAATGACTAATTGAGTGTGCTTTTGGCTTTTTTTCTTTTAGTTTAGTATAGTCACTTTATTTATTTTAATTTGTACACAATTTTACTTCGATCCTTCTTTTATTAGTTTTTCAACCATGGCAGTAGGTTCATATTTTTATACCATCAGGGGTGACCAATGCAATCATTGGCTAATCTAGATCAATAATCAAAATGGAAATGAATATCTCAGTGAAAAATATCAATGCAAATTTCTGATATTGAAAATATGGCATCTTCAAAATCTTATTTCGCTAAGATCTTATCCATGGAAATAATATCAAAGAGATGAATTCCTCAATTTATCCATTCTTGTGGGCATTTCAACAAT
>ML776946.1:1442503-1484510 GCA_009831015.1 Picea engelmannii
CAAACCAAAGTTGGAGTTTCTCCATTCTTGATTCACCTTCCTTGTGTCCTCATCATGAATTTCATGGGTTGCATTTTCACTTTCAGGTGTCTTCTCTGTTACGAAATTTTTCAATACTTCCATGATCTCCCCTTTTAAACCATTCAACTTAGTATCCAACTTAGCTTCCATTGAATCCATCTTAGTATCTAACTTAGATTCCATTGAATCCATCTTGTTTTGTAGTTCATTTATGTCCCTATGCATTTATTCACCTTCATCAAGAGTCCAAGTAGGAGTTTCTGGAGGCTTATTTGGTGTAGAAGTTCCTTTTTTTGGTGGCATGTTGGCCAAGTATCACTTTTGAACCTTGATTTTGAGGTGGTTCTACTAGACAATATTTCTTCTGTTGTATCTTCCAAGTTTTGACCCTTCTGGGTATGAAACTTTATTTTATGTAGTTCTATGATATTTCTTCTCTGCAATGCCACAGGTCTGATCAAAATTGGATGTGCCAAGTGGAATTTATGGTAACTTCCCCACAACATGTCGATTTTTGGCCTTTCCAGGAGATCTCACTTGTATTGCATTCCCCAGACAAAATAATTGATATAAAATTCTGAAACTCACACCAGAAATACTACAAACTATCCACGATCCAATGAAACTAGTCCCACGTAATTTTGATACTCTAGGAAGAAGTTATGATTGTTTTACCTAGAACACCTTCTTGAGACTAGTCAATAGGACTAGTCAGATACCCTATCTTACACAGGGTGTATCTACAAATTTAAGATGACCCAGAAGCTAAAAATTTTACCATAGATACCTTACTAATTTATGTAAATAGACTCTAGATTTTAGGGTCTGAAACGTTATAGAAAAATTTTTATAGCAAAAATTCTGCAATGACCCATTTCAGGATGATTCCAGAACCCTATCTTGTACAGGATGTATCTCTAAAATTATAAGGCCTCAGGAGTTTAATCTTGAACCTAACGTACCTTGATCCATTTACTAAATATCCTTCAAGCCGTTCCTTTTGAAACGTTGTAGAAAAAAAAGTTATAGCAAAAATTCCAAGGTGTCTCAAATGTAGCAGCGAAACCCCAAGACCTTGAGATCTGATACCATATGTTAAGAACCAAATATCAATATAGCATAGAAAATCCTCAGAAAAAGTAATCAAATCCTTGAAAGAGAGATAATTTCAAATAATAAGCCTCTTCAAGGAGGCAACCTCCTTTTACCCCACTTAAATGTTCAAGTACAAGATGATTCAAAATGAAAATGTCTCCTTGGTATATATAGGAGACTAGGAGGTATAATTACAACTAATAGCCTAAAGCCGACATAAATAAAATAAAATTACTAATATAATATGCCCCAATTAAGGGGTAATGAGCCAATATTAGGGCTTAACAGATTATAAAAATCCTAACAGAGCTACCACTACTGACCACAGCTAGAATATACATGCATAGGTACTCTGACAGACCATCCTTATTGGACCTTCGGGATATGTCTAGGGATGATCAGTCCCCTAGGATATAAAATCCTAATTAAGCCACTCGTTGTTGGTTATGATACCATAGTATTATCAGCATCACTCCCCCTTTCAAGGGAGGTCCTTTCGAACTATACCAAGATTGTCTTGAAAGTGATCAAACTTTACACAAGATAAAGGCTTGGTCAATGCATATGAAACCTGTTCATCTGTGCCAACATATTGGAGATTTATAGCTCCCCTCTGCCCCATATCACGAATGTAGTGATTTCATATTTATATGTGCTTCAACGTGTCATGTAACACATGGTTCTTAGTCATCTTTATGCAACTCTGGTTATCACATAGAATCACGGTTGCTTCCATCTCTAGATCAAATAGACCTATCAACAACTTTTGAATCCATATGGCTTCACAACTGGTGGAACATGCAGCAATGTATTCTGCTTCTACTATGCTGAGATAAATACTAAATTGCTTCCTACTTTTTCATGAAGTCATGGTTGACCCCATATTGAAACAACATCTTGAAGTGCTCTTTATGTTAGAAACACTTCCAGCCCAATATGAATTGGTATAACCAATCAGTCTGAAGTCACGATCTCCATTATAATAAAGACCAAAGTCCAACATACCTTTAATGTATCTCATCACATGTTTTGCAGCAGTAAGGTGAACACAGCTAGGCTCTACTAGATATTGACTCAAGGTGTTCACAACAAAACATATATATGGCTTGGTATTCATCAGATACATCAACTATCCAATGATATGTCTATACAATGTAGCATCGACCAATTATGATGAAGTATCAACTACGAGATTCAACTTTGTTTCCATGGCTGTGTTCATGGATTTACACTCCAACATATCAAACCTCTTTAGTATTTCAAAAACATACATCCCTTGGTTAAGGAAGATATTTTTTAGGCTTTACCAAACTTCTAGACCTAAGAAATAATGTATTGGGCCTAGGTATTTCATCTCAAATTCTGCAATGATCTTCTTCTTACAATCAGTGATGAGATTTTCTTCTCCAATTAAGAATAAGTCATCCACATACAATAGAAATATAATTGGCTCATCATTCATAACCTTGAAGTAAAGTTTATTATCATCTTTACTCTTGGTAAATCCCAAGCTCGTTAGGAAACTGTCAATCCTTCCATACCAATCTCTAGGAGCTTGCTTCAATCTGTACAAATCCTTCTTCAACCTGCAGACATGAGTATTTCTGTCTTCAACTTCAAACCCTTGAGGTTGTTCTATGTACACTTCTTCTGTAATGACACCATTTAAGAGGGTTGGTTTCATGTCATCCATCCAGTGTAATTTCCACTTCATCTTAGCTACAAGGGCTATGATGGTTCTGATAGAAGTGTATCTGGCTATAGGAGAAAATGTCTATTCATAGTCAATGCCTTCCTTTTGGTAAAAACCATGAGCTACAAACCTTTATTTATATTTCTCAATACTTCCATCAACAACATGTTTTATTTTGTATAACCATTTGGAAGATACCACATCTTTTCTCTTCGGTCTGGAAACTATTTCCCATGCATCATTCCTTATAATTGATTGGTATTCTTCTGTCATGACATCTTCCCATTCTTTCTTTTGAATGGCTTATTCAAAGAAAGTAGTCTCCTTCTCTAAGAGATCACACATCAAATTCATATAACTGGAGAATGACTTAGGTTTATTGACTTGTCTCATGGTACCTTCTGGGGCACCATACTTCTCTCCATCTTGAATAATTTCCCTCTCCCAAGTTGGATTTATCTTGTGAGAGATTGTTGTCTGGGGAGGTTCTTGAGATTCTATCACATCATGATCTTCATGAATCTCATCATTGGGGAAAATTGACGTCCCTCACTGGTTCTACAACTCTAGTAGCTACAGGATCTTCTTCATATACTTGTTCAAGCTTCCATCTCCTTGATTTCTTGAGTGTTGCATATTCATAAAAGGTTACATCTCTATTGATCTCAATGTGATGGTAACCTGGTATATAAATTCTAAAGGCCTTTGAGACCTCATAGTATCCAACAAATATTTCCTTCATTAGAAATGTGTACAAACACTGGACAACCAAAATTCTTGAGATGGCTTACTTATGGCTTCTTTCCGGAGAAAATTTATTCGAGGGTTTTGAACCCAAGTGCACTATGGGATAATTTGTTTTGTACATACATTGTTTTTCTTATTGCTTCTTCCTATAAGTGCATTGGAATATATTGATCATGGATCATAGCCTTCACTGCTTCCATTATGGTTATGTTCTTTCTTACTTCTACACCATTTTGTTGAGGATTGTAGGAAGTGGTGAGTTCCCTCTTAATCCCGACATCTCTGCAAAATATTAAAAACTCTTTTGAGGTGTATTCTCCTCCATTATCTGACCTGAACATCTTGATTTTTCTTTCATAGAGATTCTCTATCAAGGCTTTGAATTCCTTCAATTTTCCAAAGACTTCATCTTTTGATTTCAAGAAGTAAACCCAAGTCTTGCGAGAATAGTCATCAATAAATGACACATAGTATACATACCCACTAAGAGAGGTTGATGGAATCGGGCCACATACATATGAGTGGATGAGCTCCAGGACTCCTTCTTCTTTACTATCGCTCTTCAGGAAAGGATTCTTGATGCTCTTTCCTTGTGCACATCCCTTACACACACCTTCATGGTCAACCTTGAAATATGGTAGACCTGTAACTGCCTTGCTCACATATGGTAAGGCCTTGTAGTTGATGTGATCTAGTATTCTATGCCAAATTTCAGATGGACTCTCAGTGGAGTGAGTCAAGGCTACATCTAAGTGACCTTTTAACTTATACATACCATCTTCTTCTGTTCCAATAAAAATTGCATATTGTATGGTTTTTTCTTTAGGACACATAAGGAATTCACCATATATGAATGAAACCCTGAATCTGTTCTTATATAAAGTTGAGATAGAAATAAAATTCTTCAAACCTGGTGTTGAGCACTCAACACACCCTAAAAATCCTCTGTCATTTTTTTTTCTTTTTTGGGTACCACTCGATCTTTTGCACTGTCTGATTCGACTTCATTTTGAGAAATGGTTTTATCTTTGCTTATTCTCATGACTCTCATCACCTATTCAGGTTTGTTTGAACTTATGAAATTCCATGACTTAAAAGGCCTTAACACCTAAATAAAGAATCAATATCCAAAACTCTTCACCCGACGCATTCAAATTCGACATCGGAAGGAATTCAAAGAAGGAAAAGAACCACTCATAAAACCTTAATCATTGATCGTCGATCTCCATCAGCATCGGCAAAAGGAAGTTTTTGTTTGTGTCAAAGTATTGCATAAGGATATCACCGATAGTCGATTCCCCTTCAGCATCAGTAAAAGACAAAGGGAATAGGCATTAACAAAGAGAGAAAAGATATCGCTGATAGATGATGCCCGACGCGCTTATCAGAATTGAGGAAAACCTAAAAATACCGCAACAAACATTCTGACCACGCTAAAAGTTATTCCTGATCACCGATCCCTGATGCATTTTCGGCATCGAGACTTTTTCGAGGGAGATAATTTGAAGAAATCACTTGATAGGTTTATCGTCGACCACCAACCCTGGATACTTTTTAGGCATCGGCAAGCTAAGGTTTTTTTTAGAATTAATAACTTAAGGAAAGTCACGACTCTAATTAATACACATGAATTAGGTCACCTCTCTTCAATGCCACGTGTCTTTACCATATTGGAGAACCATACGGTCTAGTTTTACCCCGAGTCATTCTTGGTTCTCTAAGTCTGAGTCACACCTCCGAGTTATCTTTTCCATGGCAACATTGTACGGTGAAATTGATTGACACTAGAGATTTTGCAGAAGGACATCAATGAAACAATTCATAGCACATCATGGATCCCTGATCCACCCACTAAGAGAGCGACACGATGAGACATTTTAGCATTAGATACGATCAGATTTTGAGCATTTAAGGAGCTAATTAATACCAAATATTTCATTAATTGCTACCTCATGCGCCAATCAAAACAGATGTTTAAAATCACCGATAGACCACATCACCGCCCGCTCCTCCATCGTCAACCCACAATGAATTTAATTTATAGATATTTGGTGGAAGAATTGTTAAAATTTCACTCATAACCTGAATTGAATGGTTGATGCGACACGGTAAGTTCTTCCCTGTTTAAATTCTTTTGAGCCATTGTAAACGAAATCATTTCGCGCATAAGAAAATTCTATAGCATCCGAAGGATCAAGACGAGTGACTCGAAGGCGGTATCGATCCCATGATTGTCAAAATAACCAGGTTTCAACAAGCTCCAGAGGTATGTATCCGAGTCTGTAAATTTGTTGACTCTAATTCATATGTTTTTATCCAGTTTTTGTTTTACACAGTATTTGAAAGTTTATTTTAGTTGCAGGAACAATGCCTCCAATAAAGACAACCACCAGAAGATCGTTGAGGGCACCGAAGCTGAAAGAACCAGAGGTAGGTGAAGGCTCCTCTCCAGGGGCTTCAAAACAATTGGAATACACTCCCAGGTCAGAACCTATCATTAAGACAGCAAAGAAGAAGGTTTTCATCCAGCCTACGACCTTTGGAGATACAGAAGCAAGCACAGGGTCCAAGATGTCACTCCCACATTGGGGAGAACTCTTTAAGAATATCATCCAGGAGGAATACCTGGAATATGTCCCACACAATGATCCAAATGTAAGAGCACTCGGCGATGAGGTGTTCCTGAACATCCGACGATCGTACCTACATATGGTGGCAAGAATAACCCCCATTTTTCCCTGTATTGAAGTCCTGAAGTGGCTCATCGACCACACAGACACACATAAATGTTTAATCAACAATAACAATGGTGGGTGTGTCAGAGTGTTCCTTCCAGTAGAAGTTCATAAATACTACAAACTTAGAGACCTCGAGGCGCATATAAATACAGATTTCTTCGAGAATTTATATGAACTCCACGACACCAGCTGGGTGATGGCCTCATGGTGGAGGGAAGAAAATAAGTTCACCTACCGGAGCACTGGCTAGTATGGGACGACCAACTTAAGAGAGCCATACATCTATTTGATGGCTCTCATCTGTCGATTATATGGAGAGAAGGACTGCTCCATATTTTCATAGGTGTGGATTCCCTTGGCTTACACAGTGGCGATATCTGGGAACGGTTTCAACTAAGGAGCAATAATTTCTAAACAATTGAGCATCTGTTTACAACAGGCTCAGACGTCGAAGGAAGGAGAGACACCATGTTTCTACATGGCTTCATACTTAATCGATGTCATGTGCGCCAAAAACATATTCGCCGACATGAATTTGAGCTAGCATGTTGTAGAGCTCTCGGTCCACGTCTACTTCAGTGTGCTATGGGAAAACAGGTATAAGAAGTCTTACTCCCTCATCTATGTTGAATTCATCGCACGAATTTATTTTATTCTTTTTACGAAGGAATGCCCGAGACTATCGGCTGTGGCTAAGAAAATGATATCCAAGGTAGGCCACTGGTACTTGGACAAGCGCAACACCTACATCACGGTGTTCGGGGCCAGCAGATTGTAGTAGGATAAATATGCTATCAAACCATCTTGCAAGGCTACAATGCCACCTTGGTCAAGGACAAGAAGTGGGCGTTCATACCCTATGGTTTCCATGTAGGGTTCTCCTTGGTAAAGGATATCGCTCAAGCCAAACAAGAAGGGTTGAGCCAACTTGAGTTTAGATTCTAGATGGGTCGGTTCCGCAAGCACGGTCCAAAGGGCCTGGTCTTGCAACATGCTTCATAAGTTTCGTCCTGTCGTTCATATACCCATGGCAAATTCGAAGATGAAGTCTTCATAGAAAAATTCCCAAGACTGGGATGAGGTGGTACAAAGGATGGTCGACCCAAAAATGACCAGGTTGGGGGCCATGAGTCTGGATGAATAGGAAAAAACAATATAACAGTCAGCTCAAGAGGCCCTCAGAGCTAGGGAGGAAATCAAAGCGACAGAGGTAAAAGAGGTTCCCCTGGTGGCTCCGGTGCAGAACTAGGGATTTCCTATGACACCAGAGGCATAGGAAAGGGGATTGTTCATGATCGAACAGGTGTAACGAGTAATTGATCAGCTTCAGAATGACCCAGACCTCATAGGAATGACAAGGGTCCCTATCGACAACCCAGATGAAAGCCAGGCAGGTCCAAGTGGCCCTGAGCTAATATAAATTGATGAAATCATCGGGTTATATAACCTTGAAGTTACAACGCCACAGGACGGATCACCAAGGGATGTTTCATCTCATCCCAAGATAGAAATAACTTCAAGGAGAGAAAGTGCACCAAACCCCCTCCATGACTTGATAACAATCTATGATGATGAGGAAAGTTCGGAGGTGTCCCTAGTGACAATGGTGTAGATCACAGAGGAAAAGGAGCCCGATAAGGCATCTTCCCCAGCTCCCGATGCTCAAATTTGGGGCCTTCCACAGAATGACCAGGAGGTCAAAAGTGTCTTAGACACTGATCTACTCAATGCATGGGATACCCAAATGGATAGTCCGACAAACGAGCTAGGGTCGGGCAAACAAAAGGAATAAGTTCCATAGCAGGAAATCGACATCTCAAAAGACGATTATCAAGTAAGTACCGAGCCTACCCATGATGCTTCAATTTTAACTAGTACTCAACCTCCCAATGAGAAACAACCAGAGGCTAGACCTTCAGAACACATGGAAGAGGTTCAAGAACCCAGTCTTGAAAAGATATACACAGTCGAAAGCCTGGGAAATATGATTACCTAGGGAGATCAGCAAATCCCTGAACCCGTGGATGAAGTTGTCGATATACAGGCCATCTCCTATGACCAGATAATGAAATATATCGTGAAGAGAACCACCAAGAAGAGGAGGATTACTCTAGATCGCTCCATCCTCATCACCACAGAGGAAAAATTGATTAACACGGAGCATGCCAAGACATTCGAGCTTATTGGCGCAGGGATGGAGATCACAGATGCCACATTGGACATAGAGAAAAGGGATGAAGAGGAGATGGTTGCTACGTTGAAGGATTTGGAACATATACTCCATTTGGAGAAATATTACTAGGACACCACACAGGCCGTGGTGTTCTTGAGAAGCGAATTCTAGGAGGCCTACAGTAAATTTACGAATGAGCGGCACCTATTCACTACAAGAATAGTCAAGTTTCAAAAAGACACCCTCGTGGCATTGGCGATGTGCAAGGATATGGAAATGTGATATGAGAAAGCACACCAAGAAATGGAAAGGATCAACTACATCAGTGTGGTTCAATAGGGTTGAGATGCCAAATAGAACGGCATTAAGGTACTAAGGGAAAGCAGCATCGACCAGATAAATAAGTCGGTCAAATACTGGGTGAAAATGGCTCAAGAACCTCAACAGTAAATCCAAGAGAAATGGGTTGAGTGTGAAGAGACTTGGACCAATATCAACTGGGCGATGAGAGACATCGGCCTCCCTGAATTCAGCACAACCGATTAATTTGTCGACTTGCATGACATAGTCAAATTACATGTCGAACAAGAATCATCATGGGCTGCGGAGATAGAAAAGGTGGTGAACATGGTGCTAGGTCAAGTGCAGCAGTTCATGAAACACCCAATCAAGGCTCGAAATGCGTTGCAGCAGTTAAGTGCTAGCATATCAAATTATGAAGCACGGGCAATAGAGATAAGAGAGATCATTTTGGCCCCAATGGAACAACACAGATTCCTGTATGCCAACACATGCGAGGATCTCTTCATCAAATGGTTAGAGTACGAGAAGATTCATCCACTCAAGTGATATCATTTGATGACTCTTATAAGACTAAGAGATGAAAGCGCCATGTGTCGAGTTTTTTGTTTTACTTAGCTTCACTTTTGGTAGTTATTTTTAGTTAATAATATGTTATAAATAAGAGGATCGACCTGTTAGCAAGGGTCGATGGTTGTTGCAAAGACCCTCATTTTTGTATTTGTAAAGAAATATTTTGGAGCTACCTTAATTGAGAAGTTCTTTTTAGGACCAAAGAAGAGTTGTGTTTTTCATCAAAATATTTTTTGATTGGATATGAAGAAGAATTATTTCTTATTTTATCTCATGAATGGATGATGTAATGAGTAAGAGCCTCTGAATATATTGATAAGTTATCTGATTCAATATTTGTATAGTTCTTATCTTTAATGATGAAAATTCAATCTTTGTGTTAATATGTGATTGATGATTAGAGTTAAGGAAACTATTTTTCTTTCCATCATTTATTGCATGTATTTTTTATCCCGATAATCATATTTCAGTCAATAATTGGAACACCAGAAGGTTAATGTATTAGTACTAGGCTTGTGGTAGAAAATCATTGTTTGCAAGCTTGAGAAGAAGGGTTATCCCAAACTTAGGCTTCTTCAATAGTTAATTCCTTTCCCCTTTGTTTCCTAGCTAGTTTATACCAACATTTATCTTGTATCGGTACCACCTATAAGAGAAAATACGAAAAAGAGAATGTTTGAACTGAAGGAGGAGCTTTCGTAAGAAGACGTCACATCAATCACTACATAAATCCCATCGATCATTTAGACGTATCGCTAGATATGGAGAACCATTCCACCTTTAAATGTTGTAGAGTCTAATTGGGCCTCGGTGGTGGGTTTGGTTCCTATTGTTGAGTTAAATGGATTTAGGATCCCTCAATAGAATTGTCGCTAGAAGGAGGGCGTGAAGAATGAATGGCTGACAGTATTTTTTACATAATATTTCACTCAGCCTATAGATTCAAAACAACCTGCATGTAGCTCTATTCATTCTCAAGACAACCCACACAGATTGAGTACTCCTGAAATGAGTAACTCACCCCAGAAAGAGGAATAACATATATTCCCTGAAATACCTTACGCTCTTCCTCACGAGGATTTGAACTAGTTCAGAAGAATCACAAGAGCTTACGCACGAAAAATTGGAGCACTGCCCTTAGCTCGGCTACTTCCTCATAGAAAACAAGTAAGAATACCGGTGGTTGATACCCCCCACCAGGTTTTCATTCACACATTAGAATACCTAATAGATTTTTCCCTTACTAAAATTGAACATCCTCTCAATCTAATCCCAGAAACACTAGCCGACAATTTCTCGCAGCCTGGCAACTTTTCCAACAAGGAAGAGATTAACTTAGAACTCTCATGTTCGGTATCGTACAACATGGATGATAACAATGATAATAATGAAGAAAATGGAAACCCACCTCAGAATAATCAACCCTGGTTGGCCAAAGATTCTCTGGCCATCCCTGGACGAGTACATAACCTTCCCCGACATCCAGAAAAGTTACTCCCTAAATATGACCCTGAAACTTTAGGATTGTCTGAAGACCATATCAAAAAATTCATACTACCTATCAGACTGATGAATGTCCAACATGAAGACGTAGTATGCAATATTTTCCCCTATACTTTTGAGAATTTGGCCTCCACGTGGTATTTTAATTTACCTATAGGATCCATAACTAGTTGGACGAAGTTTCAAAAGGATTTTCTAGATAAATTTGCAGTAGAAACCACTACAAGAGATTTAATGGCTGAGTTGTCCACTGCCACCATGAGTTCAAAGGAGAAGGTTAAAGACTTCAATCAAAGATTCACCACTATCCTAAACAAATTTCAACCTAAATCTAAACCCAATCAGGAGTTGCAAATCGAATTATATGCTAATGCTCTCCTAGCTTCTATTTCTATGTTTGTGAAGAGGGTTGCCTAAACAACCTTAGCTGAGAATTTTGAAGAAGCCAAAAAAATAGAGTTCCAAATGAAGTAATGTAAAGAAGGCCATGTCTCATTAGTTGAGAAGGAAGTTCAACCTCCTCCCAAGAGAGGACTCATGTTGACTAGACCCCTAGGGAAACAAACAGAACAGGGTCCCAAAAAGGGAAGTGGAGATATAGAATACCTACAACGCATGGTTAAGAAATTGTTGAAAGAAATCATAGACATGAAAATAAGTGCAGGGGAAGGGAACCAAGGCTAGAGGCCCTATAAAGCATTTTTTAAAAATAAATCCACCTTTCAAAGCAATTGAACCCCCCCCCCCCACACCAAATTAAACATCGATCTGGGAAATGTAGCATCCGACTCTTTCTGTACTTATCACAAAGAGAAACACTCTGAAATAGATTGCCCACAATGGATGCATGCCATGAATTTGATGGCTAACCAGTTTCTAGATGAAGTTTCCCTAACCGAACAGTCAAGCGACTCAGCTATGAATATCACCAATCAGGAAGAAGTTGATCCACTAGAAGACACAACCATGTTGATATGGGACCCTAACCTACCAATTCCTTCCGATGACATATTTTAGGTTCAAGAACCACCCACAGAAGTATTGGCTATGAAAACATGAAGTAGGGGTCAACCTGTCTCAAACGACCTCACTACAACCCAAACCTCGAGAGGAAAACTAGATCCATATCACTCGAAAGCACCTTTTGTTCCCCAAAGAACTCCTATAAACATCCATACACGAGAATCACTCAGGCTATACTACAACATAGTAGAAGACTTGAAAAAATTGAAGGTAAATATATCGGTCATGGACATGTGTAGAATCCATCAACAAAAGGACTTTTTGTTAAAAGCATTGAAATCAGTAGAAAATCCCACAGTGAGCACCGACCAAGGAGGAAATATAACTCCCACAGATCTAGGAAATAAACCAATTGTGAACGCCTTCTCTAAAGATAAGAAGGGAAAACATTTTGTCTCGTCGCTCCTTTTGACATTTGAAGTCTTCAACAGAAACCTCCATAACTGTTTGGTCGACTCAGGAGCATCCTCCAATGTTATTATATTGTCTATTTTCAAAAACTTAAACGTAGTCCCTCTCAAAAGTAATAAACATGTAATACAACTAGACAAAACCCATGTGAAGGTTATGGGAGAACTCAAGGATGTAATGATCAGAATAGCGACACACCCTAAATTTGTGCAAGCAATTGATATCATTGTAGTGGATATCCCATAATCTTATGGATTGTTATTGAGTCAATATTCGTCCGCAAAGTTAAACAGATACTTTAGTACAGACTAGGATCACCTTTGGTTGTCATTAAAATGACACCCAAATATGATCAGGATCGGTATAGAAAGATATCTGAAACATACTGTCGCCGACTTAGAAACCCTTAACGAACCTTCATTGGCATATTTCCCCATGCTAGGAAATTATTCCTGTGATTATGATTTCAGGAATTTCTCCCCCCTCTCATCTGATGTCCCTCTTACTCAAAACTATGAACTAAGTTTTCAGGAAAATTTCCCAACGACGACAGAGGAAACCCTCTTCTGTCAATAACATGCGTTAGAAACCATAGAACAGATAAGAGGAAAGGAGGACAGTGATAGGAAAAAGGAAGCTAACTATTTTCACTCACAAATGTGGACCTTATACTTCGATGGATCTAAATCGCAAGAAGGGTCAGGGGCAGGGTGCATCCTCATTGACCCAAAGGGTAAACTAAGTTTCCTATCCTGTAGACTAGAATTTGAATGCACAAACACTGTGGAGTATGAAGCCCTAGTACAAGGGCTGAAGAAATCCATAGACTTAAATGTTAAAGAATTGAAGGTTTTCGGAGATTCTGAAATCATAGTTAGACAAGTAAGGAACACTATACATTGCAACTCTCCCCACCTGAGGAATTACCAACAAGAAGTGCACAGACTAATAGAACATTTTGAAGCCTTCAACATTACAGTGATCCCTAGAACAAAGAACACTCTTATTGATTCTATGGCCATCGTTGCCTCTAGGCTATCACCGCTAGAAGACTATGAAGCCTCTCGGTTCACTGTGGAGCTGCTCTACAAACCGTCGGTACCCAACAATATTTCTAATTGGAAGGTCTTTGAAGGGGATGAACAGATCCTCAACTTTTTGACCAATCAGGATAATTTTAAAGAATTGGATATTGACGATGAAGTATTTCAGGAGAAATTAGTGGAAACGGATCCTCATATAGATCAACTGACTGACAAACCAAGGTCTCATACGATACCAAAGGGAGTAGCCAATTTAGAGAACCTTTTTGACCTGAGGGAAAGATTTAAAGGGTCAAAGAATGCAAATATAGGGAGTTTTTGTCCCATGCACGAAACTATAAATCTAGGAACCCCGGAAAACCCCAATAATATAAATCTCAGCAAGACAGTATCTAAAGAGGAAAGGAAGGCCTATCTCAAACTTTTCATAAAATATCAATATGTTTTCGCATGGTCCTACCGAGATCTGAAAACTTATGATACTCATATCATTTAACACACTATCTTGTTAAAGCCTGAAGTAAATCCCTTCCAACAGAAGCTCTGGAAATACCACCCATCCCTAGAGCCTCTCATGTGTCAGGAGTTAAAGAAAATACTAGATGCCAATATTATCTTCTAGGTTATACACTCTACATGAGTATAAAATTTGGTTTCTGTGAGGAAAAAGTCGGGGGATATCCGCCTATGCATAGATTTTAGAAACCTTAATAGAGCTTCAGAAAAGGACAACTACCCAGTCCCACCAATGGAGCAACTCTTGCAGGTCGTGTCGAGCTTGAATATTTTCTCCATGTCGGATGGTTTTTCAGGTTACAACCAAGTTCTAGTTTCTGAGGAACACCGTTTGAAAACTACCTTCTGAACCAATTGGGGAACCTTCGCTTATAAATGTATTCCCTTTGGGTTAATCAATGCAGGGGAAACCTTCAAGAGGGCCATGGATGTAGTGTTTAGAGGACTAATCAACAAATGTGTAGTAGTCTATTTTGATGATGTGACTTTGTATTCAAAGAACAAAGAAGATCACATCCAACACTTAACCCAGATTTTTGAAAGGTGTAAGAAATACGGTATCTACTTAAACCCTAAGAAAAATATCTTTGGTGTCAAGGAAGGTAAATTGCTAGCTCATATTATATATCAAGCAGGGATTCGCATAGACCCAGAAAGGATTCAGGCTATATCTTGGCTTCCATTACCTCACAACAAAAAGGCTATGCAATCATTCTTCGAAAAAATCAATTTTGTAAGAAAATTCACCCCCGATTTCGCTGAAACTATCAAACCCTTACAAAAAATGATCCGCAAAGATGTCAAATTTAAGTGGGACGATGAATGGAAAAGGGATTTCAGCAATATTAAGATTGTGATATCTCAAGCCCCAGTGTTTTGAAGTCCCAATTTTAGCAAAGATTTCTTCCTCTATAATTTAACCTCCGACCAATCGTTAGTTGCAGTATTAACTCAGAAGGATGATGAAAACAACAAGGCCCTGGTATCATTCATGAGCACTAATATCCAATGGGCCAAAATAAATTACCTTGCTATAGACAAGCAGGCTTATGCAGTATACAATGAAGTGAAACACTTTAGATCTTACATCCTTAAGAACCATACCAAAGTCATCGTGCCTCACCCTGCATTTTGATCTGTATTCACTCAACATGAGATGGGGGAAAGAAGAGGAATCTGGATGGAAGTAGTCCAGGAATTTGATCTAGATATAAAACCTGCTAAATTGGTTAAAGGACAAGGGTTATGCAAACTGACAGTTGAAGCCCAAGACCAAGTAAATGAAGAAAACAGATGGGAGAATGAATTGGCATTATGGTGTGGTGAAGCTTCATACCTCTCCCCAAGGAAAGAGTCATGGTATGAGAAACTGACTTATCTCCTACATCATGGAACTTTCCTAGAAAACCTAAATCCTAGGGAAAGGAGGGCCCTCAGGTTGAAATCAACACAATATCGCCTCATAAATTCGGTGCTCTTCCGTATTAATTATGATGGGGTACTTTTAAGATGTCTCAAACATGAAGATGCAGAAAAAGTTTTGAAGGAGCTCCATGATGGTCCTGCAGGTGGACATTTCGCAGGAAACACCACTGCTCATAAAATATTGAGAGCTGGCTATTATTGGCCTACTCTGTTCAAGGATGCTCACACATACGCTAGGAACTGTAAGACGTGTCAAATAAGTGCGGGGAGGGAAAAGAGAGAAGTTTTCATGCTCCAATCTGTGGTCGTCTCCAGGACATTTGAGCAATGGGGGTTAGATATCATAGTAAAAGTTACACCGAGTTCTTCAAAACAACATAGATACATACTAACTGCCACAGAATATTTCACAAAACGGGCAGAGGAAATCCCTCTGACTCATGTAAACGAAAAGGTGGTTATCCAATTCATAGAACAACAGCTGATCACAATGTTCGGTGTTCCTTCTGTCCTTGTTTTTGATAATGCAACTTACTTTTCTTCCACCTTATTAACAGAGTTTTCTCTATATAAAGGAATCATAATCAGATACTCTACAAAATACTATCCACAGGGGAATAGAGTGGTATAATCAACAAATAATAACCTAGTGAGGATATTAAAGAAAATAGTTGCAGACAACCAAAGGAATTGGCACAGTGCACTCCACAACGCGTTATGGGTTGATAGAGTGACACCCAAGGAAGCCATTGGGAATTCCCCATACTTTCTGGTATACGGACAGGAATCCATTCTCTCGAATGGTATATATCTTCCATCCCTTCAACTTGCTCAAGATTTGAGAGGACAACCCTCATCAGTCTAACAACAAAAAATTGATACCCTCCTCATGCTGGAAGAAGAAAGGGAGAAAGAAAAATCAAATTTCATAGTTCATCATCATATAGTTAAAAGGTGGTTTGATAAGCATAAGGCTAAAGAGAATAATTTTGAAGTGGGAGACTTAGTCCTAAAATGGGATAGAGCAAATGAGCCTAAAGGAAAACATTCTAAGTTTTAGAATCTATGGCTCGGACCTTTCCAGGTGGCCAAGAAGATCGGGGTAGGCACGTATCGGCTGTAGAATCTGAGGGGGATATTTTCCATTGAACTATGAACTCCCAGCTCAAACAATATTTCCATTGAAAAAAAAAAATGTGTGTATATTTTCACGATGTTTGTTTTAGGTAGGTCAATTGCGGATTGCATTTTTGTTTTTGTTTCTTTCTATTGTACTTATGCGCTTTTGAAGATTGTGTTTAGAGAGACAATGGTTGACCTTAATTCATGCGATATGACAAACTCTATTCCTAAATCATAACTCACATACAACAAAATAAGCGCTAGGGGATCTGCGGTTGTTTTAAGGGGTCCTCTACCTAACTTGCACAGATGAACAACCTTGGAAAGGGTGATGAAGTGTCTGCCTAGTGTTCTGGTAAAACCTTAAGGGAAATATGGTAAGATGGAAAGTACTACATGTACCTCGGAGACAGAGATAGAAAAATTTCACCTTAACCTTCTTATTTTGAAAATAACAGATGTCCTCCTCTTCCACTCGCTCAGGGTGTTTTTCCGAAATAAAATCAACGATATAAAATGAGTGCATCGTAGTAGAGGGTATGCAGATAACTCCGTCAGGGCTATGGATGCTCATTGGCAGTGGATCAACACCGTAGCAAGTGAATAAGGGTAACTAAAGGGCCTAATTCCAGTGAATTATTTAATAGAATCTTGTTAAAGGGGGTGTGAGTCAAGGTCATAGGAAACGAAGGTGGAATAAAGGTTCAAAACCCCACAAGCAAGCCCAAATGCACCAACCAGGGAATTTCAAATGCAAGGATAAAAGAGGATCTGATAAAAACCAATCAAGTTCGTAATCCAATTTTGCATCACCTAAGCCTGAGCCTAAGCCTGACGTAGGAACATAGATTCTGCTTTCACCCAGTAAGTTGCCATTTGTTGAGCACTTAACACACCCTAAAAAGCCTCTGTCATTTTTTTGTTTTTTTGAGTACCACTTGATCTTTTTCACAATCTGATTAGACTTCATTTTGAGAAATGGTTTTGTCTTTTCTTATTCTCATAATTCTCATCACTTATTCAGGTTTGTTTGAACTTATGAAACCCCATGACTTAAAATACCTTAACACCTCAATAAAGAATCAATATCAAAAACACTTCACCCGACATGCTCATATTCGACATCGAAAGGAATTCAAATAAGTAAAATAACCACTCAGGAAACCTCAGTCATCGAGCATCAATCTGCATTGGCATCGGCAAAAGGAAGTTTTTCTTTGCGACAAAGTCTTGCATAAGGATATCACTGATATCTAATTCCCCTTTAGCATCAGTAAAATATGAGGGGAATAGACATTAATGAAGAGAGAAAAGATATCGTCGATAGTCGAGGCTCGACGCACTTATCAGAATCGAGGAAAACCTAAAAATATCACAACAAACATTCTGATCGCGCTAAAATTTATTCCCGATCGGCGATCCCCGATGCGTTTTTGGCATCAGGACTTTTTTGAGGGAGCTAATCTAAAGAAAGCACTTGATAGGTTTATCACCAACCGTCGACCCTGGATACTTTTTTGACATCGGCAGGCTAAGGTTTGTTTTAGAATGAATAACTTAAGGAACGTCCCGACTCTGATTAATACATGTGAATTAGGTCACCGGTATTTAACACCATGTATCTTTACCATATTGGAGAACCATACGGTCTAGTTTTACCCTAAGTCATTCTTAGTTCCCTAAGTCCGAGTCACACCTCTGAGTCAACTTTACCATGGAAGCATTGTACGGTGAAATTGATTGGCGTCGAAGATTTTACAGAAGGACATCAACGAAAATGTTCATAGCACATCCCCGATCCCCAATACACCCACTAAGAGAGTGACATGATGGGACGTTTTAGCATTAGATACGATCGGATTTTGAGCATATAATGAGCTAATTAATATCAAATCCCGCATTAGTTTCTACATCATGCGCCAATCAAAACAGCCATTTAAAATCACTGATAGACCACATCACCACTTGCGCCTCCCCCGTGAACCCATGATGAATTTAAGTTATAGAGATTCGGCGGAAGACTTGTTAAAATTTCACTCATAATCCAAATTGAATGGTTGATGTGACACGGTAAGTTATTCCCTATTTAAATTCTCTTGAGCCATTGTAAACGAAATCATTCTGTGCATAAGAAAATTTTGGAGCATTCAAAGGAGCAAGACAAGCGATTCGAAGGCCATATTGATCTCGTGATTGTCAAAATAACCAGGTTTTAACAAGCTTCAGAGGTATGTATCTGAGACTATAAATTTTTTGACTATAATTCATATGTTTTTATCTGGTTTTTGTTTTACACCATCTATGAAAGTTTATTTTACTTGCAGGAACAATGCCGCCAATAAATCCAACCACCATATGATCTTCAAGGGCACCGAAGATGAAATAACCAGAGGTAGGTGAAGGCTCCTCTCCAGGGGACGAAAAACAATTGGAATACACTCTTAGGCTAGAACCTGTCATTAAGACAGCAACAAAGAAAGTTTTCATCCAGCCTCCAGCCTTTGGAGATACATAGGGAAGCATGGGGTCCAAGATGGCACTCCCGCATTGGGGAGAACTCTTTAACAAGATCATCCTAGAGGAATACCCTAAATATGTCCCACACAGTGATCCATATGTAAGAGCACTCAATGACGAGGTGTTCCCAAACATCTGACGACCATACCTAAATATGGTGGCAAGAAGAACCCCCATTTTTCCCTGTATTGAAGTCTTGAAGTGGCTCATCAACCACATAGACACACATAAATGTTTATTCAATGATGAAAATGGTGCGTGTGTCGAAGTGTTCCTTCAGGTAGAAGTTCAGAAATACTACAAACTCAGAGACCCTGAGGAGCGTCTAAATACATATTTCATCGTGAAGTTATACGAACGTCACAACACCTGCCGGGTGATGGCCTCATGGTGGAGGGAAGACAAGAAGTTCACCAACCAGAGCACTAGCTGGTACAGGATGACCAACTTAAGAGAGACATACATTTATTTGATGTCTCTCATCTACCAATTATATGGAGAGAAGGATTGCTCCTGATGTTTAGAGGCGTGGATGCCCTTGTCTTACAGAGTCGTGATATCTGGGAGCAGTTTCAACTGGGAAGCAATAATTTCTAAACAACTGAGCATATATGTACAATAGGCTCAGACACCGAAGAAAGGAGAGACACCAGCTTTAAAACATGGCTTCATACTTACTCAATGTCATGTGCGTGAGAAACATCTTCACCGACATGAATCTGAGCTGGCATGTTGCAGAGCTCTCGGTCCACATATACTTTAGCATGTTATCAAAAAACAGGTATAAGAAGTCTTACTTCCTCATCTGCGATGAATTCATCGCGTGAATTTATTTTATTCTTTTTAATAAGGCACGCCCAAGACTATCGGCTGTGGAAAAGAAAATTATATCCAAGGTAGGCCACTAGTACTTGGATGATCACGACACTTGCATCAGGGTTTTTGGGGCCACCAGAGCACCACATCTCCTACCAGGTCATGTCTTGGACCGGATTGTAGTAGGAGAAATATGCTATCAAACCATATTGCAAGGCTACAACACCACCCTGGTCAAGGACAAGAAGCGCGTGTTCATACCATATGGCTTCCATGTAGGTTTCTACTTGGTAAAGGATACTGCTCAAGCCAAACAAGAAGGGTTGAGCCAACTCAATTTCATATTCTAGACAGGCTGATTCCATAAGCACAATCCAAAGGGCCTGTTCTTGCAACATGCTTCACAAGTGTCATCCTACTGGCCATACGCCCACGATAAATTCAAAGATGAAGTCTTCACAGAAAATGCCCAAGACTAGGATGAGGTGGTACAAAGGATGGTCAACCCAAAAATGACCAGGTTCAGGGCCATGAGCCTGGATGAATAGGCAATGACAACAGAACAGCTGACTCAAGAGGCCCTCAGATCCAGGGAATAAATCAGAGTAGCAGAGGCAACAAAGGTTCCCCTGGTGGCTCTGGTGCAGAACAGGGGATTTCCTATGACACCGGAGGCACAAGTAAGGGGATTTCTCATGATTGAAGAGGCACAATGAGTAATTTATCAGTTTCAAAATGACTTGGACCTAGTAGGAATGACAAGGTGTTATCGGACTAATCGGTAGGTGTGGACACTAACAGATCTCCCTAGATCCACCTGGATCTAGAACAAAACAGGACAGGACATGACTATTTCCCTAAGTTATGACCATTGAACTAGCTAGTAGGAAGGAACAAGTAACATACCTTTGTATTGATTCCTAGGGTCTCTGTTGCTCCCGCTTCACTTCGGTGCTCTCGTGAGGTCAAGACCAAGACAAAACAAACCAACCAAAGTGAAGATAGAAAAATATATTCAACTGTCAACTTATGTGTATGATCAAGGAATTACACAATAAAGTGAGAATGACTTTATGGGAAAGGGACGCACCACTGTATCATATTAATCGAAAGTAGAAGATACAACTTGATCACCTTGATGTCGTAAGCTTCCTTTCGGTGGTTCTTGGCTCCAACACACACACTTGCTTGATCCTTGTATGAAGAAGATCAAATCCTCTTGATAGACTTGCTAGAATCTCCAAGCTCCTGTTCAAGCTAAGTCCTTCACATAATTCTTTCACCAATTCTCCAATGAATCTTGCTTAACCTTTTCCATGAGAATTACATCAATATATAGGAGAGAATGAGATGGTTACTTGGATAAGAATGATCCCACAATATCAGGGAATCCAGTACAAGGATAACCATTCGAATGCCAACCCATTCTTATAGAAGATTCCCTTCTAGAACCTTCGAGAATTCATCTTTTTCCAAGCTTTAGAGAAAGTTCACACCCTATATATGTAGCATAGTGCGAGAAGTTCGCACCCTAGCTTAAGGCATCCTGCGAGAATGGGTCATTCTCGCACCCTGGGATACTAGCAACCTGCGAACTCTCTTCAAAAGTAAGTTTTCTGGGAAGAGATGAATGTCACTTTTCTCAGGAGAAAGTTCTTATGAGGAGCCTGAGTACATCATCATCAATACACCATCAAGATTGACCAAAATCATGGGTAACAGAATGCCCCCCAAAGTATGAGGCTAGAACCAGTGATAGACAAAAGACTTTGTAAACTGCATGTGTGTGTCGGAAACCAGGAGCACACCTAATCGGAAACCTGCAAACAACCAAGCATCTGCAGAATATCAAATATACTAATTCTGAGGTAGGCATTCCCATACTCAGATCACAGATGGATGACATCGTAGACATAAGTCATGGCCACCAATCATATACTGCATATCCATGTCGTCAAAATATAGCATAGCCACCAAGAATACACTGTGGATCCATGCGAGAAAATTCAAATTAAGACGACATAGCCATGAGACCTGGACAAAGAGATCTATGTGTCGCAAATTATACATACTCCATCGCAACCTGGAAAAAGAGATGATATCCAGGGTCTTCAATCTCATCACCCAAAAGTATGAATCTAACCATGTGATTACATGTGTTGAAGTCGAACATGGCAGAAACCACTTGATTACCGGTCTTTGATGAAACCGTTAACAAGTGCGAGGGAAATCACCATTAATGTCAATGACTCCCAAGGTACTCTAGTATAATCCTTTGAATGTGAATGAATGAGTTGAGGTCAAACATATGACGAAATATTTCGATCAGAGGTCAATGATGTAAACCCACTATCAAAAGCGAGGAAACCTTCCATTGAGGCATCCAAGTTCCAAGGTACTAAATAATTTCTAAGTCTTGTTTCCGGATAATGAGCTGAAGTCGACATAACAAAACTCGTCACAGGAGGGCCTTGATGTATCCCCAATCAATGACACGAAATGAGTAACAGATTTTGGAGATGAAACAGAGTATGATGTAAGTTGGACTGGACATAGGGAAGGCCGACACAGAGAGAATGGACAACTACATATGGACGACTCAATAAAGGTTTCATATGAACTTCTCTTGAACATATGAATGACACGACCAATGATTTGGCAGCATTGACTCAAAGACGACACAGGGTATGACCTTGTAGCAAATCGAATGAGAGACAAATGGATTTCCCAAACCGGCTTCAAATATAATGAATAGGGGGTGTCATGTTCAAGAGCGACACTTACTGCCAATCAATATGAAGATGAAAACATATCCCTTTCCAAAAATTTCCCCCACCATTTCTGGCGAGTACCACTTTATTTTTACGCAAGCTTGAGGAGGATAAAATATGCTTGTTGATATAAGCTTATCCTTCGGATAAGTCCTTCGGAGTATGTTTAACGAACCCTAGGAAGGAGTGGTTTGGTCCCATCACAGGTCTGTCGATGTTTGTTTAACGAGTCCAAAGAAAGAAAACTCGAGGGTTTTTCATGATTATAGAGTCTGGAAAAACACTTAAAAGAGAACTCTCTCAGTTCCTTTTTCATAAAATAGTTTGATGAGACCGAAAAACAAATAAATTATCGCTCACCGGACACTTTCTTCAAATACTTTATCGAGCGTGAAAATAGCAAGGTCACTCGGCTATCTTTTCATGTTTAGAGAGTCTGAAAAGAGCTTAAAGAGGACTCCAGGGGGGTTCCTTTTTTTTATAACCTTGTTGAGCCCGAAAAAGTGATAAAAGTATGCTCAATCGTGTTCTCATGTATTTTCGAGCGTGAGAACAGACAAAGACCAAGCTCAAGGTTTTATACAAAAACCATAAAAAACAATCAAAACATGCGATGAAAAAGAAAAATTATGTCTGCATCCCTATATATGAACATCAAATTCATTACGCATGCAAAAGTTACACTCAAAAGGGAATTAGGGATTAGGTTTTAATAAATAAATAATTATAAAAATTCAATAACATGGTAAAAATAAATATAAAGAAGTAGAAACTCTTGTTACCATATCATTTCAACTTTACCACTATTTGAGCCCAAAAACCCCTCTTCACCCTGTGGTCTTCGTTTCCTGTCTACCGTTGTCGTCATCTCAACCGTTCCCGAGCCCGCACACGATGTGTTTTCTGAAGGGAACTTAAGCAATATCTCGCCCACTTTTCCCCTTGACATATCCATCAAACCTGGAATTGTCGAAAATGTCCATATTGGAGCTTCATGTTCCTCTAACGAAATCGTCACCTACACATCCATTTTCAAAGATTTTCGTGACATCTTCACCTGGAGCTACGAAGAAATGCCGGGTATCGACCTTGAGATTGTGATACATGAGATCAAGACATACCCTGACGCTAAACCCGTCTGGAAACATTTTCGTCTAGTTCACCCATGTAAAGCGGCTTCTATCAAGCTCGAAGTCGAGAAACTTCTTAAAGCCGGCCTTATTTATCCAGTGGCTCTCACTGACTGGGTTTCCAATCTTGTCCCAATCAACAAGAAACAAGGTACAATTCGTGTATGCGTTGATTATAGGGATATCAACAAAGCTTGTCCCAAAGACAACTTTCCTACCCCCTTCATCGATCAGATTGTCAACGATTGCGTCGGAAGTGAAATCTTCTCTCTAATGGATGGTTTCTCCAGGTATAATCAAATTAACATTGTTCCCGAGGATCAACATAAGACTGCTTTTATTTGTCCTTGGGGTACTTTTGCCTATCAAAAACTCCCTTTCGGTCTCAAGAACGTTGGCGCAACTTTTCAACGCACTATGTCTTATGCTTTCCATAATATCAAGAACATCATTCAACCATATTTGGACGATTTTCCCACTCACTCAATGCGCCGAATCGATCATCCAACCCACCTCCGAGCCATTTTCATCCACTGTCGGTTCTACCGTATACGTTTGAATCCTCATAAGTGTGTTTTCTGTGTGGAATCTAGCCGACTTCTAGATTTTATTGTTTCTTTTCAAGGGATCCGGGTGGATCCTTTAAAGGTTGAGGTGATCCTTAATCTCTCTCCTCCTTCTACACTTCGCCAGTTACAAAGTTTGCAAGGGAAAGAAAACTTTCTTCGTCGTTTTATCCCAAATTATGCCGAGATAACTCGTGGATTTACATGGCTCCTCAAAAAGGGTTCTGAGTTCGTATGGGATACCATCGTCAACAATGATTTCGAAGCTTTGAAGTTGTCCCTAACGTGTGCTCCACTTCTCTTTCCCCCCGATTACAGTCGCGATTATTTCCTTTACCTTGATGCCTCAGATTACACCATTGGTATGGTTCTCGTCCAAGAGGATGATGCTAACGACGAACATTTTATCTACTACTTGAGTCAAAGTCTAACGCCTACTGAAATCAAGTATTTACATGTCAAAAAACTGGCCTTGGCTGCCGTCCAAGCCGTCCTATGCTTCTGGCACTATATTCTCTCGTGCAAGACTACAGTGATTTCTCACTGCAACCCTATGAAACACATTCTTACACGTCAATTGCTAGGGGGAAAATACTCCAAATGGATTGTGATACTCCAGGAGTTTGACTTGGAATTCGAATGCGCCAAGTCCAAGAAGTCCTTAGTGTTTGCTGAGTTGATATGCGATTTTCCCTATTCTTAAACGGAAAATGTAGCAGCTGATTCATTACCCAATGAATCCCTTTTCCTCATCAGCACTGATGATCTTTGGTATGGTGATATCATCATATATCTCCAAACCCATACTTTCCCACAAACTTTGTCTAGTACTGACCGACGTCGAATACGCTACCAAGCCCGTCAATATATTATCCTCGGGGATACTCTTTATCGTCGAGGGATTGACTATGTTTTTCGACGCTGCCTAATGTTCAACGAAGCTGAGAAAGCTCTGAATGACTGTCATTCTGGAGCATGTGGTGGTCATATGTCTGGGTATGCTACTGCCGAAAAGATCTTACGAGCAGGGTATTTTTGGCCTTCTTTATTTAACGACTGCATAATCACTGTTCAAAAATGTCATGCTTGCCAGACCTATAATAACAATATACGGTCACATCCCACTCCTCTTCACCCTATGGTCTCCATTGGTCCCTTTGCGAAATGGGGCATCGATTTCATGACATGTCACCCTCACTTGGCCGGGGGGCATGGATACATTATTGTAGCCATCAATTACTTTACGAAATGGGCCGAGGTGATGCCGACATTTGACAACCCGGGAAAGACCGCAGCATTATTTATTTTTAATCATGTCATAGCTCGTTTTGGTGTTCCCCAAGCTATCGTCACTGATCACGGTAGCCATTTTAGAAACTTCATGATGTCTGAACTTACTGAAAATTTGGGTCTTCGCCATGAAAACTCAACGCCCTATTACCCACAAGCCAACGGCTAAGTCAAAGAAATTAACAAAGTTCTCATAACTATGCTCCGACGAATGATAGGGATTCACAAAACAAGTTGGAACACGATGTTGTTTTCGTCATTGTGGGCTTACCGGACATCCGTCAAGTTCGCTACTGGGTTTACACCTTTCCGGTTAGTCTATGGTTTGGAAGCCATTCTCCCGATTGAATGCGAGATACCCTCTTTAAAACTAGTTGTTGAACTCCTACCAAACACTTCTGCTGAAGAAGAACGTCTATTGTATCTTATGCGATTAGACGAAACTCGACATGATGCTACCCTAGTCATAGAAGCTCAGAAAAAACGTGTCAAGGCCCAATACGACAAACATGTCAAGCCTCGCATTTTCTCGGAAGGAGATCTCGTTCTCCTCTATGAAAAAGATCGAGATATGCTAGGAGATGGAAAATTCGAAGCCATGTGGCGAGGTCCTTATATCGTTTGACGAGTTTTGGAAAAAGGGGCTTATGAGTTAGTAGATTACAATGGTATCCCTTTGAGTGAACCCAGGAATGGGTTGTACTTGAAGAAGTACTATCCATAAAATCACATGTGCGTGAGTACTTGTATTTTTATTGTATCATACTTCTTGTGTGTTACTATAGCTTGCTTTCATCGTTATCTAGTCTCTGCCCTTATGTGACGTTGTGTTTGATTTCCAGATGTCGGAGTCTTCGCTACCCTATATTGGCTTTGCTGATGGCGCTAGCCGTAGTACTCATAACCTTGCTTTCGTTGCATGGGCAATTTACGCCCCTACAAACGAACTTGTCTCCTTACGAGGTGTATGTCTTGGTTGTGCGACCAACAACATTGCAGAGTATAGCGTCGTTATCGAATTGTTGATTGATGATATCTCTCTTGGAATCCGTCATTTGGTTGTGCGACTCAATTCGTAGCTTGTAGTACTACAGTTAAGTAATGTCTATACTATTTGAAGTCCTACTTTGTTACGGGTGTATTTGCGAATTCGCCTCTTGGAACGTTATTTTGATTATATTGAATATCAACATATTCCTAGATGTCTAAATACATTAACTAATGCATTGGCTAACTATGTATTAGACAGACATTTGGATCATTTATAAATCAATCACATAAATTTTCACAACACAAGATAAACCAGTAGAATCCATATGTATATATAACGATCAAAAGAGTTTTTACAAAAAAGGTTTTGTCCGAAGACCAAAATGTCAAAATCTGAAGCTCATAGCTTCTACAAATTGACGTCATGGATGACATTCACGGTAACACACGACTGCCCGGGAAACCCTACGGAGCAGTCGACCAATGGACTCTGACACTCCTACTGTGTGATGTTAATAACGTCGTGGAACCTCTCCAAGAGGCATGTCTGGAATATCTACTGTCAAACCCTCTAGGTTTTGTTCCACTAATCCTCAGCATCCCATTGTGGTGTTGGAGCTACCTCTCCTCGTTGCTGAATAGGAGAAGTACCAGGAGGTCGGTAAGGTCCCACATCTGTGTCATAAAAAAAAAATGAATTTTGTTTTTAGTCTTTGGACGATCATATAAAAACATTTGCATATGATAAAATTCACAAAAACATTTAAAAAGAAAAAATGTGTGTACTTCTTACCAAGTTCCCCCCACTGAGCATCCTCGGGCAGGACTAACTCTGGATCTCCTCAGAAATCCAACCCGGCATAAGCATAATCGTCGACCATCAACATCTGTGGTCGCAGCCAATCGAAGAAGGTATCATCATACTTGATAATTGGTCCAGCTACATGTCGGGCCATGAGCTGACACCATCTCAGCATTCTTGGATCCCTGGGAGCCAGTAAATCCCACTCAACCTGTAGCCTCAGTAATGGAACCCTCTCGAGAAAGAAGTACACTAACAAAGACCCGTACCCGAATTGCTTCAGGTCATCTCGTCTGCATTTGGTCAACTACCTTTTCATACTACGAAGCATTGCATCTTCCCAGTTAAAAACCTGAGGTTCAGTACACTCTATGGCATATTGAAAGTAACTCTGGAGCACCATGTGAGGAGCGGATCTCCCAGCCATACGTGCAATGGTGAACAAAATAGTGCGGAGGGTCAAATCCTACACTCCCCAAATAGCTACTTTCCATTTCTTCCTCTCTGCCTCTGGAACACAGTGTAAGCGACAGTACTCACTCATGGGCATCCCACCACCTCTGCTACTAGTCAGGCTCACGTGGTACCCACGCTATGACAGTCCTGTCAAGAAGTAAATGTCCTCAATATCCAAGGACAGTGTGTGGACCCCTACATGGAATACTTGCTGATCAGGATCCCACATATGCACAAGGTACTCTAATAACCTGACTTGGGCCCTCATGCCCTGGATACGAAAGTACTTCAGAAGACCACATTTTCTTAAAGCGGCAATGGTGGGCGGATGATTTCCGGCAATGGAATTATCTTCTTCGTGCTCCCTTTCGCGCCATTCCAGAACCAAAAATTATGTCTGCATCGCTGTATATGAACATCGAAGTCATTACGCGTGCAAAAGTTACACTCAAAAGGGCATTAGGGATTAGGTTTTAACAAATAAATAATTATAAAAATTCAATAACATGGTAAAAGTAAATATAAATAAGTAAAAACTCTTTTTACCATATCATTTCAACTTTACCACTATTTGAGCCCAAAAAACCCTCTTTTACCCTCGAAAATCGGCGTCAGATTGCGAGAGTTATGAGCATCCATTCGACGAGCCGTCAGTGACAGTGAGGTAGGCTCTTTGTCCTCTACTCTTTCATGGTTTAAATTTTCATTTTTATTGGTAAAAACACATTTTTGAGTTGGTTTTGTGAGCCATTCTTGCGCTCATCCATTCTCACCGGTGAACTACACGGGACCTGTGAGAATGGCTCATTCTCGTAGGTGAGCCCAAAGGCACCTACGAGGTTCTCGCACTGTGCCTAAAGGGCACCTGCGAGAACCGCAAAGTATAA
The DNA here is from genome assembly GCA_009831015.1 of Picea engelmannii. Classification (NCBI taxonomy): domain Eukaryota; kingdom Viridiplantae; phylum Streptophyta; class Pinopsida; order Pinales; family Pinaceae; genus Picea; species Picea engelmannii. The sequence goes on from ML776946.1 coordinate 1,471,112, forward strand.
AAGTTTTTTAAAAATTTTCCCAATGAAAGGATACCAAATTGTGAATAGAGTTACTAATCTTCTTATTGTGCTTCTTATGCAAGTATTTGGCCATCAAAATGGTTCTGGAATGGCGCGAAAGGGAGCACGAAGAAGATAATGCCATTGCCGGAAATCACCCGCCCACCATTGCCGCTTTAAGAAACTGTGGTCTTCTGAAGTACTTTCGTATCCCGGGCATGAGGGCCCAAGTCAGGTTATTAGAGTACCTTGTGCATATGTGGGATCCCGATCAGCAAGTATTCCATGTAGGGTTCCACACACTGTCCTTGGATATTGAGGACATTTACTTCTTGACAGGAATGTCACAGTGTGGGTACCACGTGAGCCTGACTAGTAGCAGAGGTGGTGGGTTGCCCATGAGTGAGTACTATTGCTTACACTGTGTTCCAGAGGTAGAGAGGAAGAAAGGGAAAGTAGCTATTTGGGGAGTGCAGGATTTGACCCTCCACACTATTTTGTTCATCGTTGCACGTATGGCTGGGAGCTCCGCTCCTCACATGGCTCTCTAGAGTTACTTTTAGTATGCCATAGAGTGTACTGAACCTCGGGTTTTTAACTGGGTAGATGCAGTGCTTCGTAGTATGAAAAGGAAGTTGACCAAATGCAGACGAGGCAACCTGAAGCAATTCGGGTACGGGTCTTTGTTAGTGTCCTTCTTTCTCGAGAGGGTTCCATTACTAAGGCTGCATGTTGAGTGGGATTTACCGGCTCCCAGGGATCCAAGAATGTTGAGATGGTGTCAGCTCATGGCCCGACATGTAGCTGGACTAATTATCAAGTATGATGATACCTTCTTCGACTCGCTGCAACCATAGATGTTGATGGTCAATGATTATTCTTATGTCGGGTTGGATTTTCGAGGAGATCCGGACTTAGTCCTGCCATAGGATGCTCAGTGGGGGGAACTTGGTAAGAAGTACACACCTTTTTTTCTTTTTAAATGTTTTTGTGAATCCCTATCATTCTTCGGAGCATAGTTATGAGAACTTTGTTAATTGCTTCGACTTGGTCGTTGGCTTGTGGGTAATAGGGCGTTGAGTTTTCATGGCAAAGACCCAACTTTTCAGTAAGTTTGGACATCATGAAGTTTCTAAAATGGATACCGTGATCAGTGACGATAGCTTGGGGAACACCAAAACGAGCTATGACGTGATTAAAAATAAATAATGTTGCGGTCTTTCCCGTGTTGTCAAATGTCGGTATCGCCTCGGCCCATTTCGTAAAGTAATCGATGGCTACAATAATGTATCCATGAAAAGATACCAAATTTTAAATAGAGTTACTAATGAAAATATTGTTGGTTTGTGTTGTCTTGGTCTTGACCTCACGAGAGCACCGGAGCGAAGCAGGAGAAAAATATATTCAACTGTCAACTTATGTGTATGATCAAGGAATTACACAATAAAGTGAGAATGACTTTATGGGAAAGGGAAGTGCCACTGTATCATATTAATCGAAAGTAGAAGATACAACATGATTGACTTGATGTCATAAGCTTCCTTTTGGTGGCTCTTGGCTCCAACACACACACTTGCTTGATCCTTGTATGAAGAAGATCAAATCATCTTGATAGACTTGCTAGAGTCTCCAAGCTCCTGTTCAAGCTAAGTCCTTCACACAATTCTTTCACCAATTCTCCAATGAATCTTGCTTAACCTTTTCCATGAGAATTCCATCAATATATAGGAGAGAATGAGATGGTTACTTGGATAAGAATGATCCCACAATATGAGGGAATCCAATACAAGGATAACCATTCGAATTCCAACCCATTATTCTAGAAGATTCCCTTCTAGAACCATCGAGAATTCATCTTTTTCCAATATTTAGAGCAAGTTTGCACCCTAGCTACGTAGCACAATGCAAGAAGTTTGCACCCTAGCTTAAGGCATCCTGTGAGAACGAGTCATTCTCGCACCCTGAGATACTAGCAACCTGTGAACTCTCTTCAAAAGTAAGTTTTCTGGGAAGAGATGAATGTCACTTTTCTCAGGATAAAGTTCTTATGAGGAGCCTTAGTACATCATCATCAATACACCATCAAGATTGACCAAAATCATGGGTAACACAAGGGTCCCTTCTGACAACCCAGATGAAATTTGGGCATGTCCAAGTGGCCCTGAGCTAGTAAAAATTGATGAAATTGTCAGGTTAGATAACCTTGAAGTTACAACACCACAGGCCGGATCACCAGGGGATGCTTAAGCTCAGCCAGAGATAGCAAGAACATCAGGGAGAGAAAGTGCACCAAACCCCTTCCATGACTTAATAACACTCTATGATGATGAGGAAAGTTCAGAGGTGTCCCTGGTGACTACGTGCACATCACAAAGGAAAAGGATCCCAAGAAGGCATATTCCCTAGCTCCATATGCTCAAATTCGGGGCCTTCCACAGAATGACCATGAGGTCAAAAGTGTCTTAGAAACTGAGCTACTCGGTGTACCAGAGACCCAAATGGATAGTCCGACGGACGAGCCAGGGTTGGGTGAACAAAGGAAGAAGTTCCACAATAGGAAATCTTCATCTCAACAGTCGATTATCAAGTAAGTATCGAGCCTATCCATGATGCTTCAATTTCAATCGGTACTCAACCTCCCGATGAGAAACAACCAGAGGTCAGACCTTCAGAACACATGGAAGAGGTTCAAGAACCCATTCTTGAACATATATACACCATTGGAAGCCTGTGAAATATGCTTAACTGGGGAGATAAGCAAATCCTCGAACCCGTGGGTGAATTTGCTGATATACAGGCCATCTCCTATGAACGGAAAAGGAAATCTATCATGAAGAGAACCACCAAGAAGAGGAGGATTAATCTATATCACTCCATCCTCATCACCACAGAGGAAAATTGATTAACACGAAGCATACCAAGACATCCAAGATTATCGGCGCAGGGATGGCAATCATAGATGCCACCCTAGACAGAGAGAAAATGGATGAAGAGGATATGGTCATTGTGTTGAAGGAGTTGGAACATCTACACCATTTGGAGAAATATTACCAGGACACCACACAGGTCACGGTGTTTCTGAGAAGTGAATTCCAAGAGGCCTATAGTAAATTTACCAATGAGTGGCACCTATTTACTGCAAGGATAGTCAAGTTTCAAGAAGACACCCTGATGGCGTTGGAAACGTGCAAGAATATGGAAAGGTGGTATGAGAAATCACATCAAGCAGTGGAAAGGATCAACAACATCAACGCAGTTCAACAGGGTCGAGATGTCGAAGAGCACAACATTTGGGTACTAAGGGAAAGCAACATCAACTGCATAAAGAAGTTGGTCGAATACTGGGTGAAAATGGCCCAAGAACCTCATTAGGAAATCCAAGATAAATGGGCTGAGTGCAAAAAGAGTTGGACCAAGATCAACCGGGCAATGAAAGACATCGACCTCCGTGAATTTGGCACACCCGATGACTTTTTCGAATTGCGTGACATAGTCAAATTACATGCCGAACAAGACTCATTGTGGGTTGCGGAGATAGAAAAGGTGGTGGACATGGTGCCAGGTCAAATGCAGCAGTTCATGGAACACCCGATCAAGGCTCGAACCCTGTTGCAGCAGTTAAGTGCTAGAATAGTCAAGTATCGGGCACGGGCATTAGAGATAAGAGAGATCCTTTCGGCCCCAATGGAACAACACAAATTATCTAATGCCAACACATGCGAGGATCTCTTCGTCAAATGGTCAGAGTATGAGAAGAGTCATCCACTCAAGTGAGATCATTTGATGACTCTTAGAAGACTGAGAGATGAAAGCGCCATGTGGTGAGTTTTTGTTTTACTTAGCTTCACTTTTGGTAGTTATTTTTAGTTAATAATATGTTATAAATAATAGGATCGACCTGTTATAAAGGGTCGATGGTTGTTGCAAAGACCCTGATTTTTGGATTTGTAAAGAACTATTTCAGAGCTACCTTAATTGAGAAGTATTGTTTAGTACCAGAGACAAGTTTTGTTTTTCATCAAAATATTTTTTGGTTGGATCCGAAGAAGAATTATTTCTGATTTTATCTCATGAATTGATGATATAACAAGTAAGAGCTTCTGAATCTATTAATAAGTTATCTGATTCAATATTTTTATAGTTCTTGTCTTTAATGATGAAAAGTCAATCTTTGTATTAATATGTGATTGATTATTAGATTTAAGGAAACTATTTTTCTTGCCATCGTTTATTGCTTGTATGTTTTCTCCTGATAATCATATCTCAGTCAATAATTGGAACACTAGCAGGTTAATGTATTAGTACTAGGCTTGTGGTAGATGATGCAAATGCACCACCCAGGGCATGTCCGCTCCCTCAGGACCCTCTCTTCCTTCGGCCCGAAGAGCCGAAACGCTCTTCAAATCCCTTATCGGGACTTTCCAACACCCACGGGACTCTCCTTATGATCTCCCTTGTCTTATCAGGAAATCGGACCTCGCAAGATCGTGAATCCTGAAAACACAGGATCGGGTCTCACAAATCCCCGAATCCCGATGAATATTCACCTACGGTTTCTTTGCTCTTATCGGGAATTTCCCTGTCGGGAAATCGGCAATTGCGTTGTCGTGATCCACTGTCCTCACGGATCCCCGACTCCCGATGGCTCAGTCAATGCTAACCTTCTCCCACCTTATCGGGACTTCTGCTCTATTGCAGCCTCACACTATCGTGGCTTCACTACTCGCGACACTGAGTCCTCGGGCTTCCAACTCCCGATGCCCGAGGTGCCGAAACACCGATACTCTCCTATCGTGCTTTCGCAACCTCACGTCCTCGTGACTTGAAACTCCCAATATTTGGGCTTTCACCCTGCGAACTCCCGAGTTCGCGAGATCTCCAGATCTCTGCCACCTGTCTTCCACTCGCTCTTCTGGTCCCACACGCTACCCTGTGGTTATCGAGATATCCCTTCTCGCGATATCGCACTTCTTGACGCAATCCCTTGCAGTTCCAACTCACGAACCCCCGATATGTCGATGCCACTTGTCGTTGACTCCCTGCGAGGGTTGACCTTCCAACACCTGTCAAAAATTTGGGTTTGTTTATCCAGCTGATCTACACTTGATGTGATGGCTCGCTTGATGAGTTGGCGATGCTCCTGCATCAGTAGAGAATCATTGTTTTCATGCTTGAGAAAAAGGGTTATCCTGAATTCATCCTTCTTCAGTAGTTAAGTCCTTTCCCCTTTTTTACCCAGCTAGTTTATACCAACATATATCTTGTATTGGTCCCACCTATAAGAGAAAAAACAAAAAAGAGAACGTTCGAACTGAAGGAGGAGCTTTCGCAAGAAGACGTCCTGTCAACAGATTGAATCTCTTCTCTGCCTCTTCAGTCCAATGAAAAGATTTATTTCTTTTCTTGACGGTATCCATCATCGCTGCGCTAATCCCACTGAAATTCCTGATGAATTTTCGATAGAAACTAGCCGGTCCATGAAAACTTCTCACCTCGAAAATATTTCTCGGTGATGGCGAATTTTTAATTACCTCCACTTTACTTGGATCCATATTTAATTCATTTGCCGATATGACAAATCCCAAGTAAATGAGTTATGTCTTCATAAATGAAGATTTCCTCATGTTGATCAACAGCTTCTCTTGTTGTAGCTTCCTCATTACTGCAGCTAAATGCTTTAGATGTTTTGCTTTTGTTTTACTGAAAATCAATATGTCATCCAGATAAACAATGACAAACTTCCCGATGAATTCCTTCAGCACTTCATGCATTAACCTCATGAAGGTACTCAGTGCATTCGTCAAGACAAACGGCATGACTATCCATTCATACAACCCTTCGTTGGTTTTGAAGGATGTCTTCCATTCATCGCCTTCCCTCATGCGAATCTGATGGTATCCGCTTTTCAAATCAACTTTTGAAAAAACATTGGCTCCACTTAAACAGTCCATCAAGTCATCCATCCGTGGCAATGGAAACCTGTACCTGATGGTTATCTTGTTAATGGCTCTGGAATCGGTGCAAATTCTCCAATCTCCATATTTCTTTGGACTCAATACCGTTGGAACGGCACACGGACTTAAACTTTCCCTGATCAGCCCTTTATCTAACAGTTCCTGTACCTGCCTTTTGACTTCTTCATTTTCCTGCGACGTCAACCTGTACGCAGCTTTGTTTGGAAAACTGGCTCCTGGTATGATGACTCACACTCCTCATCGATGGCAACGAATGAGGTAATTCGTCTACCACAATGTCAGCGAACTATTCCAGCAATTCCTGAATTTCTTCCGGCAAGTCATCCACTCTTGTGCTGGTCAAAACAATTTTCGGTTTCCTGACCACAAAGAATTGTGGATCTTCCTTCTTCTTTACTTCCGCCAGAAGTTCCTTCCCACTCATGAGAAGTATAGTATTTCTCGGTTCTGGTTTTACTTCTTTATCTTTAATTGGAAGTAGCATATGTGCTCTTCCATTCTTCTCCAAAGTATACGTATTCATCTTCCCATCATGAATCACGTTCTTGTCATATTGCCATGGCCTGCCTAGCAATAAATGACATACATCCATAGGAATAACATCACAGAGTATTTTATCATTATATCCTCCTATCTTGATGTCAACTAAGCACTGTTTAGTGACACTTACCTGATGTCCCTTCTGTAGCCATGTGACTTTATATGGACTCGGGTGATCAGTTGTCTCCAACTCTAGTTTCTCCACCATCTCAGTTGAAACGAGATTGTCTGTGCTTCCACTGTCCACAATAACCTTGCATTTCCTGTCTTTGGTCTTGCATGTAGTTCTGAAAAGTCTGTTTCTTTGAACTGTGTCCTCCACCTCCTTCTCGGGTGTTAAGAGAACCTTACGCATCATCAATGACCTTCCGTCTTCTGCATCTTCTGCTTCAGCATCTCGCCTCTGTGCCTCGGCGATGTGAGCTTCTCCTCCATCCTTCTTCCTATCTGGACAGTCAACTGCCTTGTGTCCATTCTTTCCACACGTGAAGCATGTGATGAATCCACCTCTTCCTCTTCCTCTCCCTCTGGTACGAGGAAATGTGTTATTATCAGCGTATCCTCCGCTCTGTTCCGTCTGCTGCCTTCGTTGTTTAGCGTGCTGTCCTCACTGCGAACTTCCACCTATTTATGTTCTAGTCTGAGGATTTTTCCAGTCGTCCTTGGATTTCTGGAACCTATCTTGGGAAACTGACTTACCTTTTGGCTGGCTCCTACCTCGGCCTCGCTGTCCTGGCTTACGGCTCAACTTCTCTTCAGCTTTCAACGCCATTTGATACGCATCCTCCACTGTTCTGATGGTTGTCATACTCATCTCGTCCTGGATATTGTATCTCAAGCCATTCATATACATGGAAACTTTTTCATCAACGCTCTCCCGATGACCTGCTCTGATATTTAGCTTGTAGAATTCCTCAGTATACTCTTTTACTGTCATCAGCTTCTATCTTAGGTTCTGCATTCTCCTGAATAGTGTGATTTGATAATCCCTTGGGATGAACTTTGCCTTCATCTTCGCAATCATTCAATCCCATCTTTTAATCTTTTTCTTGCCTTTGGAACGTCTATCTGCTTGAAGCTCATCCCACCATAATGTTGTGTGTCCCTTCAATCGTGTGACAGCATGTCTAACCTTCTTATCCTCTTCGATATCCTCATAATCGAAGTAGGTGTCAAGAGCTCTAATCCAATCTAGAAGCTCTTCGGCATCCAGATTTCCTTCATAAGTTGGAATGTCCATCTTTGTTTTCGAACTCATCCGGGCGATAGCTTTAATTAATCGCTCATTGGTTGCATCTTCGGCTGCAACTTCTCCTTGTTGTTCAACTTCAACTTCGCCTTCGGAGTCACTCAGATCTCCAGCACTGGCTGTGCGTCTCTGCGCTGCCTCCATATCTTCTAATCTTGCTCGGAGATCACATATCTACCTCTCCATTTCTGGATTCTGTGCTTGTCTCCCTCTTCCTCTCTGGTTCCCCCTATCCTCTGGATCGGGTGAGTGTCTTTCTCTCCTCAGTGGCATGGTGAAATTTTCTCTTCTTCTCTGCTAAAGAAAGCAAAGAGATTTTCTCGCTCTAATACCACTTGATGAAAACGCACCACCCAGGGCACGTCCTCTCCCTCAGGACCCTCTCTTTCTTTGGCCCGAAGAGCCGAAACGCTCTTCAAATCCCTTATCGGGACTTTCCAACACCCACAGGACTCTCCTTATGATCTCCCTTGTCTTATCGGGAAATCGGACCTCGCAAGATCGCGAGTCCTGAAAACACAGGATCGGGTCTCACAAATCCCTGAATCACGATGAATATTCACCTACAGTTTCTTTGCTCTTATCGGGAATTTCCCCATCGGGAAATCAGCACTTGCGCTGTCGTGATCCACTGTCCTCACGGATCCCCGACTCCCGATGGCTCAGTCAACGCTGACCTTCTCCCACCTTATCAAGACTTCTGCTCTATCGCAGCCTTGCACTATCGCGGCTTCACTACTCGCGACACCAAGTCCTCGGGCTTCCAACTCCCGATACCCGAGGTGCCGAAACGCCGATACTCTCCTGTCGCGCTTTCGCAACCTCGCGTCCTCGTGACTTGAAACTCCCAAAATTTGGGCTTTCACCCTGTGAACTCCTGAGTTCATGAGATCTCCAGATCTCTACCACCTGTCTTCCACTCGCTCTTCTAGTCCCACACGCTACCCTGTGGTTATCGGGATATCGCTTCTCGCGATATCGCACTTCTTGACGCAATCCCTTGCAGCTCCAACTCACGAACCCCCGATATGCCGATGCCACTTGTCGTTGACTCCCTACAAGGGTTGACCTTCCAAAACCTGTCCTTTGCTCTGGCGCCAATGGCCCACACTTATGCGATGATCGGTAAATTGCGTATCGCGGTTTCCAAATGCGCGAGTTCCCTTTCTTTGAAAAACCTAATTCCCCGATCCCCGACTCCTCGGGATCTCCTGAAACGTGTCCCTGTAGATGGATGGTTTTGATCATGTCGGGAAATCGCAGATCGCGATTCCTGTTGTAACGATTCCTTCCCTCCTGGAATCCTCGATGGGTTAAATCCCGACTCTTGTCCTGATGTCTGATGCGTGTCCTGCAGAGATCAACGGATAGGATCCTTTCTCGGGATTTCGAGAACCACAAGGTCTCGATTCTCTGGCTTAACAAAACCCCGATGACTCTGATATCCCGATGACTCCTCCGGGACTCCTCATCTACATACTAGGACTTAAACCCTGCGTCACTTTCCTGAGATCTAACGGCTGACGGGATTTCGCAATTTTCCTCTGCGAATCCTGACCGTCGATTTCTCCTCCTTGAATATTTCTTGAGAATGGCTAAGTGTTCCTTCTCAGAACTTGCTCTCCAACGCCTGCGCTTACAACTCTTGCTTGAACCTTCTATGGCACGAACCTCCTGTGCTCTCCTTTAATGATATCACGAAGGTACTATACCTCCTGAGCTTTTCCACTTTGATTCTTCAGAGGATCTTGTCCGCACTCCTTGCGCTCAACATTCAACAACTTCCCAAGTGTTGAATCTTTTCGACTCTACGCACTTCCTGCAGTAGCAGTCTTCGATCTCCTTTGCTCAGATTTACAACTGAGACTTCTTCTTCAGCCTGCGCACTCCTTGCACGGCTTCAACAACCCACTTCCACTTCTGAGTGAATAAGAACAAGATTTAGACTACCTGAGCCTTCATCAATGCACTCCTTGCGTATGGTTTCGACTGCACACCTTGCAGGAATCTCCTGGCTCAGATAGAGAAACAATTGAACCTCACTCTCTCTCCCTTTCAGACTTCAGTTTGAAACATGAAATCACATGCACAGCATATACAAAGCAAATTCATAACAAGAAGAAAACATTCCTGAGCATAACATCAATACACAGAGAAAACACCACAAACCATGAGCTTGAATCAAATCTTCCTTCTATTAATTCAAATGCATGTACATGGGTGTTCTTCATACAATATTCTTTGTTTTCTCTTCTCTTCTCCTGAATGCTTCCTCTATTATTCACTACTATCTTACAATGTTACAATGAGGGTGTCTATATCCGTTTTCCCTCTCGGACTCTAAACTATCAAATCTAGACTTAAAATCCTATCTACCGGCATTAAATCTATTAAATGTCGACTATCTACCATAGGACGAGAGATTAAAGGCTCAAGGTCCAATACAATATACAAATGCGCCTTCATGAATGGTTCATTAAAGACTTGCGCTACAATCCCAAAGCACTTCAAAATTTTGGGTTTGTTTATCCAGCTGATCTCCGCTTGATGTGTTGGCTCACTTGATGAGTTGGCGATGCTCCTGCATCAGTAGAGAATCATTGTTTTCATGCTTGAGCAAAAGGGTTATCCTGAATTCATCCTTATTCAGTAGTTAAGTCCTTTCCCCTTTTTTACCCATCTAGTTTATACCAACATATATCTTGTATTGGTCCCACCTATAAGAGAAAAAACAAAAAAGAGAACGTTCGAACTGAAGGAGGAGCTTTCGCAAGAAGACGTCCTATCAATCACTATGTAAATCCCATCGATCATTTGGACGAATCGCAAGATCTGGAGAACCATTCCACCTTTAAACACTGCAGAGTCTAATTGGGCCTCGGTGGCAGGTTTGGTTCCTACTTTTGAGTTAAAGGGATTTAGGACCCCGCAACACCTAGTACATATAGTACATCCTTCATATTCATTGGGGTCCCTGATTCAAGATTGTAGGTGGACTCTCCCACTCCTTTGATAGGGTACGGGTAATAATCTCCAATTGTAACTTTCTGAGGAAAGTTATTTTTGGTAAGGATAGAGAGGATGTCTCTCTGACCTATCATGTGCTTGGAAGCACCACTATCTATGAGCCAAGTATCCTCTCCAGGTGACACTAATCCTGAGAGGGAAAAGATTAAGACATAGTCTTCAATCTTTTCTTTAGTCATCTTCATGGGTGGCTCATCATATTCAACTGCATGGGCATGGTGTCTTTTGTTATTTCTCTTCTTGTATTCTTCTCTTATATCCAGACAATTTTTAGCAATATGTACCATCTTGTCACAATGGTAACATTGATAAGATGAGAAATATTTTTCTCTTCTTTGACCTTTCTGAAACTTCTAGAATCTCTTTGGAGGGTGAGATTATTTATGGGAATGTGTGAATCTCTTTGGGGAGTGATATTCCTTGTATAGGTGGGTCTCCTTCTTAAAGTAATACCTTTTATTTCCTCCTTTAGCATGATCGGCTATGGCTTGATATTCATCCCTTGAAAGTATTGTTTCTCGATTAGCTACTCTTGCTTCTTCTTGAACACATTCTTCCCAACGATTATCAAAATGAAGTTTCTCCTTTTTGGCACAAATGGTTTGGATGAATTCATCCAAAGGTCTTGTGAGACCATTAAGATTTGTCAATATAAGTTCATCTTCATCTAGGTTATCTCCAATTGCTTCTAGTTGTTCCTTGAATTGAGAGATCCTAGAGAAATAGTCATCAATTGTTTCTCCATTCTGCATCATTGTATTCTTGAGTTGAGTTCTCAAGTTCATCTTTCGATTAATGTTTCTTCCTTCATACAATATCATTAGGGCATCAAGCATTTATTTTGGAGTATTGTTAGATTCCACTTGAGGGATCAAGTGATCTTTGATAGATTCTGCAATGATTATTTTGGCCCTAACCATGTCTTTCTGGTACTTTTCTTTAGTTGTAGCATCTGCGAGTTCTGGTACATTTTATTTGATGAATCTTGCAAGGTCATTCTCTTCAAGAATGAGTGCAATACTATACTTCCAGGAATGGAAGTTATCCACACCTTCTAACTTGTCAACAAGCTTGGTGCTTGCAGACATATTGACTTGGAGCTGGGAAAATGACCAAAAATTGAAAATGCTCAGAAATTAAATACGAATTTACTAAGAGGTGTGCTTGGCTGAGGCTAGTAGCCTGGTGCAGCCGGTTTTCTAAAAATCCAAATTTTACCCCTTGAAACAGGGCATGCACAAATATGGACTTGTACTTCTGGTACTGGTTTTGGTTTTCTAGTACCAACCAAAAACTAGGGTTTCACTTCCCAGAGTTTTTGGCCACAAAAAATGTGTTCTCGAGCTGCCAATAGGTTTTCTAGGCTAGGGCACATTTCCCTAGGTGGTTTTTGGGATGAAATTCCTCTCAAACAAAATCCCTAATTTTCTTGTACAGAAACAATGACATTTTTTCTTATCCAGTGAAAGGTGCTCTCTTCAACTTAGCTCTAATTCCATGTTCAATTTAGAGAAGCTATTAATTTTCTTTTCAATTTACTAGACAATAATAGAATATGCAGTATCACTGAGAGAAAAACAATCACAAGATACACAACAATTATCCTGGAAAACCCTCATGGGGGAGAAACCCAACAAAAACTTCCTTAATATAGATTGTCAATACAATTCCAAGATAATAAAACAAACACTAGACAATATCCAACACTGAGCAATGTGTCTCTCTCTTCCTTCTTCTGGCAAATGGAAACTGCAACTTCCTTCAAACTTACTCACTAGATGAGTGAGTTGAGTGAGTGAACTAATGAGGTGCCTTCCACTCTTATTTATACTAGTTGGCAGGCTCTAGGGTGGTGTCTCTTCGTTGGGCAGGGCCGACCTCTTCACTTAGTGGATAAAACCACTTTAATTAGGCCTAGGAGTTGACTTCTTAATTAACATGATATAATTAGGGTTTGACCAATCCACAAAAGGGGATTTGGTCATTTACAAAGCCCGACATGATCAATCCACAAAAGGGGATTGATCTAATTAGTAATGACTCAATAATAAATAGAATACTCTTTGGAGTTACAATATTTCAACAATCTATCCATGGTTTTGCAAAACCACGTGATTTTGATTCCACGTGGCTTTTACAAATTGCCCAAGGTTTTTATTTCCCATGGTTTTCCCCAAAATTACCCTTGTTATTTATTTTTTACATGGGAAAAATCAATTTTACTTTAGAAATAGTTTTAAATCCCATAGTCTAAACGTTTGACTTTTTGGAGTTTTTACAGGCATATTTTTAGATCATTTTTTACTGAAATCTAGTAAAAAATTGTTGGAACTCCAAATTTGAGTGATTGAGTTTATATAATTGGAGTGCCCTGAGGATTTTTCAGGGTGTTGAATCCATTTATTCATTCAAAAATGCAATTTAAACAACACAAAATGGAGATGTCACCAAGATCTATTTCCCCTGATTCCAGTAAAAAGTTCAAAAAGTCGAATGTTTAGACAATGCCATTTTACATGGGTAGAGTTTGTTTTGTGTGAGTAAAATTATTTTTACATGTAGTTTTTATATGTACATTTTTATTCTTTTTCCATGTCCCCATAAAATC